>KQ030533.1:0-233028 GCA_000956045.1 Hirsutella minnesotensis 3608 | reverse complement strand
TTCGGCCATGCTGCGACGACGGCCGCGGCCCGCGAGCTGCGACGATGGCGTCGGTCGATCGATGCTTGTCGACAGCCGGTGGCCCGACGCTGCCGCGACTCGAGTGCTGCCTTGGTCGCGGCGAAAAGTACGGACGGATGGATGGAGTGCGACGGGGGAGCTGGGGCGCCTGACGGATCGCGTCGTCAGGTCACGGGCGGAAAGAGGAATGGGATCCTAGTCGCGGTGCGTTACAGCGATGCGGATGAAGCGATGCGTGTCTGTATCTTGATGTCGTCGAGTGATGGGCGAGGTCTGGATGTCCGGCATGCGTTCGGGAGGTTGTAAGTAACAGAAAGTGGGCGGCAGTGCTGCGGAGCCTCGGCCTAGTGTTCGGCAAGGATACCGGCCCGGTGGTTTGTCTCGGCACGAGCCATACGCGTGACATTAATTCTCCCAGGTCAGCTCGGCCTCTTTCACTACTGCTCCACCCTTGGCCACCATCACGTCGTTTCAGTGACGTGCTGCAAGTGTATCAATCATGCAAAGAAATAACTATGTCACAGTCATGATCCAACATTTTCAGGCGCCTAATTAGGCGAGTAAGATTGATTTCTGGTAGCGAGTCTATGCGAGTCTCTCTACTCTATTACTTGACGTCTCTCTTTCCCGTCCATCATTTGCCTCCTAGACCATAACTCATTACTTATCGTAGCGCATGTAGCATTCTCTCTCATTGGATCAGGATCCCAACGAGAAGCTGCGCTTTAACCCGGTACTTCATCCCTTCAATAGCCCTGCTTGCCGCCGCCGTAGCCGCCCTTGTCGCCGCCCTTGTCGCCGCCGTAGCCGCCCTTGTCGCCGCCGCCGCCATAGCCGCCCTGCTCGCCGCCGCCGCCATAAGAGTTGCGCGACTGGCAGATTTCCTTGGCCTTGCGTGCAACGAGGTCTGTGTACAAAATCGGGTTAGGAGAACCTCGAGTTGAGCGAGCACGCGTAGTTTTGCTTGAACTTACTGATGAGCCCACCGTCAACTCCACAGTTCTTGCTCGTGATGCATTTCTCAGAGCTATTCTTAACCTTATCCACGTTGTCGCAAGCAGTCGAGACAAGGTCCTTGCCGCCGCAGGAAATCTTCTTGGTGGCCTTGATCAGGCAGGGCGCAACGCACTTGACCTTTTGGAACAACTCCTTGGGGAAGTTATCCATGATGCCCATGGTCTGCATAAAGTCGCCGACCTGGATTCCCATCATGCGGTCCACGTCCTGGGCGGCCATCGTGTTGTGCTGGCTGGCCTGGGCGACGCCAGCGACCAAGAGAGAAGCGACTGCAGCCTTCATGATGAAATGTGTGTATGTGGATTAAAGATGGTGAGTGATTGTGGTGATGAGGATTCTAGTCATGTTGGCGTCCGTTTCCTGGTCTTATATAGCTTCAGGAGAGTGCGGTGTTCCTTCGCCAAACGCTATCGGTCCAGATGGAGGAATCTCTGGCTTCATGTCGGCTCTGAGACGTGACTTGGGAAAATTCCACTGGAAGCCGCGAGGAAATCGCGAATCAGGCCGTCTTTGGAGGCTAAAGAAAGACAGTAACAGTCCAGCGGCCCAAAGAGGCTAAAAATTCCTGGATTTCGGGACTAGTGCCCCATCGAAGCGGTCGATCGGTCCCTGTATTACCGCGAGTCTTTGTCTCTCGACTTTACTCCAGCCTCGAGGTTGACTCGAGGGGAGGCCTAGGCATTCCTGGGCAACCAAGGGGCCGTCTGTGGGAGAATGCACTCCACATGTCCTAATTTCCGACGACAGGAGACGCTATCTCCGGGTGCACAGCAGACTAGCTGACACGAGGGCGCAAGGCATCTCCTGCGATGGTGCATCTCCTGCGATGGTGCAGACGTTTCCCCGGAGGAGACTTGAAGCCAAGCTACACGAAAATGGCAGACAAGAAGATGCTTGATGAGAGAGGCCGGACGGGATGTCGGGGAATTGTCAAGGCGGATGGTCGTGGCTCGATGTTCAAGTCTGCGCAAGTCTTGAAGCGCACTTTTGCGTTGTTTCCTACAGTCAGGTCAAGTCTCGGTCACGGCGGAGCAGAAAGTCCTGTGCGTATGCGGACGCGACTGCAAGGCGGAGCCGCTAATGACGGAGGAATGTCGAGGAGAGCGGTTGCGATGCAGGCTCAACAAGGCGCAGGTGACTGGTCACGCCAGCTTTGTCTCTGCCTTGACGGGGCATGGAGGCCCAGGGTTTCTTCACAGACAGGTATTCACGCACCTTAGTTTGATGAAGGTTGAAGGACCAGGCATCCGGAGGATTGACGACATGGCATGGATATACGTGAGCTTGTCGATCAGGCGCGATCGCGAAGATCGGAGGATATGAGAGCGCCGGCGTTATCTGGATTAGCTCGAAAGGTTCGTTCGAAGGGCACGTATTCTGAGAGCCGATGTGCATATTTTGGCTGGTTGCTGTGGCCCGAATTTTCGTGGTGAATGGCCCAGACAATGGTGGTTCGCCTTGTCGAGCTTTCAAGGGAGGCAGCGGATACCCTAGAGCTCGACCAAGGCCACGGTGAGAGGATCCGGTAGCTTATAGTTGCCTTCTGGCACCCGCAAATGAGGCTGCTTAAAAGGTCATGGCAATGGGGCCAATGCGGCAGTTCGAGAGAGGCCGCGTGAGTTGGAGGCTTCCGGAAAGAAGAAACTCCATGGCTGGCAGAATGAGGCATGCTCGGCGACGCCTTGCTCAGCGTGCAGGCTCTGCGCTTGAACTCGTCGTCATCATCCAGCTCTGCAGCTTGGCAGAAAGCGTCGAAGAGTCGATTCGAATGCCGTAGCAGTCCGAGGATTGAGAAAAGGCTGCGTCCAGACGTCAAGATCCGAGGCTCTTTGAATCTGCGTCTGTCCGTCCGTCACATTAGACTTTCGGGAGAGCGGGAGTTGATGTAGGTACAAAGTACTTCGTACACCAGCCCAACGCGCCTGCCTCATGTGAAAGGAGGGGCTCCCCGAGTGGCTTGACCAACCACTGACGAGACGCGACTTGTCGTCACTCGAAACACCAAATTAGGCCGGGCCCAATCTTCCATCGTGGCTTCTCCATCGCGGTATACCAAAACTCCCTCTCAAAAGGCGCCGGCCAGTCGACGACGCGTCCGGTAGAGCCTCTTCTTGTCGCTCGTTACGCGCTCTCGCCAATGCCCGTCGCACCGCTGTCGCCGCTCGCAGTCGCTCCCAATCGCCCCTCAACTTCATCTCTCCCCTCTGGTCGTCTCAGCCATCCCATGTCGACGCGCTTCCATCAACCATGGACGGCGATCCTGCTGTTGAGCCGCAGCTCGACTCCTTCAGCGTGATATTCCCACTACCGTACCGCGTCGGCTTCATCATTACCTTGGGTCAGTTACCGTGGATCTCGCGTCGCTCTCTAATTGTGACATGTGCTTACAGTCAGTAGCCGCCTGGGGATGGGCACTCAATTTGCACTACCTTCGCTTGCACAAAATCGACGTGCCCGCGCTGATAAGATATCCCGCGAGAACCTCGTCGCATCATGTCGAGCATCACACATCGGCCTATCGCTTCGCCACGGCGCTCTCGGCTCTCTTTGGCATCTCCATGGCCTTGTTCTGGCTTCTCACGTGGAACGACCCTGCGCGCGTCATTGCCCACGACTGGCTCCCAATGGCATACCTCTGCGCCCTCGTCTCCATGTTCTTCCTTCCTCTACGAAGCCTTCCGACCAGCGGCCGGCGGCGATTCCTTGCTACACTTCGCCGCGTCAGCATCGGTGGAATCGCCGAGTCACACGACGGTAAATTCGGAGACATCATCCTGGCTGACGTCTTGACTTCATACGCCAAAGTATGCGGTGATCTCTTTGTCGCCCTCTGCATGTTTGTCCGGCCTGGTGGCTCTTCAACAGACCGCCCCGACCGCAACTGCGGAGGAACCGTCATCGTCCCACTGCTCATGGCCATCCCGAGCTTGATCCGATTTCGGCAGTGCATCATCGAATACCTACGTGTGCGGCACGCCCCCTACAAGGAATCTTCAGGCTGGGGTGGGCAGCATCTTGCCAATGCGCTCAAGTACTCGACGGCCTTTCCCGTCATCATCACAAGCGCTCTCCAGCGGAATACCCAAGACGAGGGCTCAAGAACCGCCCTCAATAGGGCGTGGCTAGCCGCCGTTCTTGTCAATTCTCTATATTCCTTCTACTGGGATGTCGCTAAAGATTGGGAACTAAGCCTCTTTTCCGCCCGGCGGGAACGCAATTCGCCTCATCACCCATGGGGGCTGAGGGATCGGCTACTGTTCCGGCCCGTGGTCCTCTACCATGCAGTCATCGGGCTGGACCTGCTACTGCGCTGCACCTGGTCGATCAAGCTCAGCCCTCATCTGTACAAATTTAGCGACTTTGAGAGCGGCATCTTCCTGATTGAATTTCTCGAGGTTCTGAGGCGATGGGTTTGGATCTTCTTTCGCGTCGAGACGGAATGGATTCGGACATCGTCCATCGGCCTTGGCATCGACGATATACTCCTTGGCGACTACCAGGGGAAATATGACGACGACGAATAATGGCAAAGGGGAGAGAGCGGGAGCGAGATTGAGCACGATATAGTGAAATCAGCCGGACGAACGGGGGTTTCATTCTAGCTTTTCGACCGGCAACGCGCCGAACGTGCTCCTGCCGCGTGTTTGTGGGTGCGCTTGGCGATGGGTGTAGATTGATGCAATTTCACAGCGGGCCACCCGGCTCAGGCCTTTACGGCGTCGGTCTCGGTACCTGAGCATCGTCATTCACGAACCAGTCCCCGATCAGGGCGTGCCGCAAATAGTCCCGAGCCGTCACGCCTGAAGATGCATCCCCTGTCGCCGGAAAGGCTAGCACGGCTAGCTTACCGACTCGGCCTCAGGCGTCTGACATCCAGGGTCTGGCTCTCCCATCTATGCCGTCATAAAAAGCTCGCACCCTTCGCCGCGCCGCGTAGCTGGAAGGGCCCCGGTCCCCTCCGCCTGCAGCCGGCTAGGAGCAAGCGCCTCTCCGATGGCAATCGTGGGAAGCCTTGGCCTGTGTTTGGTTTGCAACGCCTTTCCCGGCATTCTGCAGCTTCTAGAAAAAAACCGTCGCGCGCCTGGTTTGCCGTCCGGTAACTTACCATGTGAGTCGTGCTGCCGAACTCCGGGCGCTTGTCTCGCCTTTCTGGCATTTGCGCATGCCCTCGCGGCGGTTGCGCAATGGCGGACAGCCAGTGCCGACAGACGTCAATGTCGCGTGGCGGTCTCATGACCTAGTCGGGATTTGCCGACCGGGACAGCAGGGCAGGGCACGACGCAGCAAGGTGAAGCTTGATGACGATAGGCTCCCGACCAGGCTACTTGACTGGGGTGTCGTAGCGTCGATGGCCGGTGAGTCTGTCACCAGATGGCCGAGGTGGCATCTCGCCGTCCGATTCGGGTTGCTGGACCCTGGTCTGGCGCCCAGCTTGGCATATTGGCAGCATTGGGTAGCACCGGGGGGAGGGTCAGCAAAGGTCTCAGCCAACTCGGCCCGCTCTTACTGTAGCTTGTCGCTCAGCTTCTGGGGGCTGGTGTGCGAGAACCTGGTCCATGTGTTTGCCAGCGTTCATGCGTGCTACCGTACAGTCGCACCCAGCGCAGCACCATGCGCATGAATGCAGCCAGCCCTGTCGGGGCCGGAGGACACAGGATGTCGACGTTGGGGGCCACGACTATACAATTCCCTGGCTCGCCCTCTCCTGCCGCCTCCCCACAACACAGTCCTCTCCGCTCATTCTCGCCAGATGGCAAGCCAGAACAAATCCAGCACCGTGTCACCAGAAAGATAGCCGCTCGGTTTCAACGGGGCATTGTCCGCTTACAGACGCTTTCGATTGCAAGCCCTCACCTGTCGACAAGACGGGTCGACGTGCCTGTGCTGCGGACGAAGCGCTCGCGACCCTGGGTCCAAGCCGGCCTTTAAACCCTCAAGCAGTTATTGTCGTCCTCGGCTCCTGCGCGCCTCGTCAAGTAGGGAGATCTCCGGAAACCCTAGAGGACCTTGCAAACAGGGCCAAGTAGGCGCCAAACGAGACATCGTCTCTTCTTATATCGGCCCCGCCCCCCAGACATTGCGTCTCTCACCACTCTTATCGTCCACGGCGGTCAAAGATGCCCACCTTCACTGCACGAGTCGGCCTCGAGCCGGCCTATTCCAGCCCCTTTGCGGCTTCAACGCCAGCCCTGGTGGAGATCTATGCCCAAAAGCCTCTGCCACCGCTGCCGTTGAATCTTCGCACACGTCGCCCGAGAAGTCGCTCGCCGCTGAGGTCGCCCCATGTATCATCAGACCGGCGATCGACCCGTCCCAGACCCGTGACTGCGGAACCGGATGCATGGCGACCTCGGCACTTACCCGTCTCGATGACCAAGTCACGAGCCAAGCGATGCTCCTCCTACAAGGTCCAGCAATTGACAGGGTGTGACGTGGACATTGCAGACGACGGCTTTCAAGATTCGGCATGCTCGAGCACCTACGGACTGGAAGACAGCTACAACCTAGTGCCCCATCTCGAGACTGACGACGAGTATGCACCCAGCAGCAGAGGCAGCTCCTGGGGCCCAATTTCACCCAAGACGATCCAGATTGGCTTTAGCAAGCCCGTGGTCCGATCAGATAGCGATGTGAGCCTTTCGGCCCCCCTATCTGAAGTTCGCAAGGCCCTCGGCGAGGAGTGGGTGAAGCGTTGGGATTCGTCCTACGGACAGTTTAGCGACAGTATGGCGGCCGGGGCTTACCACCGCATCGCCACGGAGCTGGCAACGCAGCAAAACTGCAGCGATAGCCCGCCAAGCGGCAGCCCGTCCGCAGTCAGCAGGCGCAAACGGCCCTCCATGACTGTGAGCCTGTACACCAGGAGATTCTCGCCGCGTCGCCGCAACTCGTTGCATCCCATTGACGTGTCGACGCCAACGTCGCTTTTGGAGCAGCCCCGGGCCAAGACCGCGGTTCCGGCAGAGGAGCCTTTGTCCTGGCCTCTGCCGCCGCCGCCGCCGCCACCAAGATTTGCTTCGTCGAGCGCACTTGAAACCGACTCGTCAAATGAAGACGCTAGGACCAGCGGCAACGGGATCCGGGACTGGTTCGTGCGAAAGGGTGACGACAGTCTAACGGCGGAGCGACCCAGCACGCAGGCATGGAGGCTGCAGCAGGAGGAGGCCGGCTCCAGATCATCGGCCGGAGAGCACATGCGGGAGCTGCTGCACCAAGCAAAGGACAGGGCGAGATTGCTACACTTTTCCAAGGAGGAGAGGCGGCGGGAAGAAGTGCGGCGGCACATGCGGAGGATTCCGTCCTGATACACTGGACTGGGCTCATTTACTTTGTTTTGACCTGACGTGTCCCGTTTGAAGTTGAGGAGAACCCTGCGGGCGCATCAAAAGTTTGACAAGGGATCGACGGGTGAGGCTTGGTCGGCTGCCAAGCCCCTTGCGATGCGAAACGGGAGACGGGGAGGAGGCCTTTGGGTTACCTGGAACGGCGTTGTGGCTGTGGAACTGGTGAGTTTGGGAATGTGATATCCGGGCAGGGACCTGCGCCTAGGCCCAGTCCTCCCTGTTATACCCTTTTCTTTTGGTATCAAAGGCATGACCTTGGGAGCGTGTTTACCGCCGCTACAATAGCTATATGAGCTATCAATGAAATTTACTTTGTCCGCGCATCCAGCAACGAGCCACGTTCTCTTCTCTTCTTGCAGAACGACGGCATACTGGAGTCCACCCAATTCGACTGCAACTGTAGCCCCCAGTCTTACAAAAAAAGATGAATGGCTCAACCACAAGGTCGCAAAAAAAAAACATGCAACACCGGGTGTTGGCTGGTCGCTACCGACCTAACCACCAATCCAGCGCTTGCTAGGTTATCCTAGGAGATCGGACGGGATACGGTATTACCTAAGCGAACCTCCCTTTCCCGCTAACCGTCCGAGTCCGTCTTCGGGCCTCCGCTTCCCCCCCTCCCCTTTCTGGCTACCGTTTCAACCGGCCCTCCGATATCGACACGCTATCTAGCTATTTTATTTTCGAGGAATACCCCCTACCGTGTCAGATATACGCTTAGCTTGATGAGGTCGTGCATGACCCCTGCATCGATACCCCACGGTTGTTATAGATTGAGGCGACTCTTATACAGAAGTTACCAGTAGTTATGAATTCCAACCTCCCTTGTATCGTAAAGAGCTCTCGTGATTCTCTGGGTGTATACCCCTTTTAGGCGTAACCCTTTATAGAGCTATGTGGAATACTAATATGGGGTGCGCGTCGCAATACGAAGTACGTTTATTTCAGGTTTAAAGTTGGCTCTTC
The DNA here is from genome assembly GCA_000956045.1 of Hirsutella minnesotensis 3608. Taxonomy (NCBI): domain Eukaryota; kingdom Fungi; phylum Ascomycota; class Sordariomycetes; order Hypocreales; family Ophiocordycipitaceae; genus Hirsutella; species Hirsutella minnesotensis. The sequence continues at coordinate 224,680 of KQ030533.1, read as the reverse complement.
TCCCGCGGATGCCGACCATTTGGTATTTTATGGAGCAAGTATAGGAAGGAAGCGTGCAGCGTACGGGCCATGCAGTGGCTACTAGAACCTGCCACTCAACAACTTCATCCATCATGACAACGCCTTCCTTGACATGGCATTCAACGCCCGACGGAACACGGCACAGGGCCTTGGACAGCTTCGAGCTGTTCCTGCGGATGCTCTCGGAGAGCGAAGCGGCCATTGAGCGCGAGCATTTCGCCATCACGTTGGCCGTCCGGCTGTCCTTTCCCGATGGTGTGACTGACGCCGAGCCGTATGTTCGACGAGCGTGGCTCCGCCTGCGACGCCTGCATCCGACATTAGGCGGCTCGGTGACGGCACCTTCGGCCGACGCCCGTATCCTTTCGGTCGGCCCCTTGGACGAGCAAGCCTGGCTCTCGACGACTTTCCGGGCGCACGCCCCCGACGACAGAGATGCAGCCGACTCCAGCCGGCTCTTCACCCACGGCTCTGTGCGTCCCGCTGATACCGTCTTGTGCCATTGGCTCCCTGCATCGTCCGAGGTATGCATCCGCGCCGCGCATTGGCGTGTTGACGCCATCGGCTTGCTTCTCTTGGGCCACAGCTTTCTGTCGACACTCGCCTCGGTCATCGGGTCGGGACTTGATGCTGAGTCGACAGTGCCGACGGAGCTGGGCCCTCTTACCCCGAGTTTGTTTGAATTGATCGACTCCTTTGCCGATGAAGAGTCCACTCCCCCGGCTCTCAAGTCCATTGCCGACTCCATCGTGAGCGGCGTTGTCAGGGGCGGGCCGAGCATCGCACTCCCCATCAAGGAAACACCGGCTCCTGACGGGCCCGGAGCGACCCTCCGAGAAGCGACGACTCTCGACGAATCGACAACTTCAGCCATTATAGCCGCCACCAAGACCAAAGGCATCAGTGTTACTAGTGCCCTGCACGCAGCCATCGTACGCGTCACGGCAGCATTTCCCCAGCATCCCCTCGCAAAGAGCTATGCCACCTTTTGTCCCGCCGATGTGCGCCGCCACCTCTCCAGCCCCTACAACCAAGACGCATACGCGGTTGCCAATTACTTCAGTGCCTTGCCCATCTGCGTCCCCGACGTGGTTGACGAAACCATGGGATGGGCCAAGAGCTTTGACGCGGTGGCGGCAGAACTTGACACCATCTACTCCCAAGGCCTTGACAAAATGTCCACGGACGATGCCGGGAATCCTGTTGGCATACAGAAGCTCTTGGGCCCGCTCACGCGGCGTGTGGTTAAACTGTGTACCACGCCTCCGCCGCCAGAGCTTCCGCAAGCGCAAAACGCCGAATTCAGCAGTGTAGGGAGGATCAACAGTTACATGCGGCACGAGTATGCTATCGACACGACGCAGGGTCAGGCCCTCGGCGTGTCGGGGATGTGGTTGGGTCTCGAAGTGACAACAAGATCGGTGCATTTCCATGCATGGACGTTTAGAAATGAGTTGACGTTACAGGCATGCTTCAACTCGAACTTCTATGACAGGGACTTTGTTGTCGAGGTTCTTGACAAAATCAAACAAGAGCTGTTCCTTGGGATCGGCATTGAGCAGAGTGCCGACGCATAATCTATAGATGGCCTTCATCTTACTATGAGCTCGGAACCGAGTATCTCGGCCGATATGATGGGGAAACGCAGTAGCTTGTTCCGAAGCCTAAACTGGGAGCGGACAAGCCAGACTGTGTTCCTGCAGAGTGTCTCGTTGCGGCAGTTTGAGCAGTAGCTCTATTGGTTCTTCGAGGTTTTTCTCCGCCAGACGTTAATCGGAACTCCTTGCAACGTAGGCACAACTTGAACTCGTCGGCCATAGGCTATTGTCTTGGAAAGTAAAGCACGGCGAGGCCGCTGCCGAACACATCGGCTTCTAACCGGCGTCACTATTGCCGCAGCTTGGAAATATCCGGGCCGATGCGGGTTCGGCTTTCAAATGCTGTCCAACCGGGGTACCCGGGTCAGGGCATCGACAGCGAGCACCGAGCGACCTTGATCGAGGAGACCTATGGTCAGTCTTTGCTAAGCATCTCACAAACACATGCACCTAGGACCCGCTTCTTTGTTCCGTGGCGACTTTGTGTATGAACGACAAGTCCGTCTCAGAGCAGCTAGTGTTTTACGATTCCATCCTCGTCCGCACTCGAATTAACAAGAACTAGCGCAGTGTAATACAATAGCAAATAAGCTTATTACCTAAGAAGTTTTGGATCTGCGCACGAACGTAATCACCTCGGCCTAGCAAAATATCCGGCGCGGCTCGGGCATTGAAAACCGCTCATTATCCGGAGAGCTTCGGAGTTATAAGCTATTCGCTTTCGCGGCACCGCTTTATAACGCGAGAGCTCATGACTGATGCCAACATGGATAGCAAACACCAACTCGACAACAAGCAAGAGACTGGCAAATATCCTCATCACACATTCTCATAATTGGCATTCTGCGTTTCGTGCACTACCCATCTCATCGCCGCCATGACGAACCTCACAAGCCTTGGGCGTGCTATTCGGCTAGGTGTCATCCTATTGGAAGGGTCAGTTCTTGTTTAGCCCCAAAGTGCCCACGTGTCGGTGTAATTTGCATGGCTGACTTAGAAAACACTCATTCAGACTTACCGAGGTGATGGACGTTGGGCCCATCGACATGCTGAATGAAGTCAGCCACAACTTCCAGGACCTCCAAGCCGACAGCCTGTTTTCCCCCGAGCTCAAGGCGCAGGCGATTGACCTTGACATCCACTGGGTTTCGGAAGCCGGACCCAGTCGCCCCAGCCGGCTGACGGGCAACATGATGGTGACGGTGACGGTGAGTGCTGGCCCTGCTTCATCTGCTCTGTTGCTTACCGGCTGCCCAGGACTCGTTCGAGACGTGTCCGCCGCTGGACGTTGTGCTCATCGGCGCCACCCTCGAAAAGCAGCCATCCGAGGGCGAGCTGGCCTTTATCCGCAAAAGCTTCAACGACTCGTCTGCCTTCATCACCACCTGCGCCGGGATCCTCCCGGCCGTCATGGCCGGCATCACCGAGGGCAAGACGGCGACGGGACCGCGCTTCCTGCTCGAGCCGCTGCGCAAGCAGTCTCCCGCCACAAAGTGGGTCGAGCGGCGCTGGGTGCAGGACGGCAAGCTGTGGACGAGCGGCGCGCTGCTCAACGGCCAGGACCTCATGACCAACTTCATCAAGTCGACTTTCCCCAGTGGCGACGGCACCCTCGTTGATAGAATGGCCAAGGTTGGGGCCTGGCCGGATAGGGACGTGGACTACAAGGATGTGCCGTGGAAAGAGTAACTACAAAGTACTGTGCCTTGCATGGTTCTGCATACTAAGTTAGTACGTAGATGGGCATGCAGACACTTTCATTTAGCTGCGGCTCGCAACGGTACCTTATAATATAGATGCTTCGTACATACAATGCTGTTGTCCTCGAGTCGACGCCCAAGATAATTCATGCTTTTATAACATCAACCCTTTTTTCATGGCAATTCGGCCTCACAAACAGGGTACTTGATACCATCTGAATTTAGGCGTAGACTGCAGCCTCAATCTATGGACTCGGGGCATCAACCCTTGGAATGACTATGGCAGACGCTCAAGGGGTGAGCCTAGCAAGTTTGCGGCACGTACACTTGCTAGAAACCACCGATGTCGGTCGTCAAGAAAACGGTATGCTCGAGAAGGGTAAAACGGTAAGGACTCCGTTTTGGAGCTCGGTCAGGTGACTTGATGATGGGTAGGGTAGCTTGGCGCTAGGTTTCATGGCATTCGAAAATGGAGGCACACAACTCTGTAGAGGTTCCATGGATTCGCGGGCATGGGTCGAGTCGATAGTCTCGACATCAGCCTCGAGTCCAGGCGCGTCCTTAGCCCCGCGCCGCAACGTCAGCGACGAGATGGAAACGGCCAGAACGGACGGCGAATGCATGGATCCTTTGGACGTGTGTGCTGGCGAAGGTCGCATGCGTCCGAACTGGCATGCGCTGGGCCGGTCACTGGTAGGGCTACAGCACTCTCGTTGGCCTTGCCGGTGCTTCCGCCTCTCTTCCACCAAGGCTTCTGGCCCCCAAATACGACCACACCTCTTCCTCGCCTCCCCCACGATCCGAATGTCCTCCACACTCGGTGCCATCTCGCTGACAAGCTGCATTGTCGGTGAGCCCGGAAGCGCAGCCCCTCTTCTTGGCCTCCATGCGTCCCGTCCCGTCGGACGGACCATTGGCTGGCTGAGGGGCTGGTTTGGGGACGCACTCCGTAGCATCCTTCTGGCGCGGGGGAATTAGCTCCGCGAAAGCCTCAGCTCGCTCGCTAGCCGAGGCTGCCATCCCGGCTGGCAAGGGGAACTCTGCCAGGGTAAAAGGTTCAGGTGCCAATCCATATGCTGTTGGCCAGTGCTTTGTTGCGGCTTCCCTCGCCTGGCAATGCTCCGAGACTCGGCTTCGCGGGACTCGGCTTGAGCCATGTATCTAATTACCTAATCGGCTTAGTCATTGCCAGCCTCACCCCAGATTTCCACGCTGCCCCTCGTCGGCCGAAAGCGGGAGGGGCATCTCGGCCAATCAGCCGAGCCCGACGTCACCGACCCAACGTCCCTCCTCCGGCATCGCGGACATGTCAGTCGCTCTCCGACGCCCGACCATATACCTCGCGGCGCACGCACTCCTCTCAGTGCCGAACTCGAGGACCGACTAGACATCGACCCTCCCACCTCTCGTTCCCTAGAGCTGCGCGCGCGCGGCGGAAGATGACGGTTGCGACGCCGCTGCCTTACACTCGGCGCGGCAGCAGCTCCAACGTCGGCGACTCTAGCAGCAGCCACCAACATCATCGCCCCGACGGCAACGGGGTTGGCATCGACGAGCGGGACGACGAGCGGCAGCTTGAGCACGACCTTGGTGTCGAGTCCGACGTCGCCCGCCTGCGCGACCAGCCAGCTGTCGAACCGGACCTCGGCGACGAGGAGACGGCCGATCAGGGCCAAGAGGAGGAGGACGACGAAGACGACCTTCTCCCGTTCGACGCAAACTTACAGGCCTCGCTCTACTACGATGCATCGACAATGGCCTCGCTAAACCCCATCTCCGTGGTACGTCCCAACAACCCTTTCCTCCCTCTCGTCGTCACCATGCGCGCCGCCTCCCTGCGCAGCTTCTCGGGCCACGCCGCCCTGCCCGGCGGCAAGGCCGACTCGGCCGACGAGACGCCCTGTAGGGATCCCCGTGCATTCCGTTCATTGTGGCTTTCCCCGGGTTGCGCAAACGCGCCAGTTGGCCGATGAAAAGGGGTCGCCGTGGCCTTTTGGTACCGCCTTGACGCGAGCTGACCACCCTTCGCTTAGACCAAATCGCTCGCCGCGAGGCCTTTGAGGAAATCGGTCTGCCCATGGACGACCTGCGCATCCCGAAGCCCTTTCGCATAGAGCCCCTCTGCGTCCTCCCGCCGTCGCTCGCCCGCACGCACCTGGTCGTGACCCCGTGCGTCGCCTTCCTCCACGCCGACCGGTCCCTCGACGGCTCGTCGGCTTCCTCGTCTTCGTCGGGGGCTGACTCTGCAGCCGAGCGAGAGGGCGAGGCGCCGCTCGTCGAGGAGTCCCTGATTCCGCGCCTCGACGCGCGCGAGGTCGCCGCCGTCTTCAGCGCCCCATTCTACAACTTCCTCAAGATCGCCGACCTCCCCCAGCCGCCAGGGAGTCGGCCGCTGCCGCCGGGCCACTGGTACGACGGCGCGTGGATCGCCTTCAAGGACATGCCCTGGCGCGTGCACAATTTTTACGTGCCCGTCAATAACCAGAGGGTCTCCAAGCCCCGGCGTCGCAGCAGCGCCAGCGCTCACGGCAACCTCGCCGACGCCCTCGATCAGCAGCAAGAGTTCGAGGGCCGGTTCAAGGTCTGGGGCATGACGGGCCGCGTCCTCGTCGACGCCGCGCGCGTCGCCTACGCCGAAGAGCCCGAGATGGAGCACAACGAGACGTTTGGCGATTATGATATTATCCAGCGCGCATTCGAAGAGGGCGCCTTTGAAAATACCACAGGACAGGACAAAGCCGATGCGACCAAGTCACACAAGATGTAGCGTACCTTTTTGCTAGAAGTGTCTCGGGAAACATTGGCGGACATGTTACCATCACAGTTGACACATCACAATTACTTTCTCAGTTTATGTAGAACGCCTGCAAGGGTATTACCAGAAGCTGGGGAGGGGGGCGATTGGCAGACGTTCATACAGACATGAGGCGCATAACTTGGTACAGGAATGGCGTTGGTTACTAGACAATGTTACTGGCGAGACAATGACAGCCGCGCGGAAGACTTGAGCTCGGCCAATAGTACTAGACGCTTCCATGCGAAATGGCTAATGACAAGCGTTGTCCTTTGTTGCCGATGTTGTTTGCCCGAATAAAAGATAGCCAAAGAATGCACCCAGCGACACGGCAATCATGACCCAGCCATTGTACGTCATGAAGACGAGCCTTGAGGAGAATGAGCATGGGCGCCATGAGGTGGGATAGCGAGTCCTTACATGAGCATAAAGGCATAAAAGTTTTGCGCTGCGTAGAGAGCGGCCTTGATGACATGGGCCTGTTGACTAGCCTCGCCCTGGTGTTGGCCTGATGCGAGGAAGGGGGTTGTCTCAGCAGGATGTTCATCGTCTTTGCAGGCCACGTTTCAGCATTGGCACAGATCCCATGGGGAAAGAGGAGAAATGGCGCAATGGTAAGAAGAGATGTGGTCGTATACCCGGGTCAAGAGCGCTGCCCCGACTGGGGAGAATGCGAGGCGCAAGCGCAACAAAGGGGGGTGGACAGTCGGGACTCACGGGGCAATGCGGCGATGCGCCGGCTTTGGGAGGCTTCGTAGCGTCGAGATACGGCGCGGAGGGCCTCGTAGAGCATGGCGAGTACGACGACGGCGAGGAGGGAGAAGATGAGGGAGGCGGTGGAGCGAATGTGCCACTGGCGAAAGACGATGCACAGGTTGGTCGTGTCCCAGGTGAAGAGCATCTGCGGAGAGGTGTCAAGCACGTCAGCAACAGCTTGTCATGGTATGCTCGGCTGTGCCCAGCAAGCGGCTGGTATTGTGAAGGAGAACCGTACGTCCATGCTGCACATGTCGTCCATTTTTCCTCCCCCGTGGCCCATGTGGCCGTGGTCCATGCGGCCGTGATCCATGTGGCCGTGGTCCATGGCTGGCGAAGTTTGGACAGAGTATTGGTGAAGCGGACGAGAACCAAGCTGGGGCTTGAGCCTGGCCTTGCGCGCAGGAGCTCGTCGAGTGTCGGGATGGCAATATCGAGGAGTGACGATGACGAGTCAGAGGAGGAGGCGGCAACCTCCCTGCTGGGCGAGTTGGTGCTGAGGACGATGCGAAAGACGCCAGACAAAGAGGCTAGTCGGGTTGCTGCAGGGAGAGACTGCTCGTGGACGGGTTCGCGTCGAGAACGAGTGTCGTCGGCCGCAAGGGACAAGCGGGCGTCGACGAGGAGAAAAGGAGCAGCGGGAGCAGGCGAGGTGAGCAAGTTATCTGGTAGACCGGTCAGGCGGACGCGACAGCCAAGCCTTTGAGCACGTTTCGGGGACCTGGAGTGATGGCACGAGACTACGTACCTTACAGGAGGCGCCCTTTGGACAAGTTTAGGGGCGGGTACGAAGAGGTACAGTTGCAGCAATGGCGGGGTGAATTGCAGTGGAGACGGAGCTTGATGACGCCGAGTACTCGCTACGTGCCCAGACGTACCGCCTACCTCGTACACGTACAGCTTACACTGTACAATCCCGGACATCCGTGGGTGTGCACTACAGTGTTTGCAGACGAGTTGCGCCACAGACACGTCCGCTTACCTTCGGGGGCCGGCGACGGCGGGACGTCCTCGAGTACTCATACCGGCCACCGTTGAGCCGATACATGTGGCTGCCGTCGAAGCTCCCCCGCCACCAGTCTCCTCGACAACTGGCGCTACGCGTGTACGTACAGCACAGCACGCTGGCGGTGGTTTTGTCAGACGACGTCTTGTCGTCGACAAACATCAATCATGGCCCGAAGCTTCCAGGCGATTGCCTACCGTAGGTAAGTGGGTAGGCATCTCATTGGCCTCATGCAACCACTCAACGGATCCCGCCGTGCCGGTACCAACGACAACGCAAAAAGGCGGGTCCAGAAAGCTTATGCTAGCTCTCGCCGGGACCTGCCCTGCAGCGATGCCGGCTTTCTGCTCGAATCCCGGACATGGCGCAATGATGCCTTGATCTGGTCATTTTTCAACCTGATGGTTTTGCGCGAATAAACCGACTCCCCTGGAACTGTTTCTCGGGACTCTGCTTGTCCTGCCGACGGCGCGCAAAGACGGGCGTCGAAAGACGACAACACCTCCAAGGCCCAAACGCGACGAATCGAGAAGCTCGTCTCCGTCCTGATCTCGAAATGCTGGCCTCGCCCATCAACCTGCCAAAGTGGTGAGCAACTGCCTTGAAACTGAACGTCCGAACAGTCCGGCAGCCGTGTTGAGAGATGGCTGACCTGTCGACTCAGGCTCGAGGAAAACGGGCACTTGCTCAAGCCGCCCATCAACAACTACTGCGTCTATGACGGCGACATCACAGTCATGGTGCGCAAGTCCTCATCCAATCTCCCCCCGTCCAGCGCATCCATCTCACGTCTTCACGACAGGTCGTCGGCGGCCCCAACAGCCGGACCGACTACCACATCAACCCGACGCCCGAGTGGTTCTACCAGTACCGCGGCGCCATGACGCTCAAGGTCGTCGACGGCGGCCGCTTCCGCGACATCGTCATCCCCGAGGGCAGCATGTTCCTGCTGCCGCCCGACACGCCCCATAACCCCGTGCGCTTCGCCGACACGGTCGGCATCGTCCTCGAGCAGCGCCGGCCCCAGGGCTCCCTCGACCGCATGCGCTGGTACTGCGCGCCCTGCGGCGTCGACGCCGACCGACCGCCCGTCGTCGTCCACGAGGCCGCCTTCCACTGCACCGACCTCGGCACCCAGATCAAGAAGGCCGTCGGCGAGTTTCGCGACAGCCCGGAGCAGAGGACGTGTCCGCGGTGCGGCACCCTCGCCGACTGGGCGCCGCCGCCCGGCTCCATCCCGGATCCCAACCTCGACCCAGGGGCAAAGTGAGGGACCAAGTGAGTGGGCGAGGCGACAAGGGGGACTATCATAGAACGGGTGGAAAGGTGGACAAGAGCCGGACAGCGTGCGATTCATGTACGCGACTCTATTGCCAACGAATAACGACCCTGCATGCATGCTAGTCCTTTGAAACGTAGAAGTGCAGTACGAACCCTCCAGACAGCTCACGTCTCGCCAAAGACATACGACGACGGCGACTCCTCGACCGCCACCTCGATGCTCCCCTCCCGCACCTCCTCCCCGCCCACGCGCAGGCCGGCCCTCATGACGTCGCCCGGCGCCACGGGGCCGACGCCCGCGGGCGTGCCCGTGAGCACCACGTCGCCGGGCCGCAGGGCCATGACGCGCGAGACGTCGCTGAGGATGCGCGGCACGCGGTACACCATGAGCCCCGTCGACCCGCGCTGCCGCGTCCGCCCGTTGACGTCGAGGAAGAGCTCGGCGGCGTGCGGGTCCGGCACGCGCGCCTTGGCAATGGGCGCGCTCATGGGCAGGAACGTGTCGAAGCCCTTGGCGATGGACCAGGGGAGGCCCTTCTTCTTGGCCTCGTCCTGCACGTTGCGCGCCGTCATGTCGATGGCGACGGCGTAGGCTGGCGGGCGCGAGCGGGGGGGTTAGTTTTTGGTGTTGGACGAGGGAATCAGCGAGCAATGCCCGTCAAGGAGTCGGGGGACGCACCGTCAATCGCATCCAGGGCGCCCTGCTCGTCGTCGGGCCGCAGGTCCCTCAGCGTCTTGCCCATGATGAGGGCCAGCTCGACCTCAAAGTGCATCACGACGCCCCGCGGCCTCAGGCACGGGCCCTCGCCGGGCAGCAGAATCGACGAGGGCGGCTTGAGGAAGAAGAAGGGCTGCTTGGGCTTGGCGTTTTGCAGCTCCGCAACGTGCTCCCTGCGCGTCTCGGCGTCAGCTCGGTGAACTCGACGACGAGGGTTGGTTGTGAGTGACGTGGCCGTAGCAGACGCCCAAATGCACGAGATGAATGAGGATACGTCCACTCACGCGTAGTTTCGTCCGATGCACACGACCTTGCCCGCCCGCTTGAGCGTCTGCGCCGATGAAGCCATCGTGGCCAGAGACCGCCGAAGCACCGTCATTGCGTCCGCTGTTCGGACTTGAGCCGCTGGAAACGAGGACTTTGTTAATTTCTAGAAAGGGAATGTGTATTTCACGTAGACGATGGTCCTCGAGATGCGCAATGTGCTGGACATATGGTCGTTCACGTCGTCTCCCTATTGGCTCTTGCTCGGTTGCTCGCGTCGGAGATTCGAAGATCGCTGAGGTCCACCATCGGTTCCCGAACCGCGGCCAAGAAGCGGCCCCCACGGAACTGCCCCACACAAGCAATCACCACCAAGCTCACGCTTTGCATGTAAACCACGAACAATCATCTCCATCTGGCCATCACCGACCATGAGTCCCAACATTAAAGAATCCAAGGGCGCAAGAACTCGTCGTCTTTTCGTCTACGGTATCTCAATGATGCAGGCCTCGGCCCGCAAACTACTGGAGCAAATATCATCGTCTAGCCTGCCGACACCGGGTTCCAGTAACCTGCCAAATATCCTCGACGCCGAACCGTGTCTTATGCAAATGCATCGTCTTCATCAGTCGTGAGCTGCGTCCTCTGCCGACGTCTCTATGCAACGTAGCGGTACAAAGACGGTGCCCCTTCTTCGTCAGGTCGCTCGAGGTACTCCCGCACAATCAAGTCCTCAATCCTTTTCTTGATGAGCGACACCTCGGGCTTGAATCGTGCCGACAGCTGCCCAAGAACCTCGCTGACCAGCTGTGAGTGACTGAGCTCCTTGCGAGACCTGGTTGCAGTTCTTTGTTAGCGCAACGCCACGCAAAACGTGGACGAGGTGTTACCAACTTCATGATTCGCACTATAGCTGCATCGATAATGTGAGCTCTTGTCTGCGTATTCTTCTCCTCCGTCGTCTTCCGCTCTTGGCTGTCCTCCACCTTGGACACAGCATTGATAATAGGAGCCTTGATTCGAAGGGCCTTGCTCTGGAAGGATGCGTTGAAGGAGAATTTGTCGCCCGTCTTGACCGCCTTGGTCATGGGATCCTTGCACAGCACGCGCGACTTGGGCGCAACAGCGATGGCCGTAAGCGTCCTCATCAGGTCCTGGGTTGAGATGCCCGTCTTTGCCTGAATCTCCTCGAAAGTCAAAGTCTCGTCGTCTTCGAGGTCGTTGAAGAGGAGCAGCACAGCCATGGCGAATGTGGGCACGTTCATTTCGTAACGGCGCTCGCGAGCCAGCGCTCCTGATTTGCCGGGAATGGCAGGAAAAACGCAGCGAATGTCGGCGCTGCCCGTCGACCCGATCCAGGTCAGCTTTCGCCCGTTGCGGTTGGCCAGGTAGAACTGCTCAAAGCTCGCCTGCAGACGCTTCACTTCGTGAGGATAGTTGCAAACCACTCTAGAAGCATCTCCGATGGAGGCCTGACGCCCCATGACCTCTTGAGGCCAGTAGTTGGTAGTGAGAACGCTAATGTTGAGGTCAATGGTCTTGCTACCATCACCCACGGCGCTAATGTGCTGTCGATATGTCGACGTGAGCTCTGAAGACGTGCCGAGATCTCGAAACATGCCCTCGAACTTGCTGGTGAACTGCTGTCCCAATTCTTGCTTCATGCGAGAAATGATTTGCTTCTCCACATCATGACTCTCCGACTTGCCGTGAAGCAGACGACGAGCCAAGTGACGTTGGTAGTATGTCTGAAACAAGTCCCGGTCCTGAAGATATCGAATAAGAATAATCGCCTTCTCCAGCACCGCGTCAACTTCTGCCTCTGTTTTTCCTCGGATGCCTCGCTTCAGGTTGTCATCGATGTACAGGGAGACGTATTCTGAACTGCGAGTAAAGAGGTTGATGAAGTCGGTGAAGCTCTTGGTGAGCGCCGTCTGGATCACCAAATCATCCTGGAAGCACTGGCGCAAAAGATTGTCGAATTTATCCTTGAGACAAAGAACATCATCGACCCACTTGATGGCGGCCGCAGTCTGTTGCGCGGCGGGATTCAGTGTCTTGGTCTTTTCGCCTTCGCCGCCGTCGTCACCATCAGCCTGAGCCGCGGAAAAGTCTGTATTGCGCAAGACATTTTCGATCTCGAGGCCGAGCTCAACGACTCTCTTTTGAAGAATCTCCCGCAGCGCATGCTTCTTGTCATCGATGCGGGTGATCAACTTGTAGAGTATGGACAAATCTTCAATCTTGTCGTTGTCAATCATCCATCTGAGTCCACTACCCTCCATGGCAAGGAAGTCTTGCAGATGGGCGCTGATGAGTGTGCGTTCGACGACTGCCAGAGCACTCGGCAGCGTTTCCAGCTCAATAGTAATGCCACATCGATCAACCTCTTCATTGAGACGCTGCTGGGTATGCCTGAGCCACGTACTGGCGTCTGATTCTCTCAGAAGCCTCTCACACTCTTTGGTGTAGAAGTCGTGACTGTTGTCGAGGAAGCGATCTTGGAAGACGGTGAGATACAATGTCTTGCTCTCGTTATCGTCATCGGGTTCGTAAAGGCTACTCAGCATCCGACTGCAGCTCTTGATGAGATTTCGGTCAATGACGTCGCCCTCCCGCTCCATGTCGATTTGGTCTAGGATAACCAGGATGAGGATGTCAATGATGAGCTGGCTGCTATTCTCATTGAGGCAAGATCGTAGGATATGGTCGCGGAAGAGTGCGATGGTCGTTGAAAAGATGGGTGGCCGGCCTTCCTGTTGAGAATAGCCACGGTCGAGGTACATGAGAATGTCCGCCATCATATTCATTGACATATTGTGGTCTTCCCAAGTGTCGCGGACGCCCTTGAGGAACTTTTCGCCCGTCTGACGACGCTCATTGGCGGAGCTTGAGGATTTGTCGATGCCAATGTTGATCAGGGTCTTGGTCACCAAGACCTCAATCTTGGGGATTATGTTTTGAGCAAACCATTGCTCCTCGAATTGCTTGACTCGCTCGTAAAGGACTGCGCCCTTTTTCTTGAGGACAATCTTATATGCGGCTCGGTAGAGCTCCTCGAAGGAAAGGAGACCGCAGCTCTTGTTGTGAATGTCGCGAAAAGCACTTTCGAGCATATGCCAGCCATCCTCAAAGTCGGTACCCTCTCCGGTGGCCTGCACAATGGCTAAGTTAGCCAAAATATGCCACCTACGCTGTGCCAAGGTGGCGAATCGGCGCCGCGGTCTGCCTTCAGCGATCTTCCGTCGATTTTTGAGTAATCCAACTCTCTGAAGCAGGCGGAGATGTAGAATCGCAAGCACATCATCGGGGCGGTTTGGCATGATGAGGTCAAGAAGCACCTTTCTGCGCGCGGCATAGTAGTCGGGCATTTTCAACGCAGGCCTCTTTGGTTCGTGCGAGTAAACGCGGTAGGTGATGGTGCAGGAAGAGAAACGAGTTCAATGCAGTGAACAGCGCAGAGCTCGGCCACTTACGCGGATGTTACGACGGGGAGCGCGGATGCGACTGCGGGGGACACCCGCACCCCCTCGCCCTGAGAGCATTGCTGGCCACTCTGTTCCAACAGGCGAAGGCAGCTATCGACAGCTGGCAGAGTGGGATGGTTGAGGGTATTCGCGGATTCGGTTCGGACGGGAGTGGCTTGCTAGTGGGGTATGCAACGCGCTTGGCCAAGGAGACGGGCCTAGCCACCGGACGCCAACGGGTAATGTTGGATTATTGAATCGGGAAAGTGACTGAACCGGCAAATGCTCTTGAGATAATCATGTTTCGAAAGAAACTTCGCAGCCTGACGAGCCGAATGCAGCTTCGCCAAGGTAGTGCGTGTCGAGGAAGAAGAAAGGTGATGGACGCGGATGCTGCGAGGTTGTCCCACGATATTCAAACGACTGTTATCGATAAGGGTGCCGAGACAATCCGGGGTAAAGCGGGCAGGCAGACCTGCAGGGGTGACTAGGTACGTATTCGTAGCGACGTACCGTTCCCACGGGCCACCTGCCACAGGACATGTCCACGTGATCACGGTCATCGCCCGCTGTTTTCCCGTCCTACAATTTCGAGGTCGCCTGGGCTGTCCAATGAAGCTGCTGCCTCATTGCAGCGACGAGGAAGAAACACTTTCGCGACTCATCGCGTCCACCACTCCTTGTTTTCCACACTCCACTTCTGTGCACGTCGACAAGCTGCGAAAGCACAAGCGTCACAATGAAGCTCGTCAGGTAGGCTCCGCAATCAATTCCTTGGTTTTGTCATATCCTCGCTTTGGACCGTGCTGAGCTTGCTACACGCCAAAGCTACGAATCCGCAGCTGATTATTTTCCTACAGATTTCTCATGAAATGCGCCAGCGAGACGGTCACGATTGAGCTCAAGAATGGTACTTGCTCGCCGCTAACCTGCTGCCACTAGGCTCGAGCCCGAGCCCGAGTGGCAGCTGAAGATTGACGAGGCTGACACAGGCACTCAACAGGCACCATTATTCACGGGACCATTGCGTCGGTATCGCCACAAATGAACACTGCTCTTCGATCTGTGAAGATGACGGCAAAGGGCCAGGGCACCATCTCTCTGGATACCATGAACATTCGCGGCTCGACCATCCGATACTTTATCCTGCCCGACTCGCTCCCTCTGGATTCATTATTGATCGACGACGCTCCCAAGCCCAAGAACAAGGCCCGGAAAGAAACAGACCGCGGCGGACGTGGCGGCCGAGGAAGAGGAGGCGGCAGGGGCCGTGGGGGCGGTCGGGGTCGGGGTCGCGGACGGGGCTAGGACGATGACCGAGATGGGAGGAGCATCACAACTCTCAAGTCCACGGGAGGGATCGAGAGACAGGATGGAGACATGCGGCGACACGAGCAGACCGCCGCGATGAAATTCATTAGGCCACCGGCTTCGGCGTTTAGGGGACCTTGGGTCATGAAAACTGCGTTGTACGACCACAAAACAATTTGACGGCACGAGGCATCTGGCAAGCAGGGAAAGGGTGGGTATATATCGCTCTAGCATGCCAAGAAAGTAGCTCCCTTTGGATGTTCAAACAGAGAACCTCGTCGCGCCCGGACACGCATCAAGTCGGGCCCTCGCGCCACACCCGGACGACCTGCAGCCTCTCCCAGCCGGCCGTCTTGCCGCTGGAGCCGACGGTCAGGGCCCTCCAGCGCGGCCCGAAGTCCTGCACGCGCCGCTTGACCTCGTCCGGGCGGTTCTGGGCGCAGAGCAGGACGTAGGCGCAGACGCCGAACTACGGCTGCTGCTGTGGCGGCGCGGCGGCGTCGTCGAAGCCCTCGGGGCGCACCGGCAGCGCGGGCGTCGGCACGTAGGGCGGGTTGAAGATGAGCACGTCGACCGAGTTGGGCCGCCACGGAGACGCCAGGTCGCCCATGCAGGCGCCGAGGTAGGTGGCAGCATGCGAGGGGCCACCAGGGCTCGCCTCGGTGCTTGTAGGAGCGGCGTCAGCGGCGGCGGCGGCGTCCTGCTGTGCCTTGCGCACCGTCGCCACCGTCGCCCGGCACGCGTAGGCGTTGACGTCGACGCCGGCCGTCAGCACGCGGCCGGTGCCGAAGATGTCGCGGGCGTGCGCGTGGACAAAGGCCAGGACGACGCCGGACCCCGTGCCGACCTCGACGACCAGGGGCGCCGGGTCGCCGTCGACCGCCACCGTCTGCCGCAGGAACTGCCGCTCGCCGTCCGACGAGAGCGTGTCGAGCAGCAGGAACGAGTCCTCGGACGGCTCGTACACTCGCTCGTACGGCACGTGCGACGTGTCTGGCGTGGGCAGCATGGGCGGCCGCTGGAGTCGAGGCCGAGATGCGTCGAGAGCTGTCGAGGAGGATGCTCGAGTTCGCCTCTTTTGTGGCGGGCTTTGTGATTGCGCGGCTGGGGATGGACAGTAGCCTGTGCAGTCGAAAGCCCCTGATCACGAGCTTAATGTTGAATTCGAGAAATATCCCGCCGTTGACTCTGATGATGCCTGCGCATGTAAATGTGGTGTATTGGTGGTACAGTAGTGAGATGCACTCAAAAGTTTTTGGTGAGCCACAGCAAGGTCCATCAAGCTTTGGCGGGGGAGGGGCAGCTCGCATCCAAAACGGCAAACGTCGCCTCCAAACCCAAACCTCCCCCATCCTTCAAGACTCCAACTCCATGCCCCCCCTTCACCGCACACTCGAATTGAAAGTCGAAATCAAAGCACGACGCATCGCGACCCCCTCTCCGACAGCCTCACGTCCACGCCCCAGTCGTCCTCGTCCTGCCCCGCGCCCAGCTTCAGGCCCCATCCCATGCGCCGCACCAGCCGCACCGCGTTGGCGTCGTACGCCGCGCGACGACCGTCGGCGGCGCATCGCGGACACGGCCTCGCGCGCGTGCGATAGACGCGCGGCGCCTCCTTGGCCGCGGCGTCGTCGCCGAAGCTGCGGCACGTCGAGAAGCCCATGCCCGGCCCGCACGGGTGCGTGACGACCGCCCACATGTGCCCGCACTGCTTGTGCTGGAAGAAGGTGACGATGCACATGGCTGTCGACTGTCGCAAGTGGTCTGTTGAATGGAACCAGGTAATGTTGGGCAGACCTTGGCCTCTGCCTGGGAGGAGCGTCAGTTCTCGAGGGTGTGATGGGTCTTTGTAGTAAAGCCAAGAACCAGTGGTGATTGAATGTCGACGAGGAGCAGCAGCTTTGCAAATCGGTGTCGTCGGGCCATTGAACATGCAGACAATGAGTGATTCACGCCATCTTGCTCACATGCCTGGACTGATTTGGCACTGACAGGGCCCGTTGTTTTGCCATTGACCCGTTTGCCTGTATACTCTTCGCTTCGTTTATACAAGTTTGCCGACAATACCCAAACGCCCGCTTTTCCGACCTCTATTTTCGTACAAACAACTGATGGACCATCGTATTTCAACGCTGAAAGCAAACAGGCGCCCACCAGATAAAAGAACCTGTATAATGCCCCGAAATCAACGCAAACATATGTCGTTCCATGCCTTCCCTTAGGTCCTGTATGACGACTCGGCCGTGAACCCGTCCCCTTCCCTAAGCGTGCTGCTCTCGCCAATCTCGCTGATGGAATCGCTGTCGATGGCCACGTCGCCTCCCGGCACGAGCTTCGCCAGCATGCTCTCCATGCGATGCATCGCCCTTTCCATGGACGTAATCTTGGACGCCATGGTCTCGTAGTCGTCGTCGCGCTCGTTGTAGTGGTCGCGCAGCTTGCTGGCGAGCCCCGGAAACATGGAGTCTCTGCGCGACACTTTGCGCGGCGTCGCGTCCGTCGTCGACGGCTGCCGTGTGAACTGGCGCCTGATCAGATGATGCGTCAGATGGTCATCGACGGAAATGTCGTCCTGCACGTCGTCCGATGGCGGCACCAGGAAGACTGCGCGCAGATACTTGTCCGCCGACAGCTGCCACCTACGCCAAAACCACTTTTTGCGCGGGGGCGTGGCCACCTCGCCAGTTGCGCTCAAGGGCCAAAGGAGGCGCCGCTCCGCCACGGCAATGATGAGGAGCAGGGGCAGGTTAACGAGACGCACAAGGGCGACGTGGATCTTGTGGAACCAGCGGGGGCTGACGACAAACTTGAGGGGCACGAGGATGAAGACGGCGAGGAGATTAAACGGCGGCTGATAGGCAAATACCGCGTCTGCCTTGACGCCCTCGAGCGTGAGCACAGCGCGACGAAACTGTATCTCGGCCGTGGCATTGGTGGATATATTGCTGAACGTATTGGAAAGCATCGAGACGAGAATGGTGAGGAAGAGGGTATTTCCCAAGAAAGCAAAGGCCACCATTAGGCAGGGACCCAGGAGCCAATGAAACTCGGTCTATCATGTTGCATTAGATCTGAGTATGTAGAGTTAGAGTTGCAGAACTTACCGAACGCTGGATGCCAGTCCCGTCGAGGCCGAACCAAATGTAAATCATCCATTTCGAAATCGTTCTAAAGCGGTCAGTAAAACATCCTGCTTGAGGGGAGCCCTTACTTACACAAGCGGATGTGCTCCCTCGCCCAGCCAGAGAAGGGAAAGCAAGAAACCAAAGAAGCACCAGGCCGAAAGGGCCGTCAACAGGAAGAAGTCGGCCATCATTGACCGCAAAGACAGAAAAACAAGGTTATCCGACAGGAGCGTAAAGGCGAGACGAGGCACAAGGACAGGGGCAGCGAGCGCCAGGATATCAAAGGCCTGCTCCGCGGGTCCGGGGTATCCCAGACGCCACCCATGGAATCGAAAGATCAAGTATACGGCATATATGAAGATGAAGGCGACGTCGAGGAATGACCAGAGATTTTGCGTATATACTGCCCTACACCAAGGAAGTCAGTCGCAATCTCGCAGGCTGACAGGGCCTGAACCTACCAGCCATGGGCCAGAATCGTAGCAAACTGATCCAAGCCCCAGCCAAAGGCATAGACTGCAAAGAGGGCTTCGAGGACGGTGATCTTGTCCTGGTCCCGCATAAGCATGGCGCCAATGTACAAGGCGAGCAGTATGGTGAACTGAATCAGCTCGAGGATGTTGCGCGTGCGAGGCACGATCAACCGGTACTGATTGAGCAGAGGCGACTCGCGCGGATCGTAGATGGAGATGGGCTTGAGCTTGTAGTGGTCGGGGATAATGTCCCAATAAGTCGAAGGCGAGTAGATGATGCGGCCCTCGTAAATGGCGGAGACGACGCGCTGGCAGGTGGTGGAGCTGAGGAAGTGCTTGCTCTCCGTCAGAATGGCCACCTCGAGCGTGGGCAGCGTACGGCTGTGCGACCACGACGTCTTTGCGCTGGCCTCGTCGCGGATGTGCTGCGGCGCGTTCTGGAAGGGCTCGAAGCCGGCGACGAGGATGTGCGCCAGCAGCAGCAGGCCGTCAGACCCGTCGTAGTCTTCGCCGAAGCGCCGGAGGATGCGCGTCGCAATTAGCTCGCAGAGGGTGGCACGGGACCAATTGACGTTCTGGCGGTTGCTCGCGTGCGACTCTTCCATGAGGAACTGAGCGCGGTTCACCAAGAGGCAGTAGACTGCGGCAGGGGGGAACACACAATGTCAGTTTCCAGCGGCGCATTTGGACGGTCTGGGCAGAGTCGGGTCAGATGCTCACCTATTGAAATGTCGCCAAGCGAGTAAAACTTGTCGACGAGGGGCCGGATAACGGTAATGTTGATTCGCACATCACGCAGCTGCTCGAGGCTCAGGTAGTCCTCGACAACGCTCGTGATGTCGCGGCGGATGCGATGGATGTTGGTGTATATCGGCAGATGGCTATGCGGATTCGTCATGCAGCTGTACACCAGGCCCGGGAGACTGTCTTGACGGCCATTCTGCTGCCCTCGCTCGAGCAGCGGTCGGCGCTCCTCATCGGCGGGCCTGCGCGGTCGTTGAGGCGGTGAGGTCGACGAGGGCACCGGCGGCGGCGGCAAGGTGATGCGCCGCCTGCGATCCCCCATCTCGGGCCGCTGAGCCGGAGGCGGGTTCGAGAGCTCGATCAGTCGTAAGCAATGCGACGGCAGGATTTCGGGGTCGGTTGGCAGGGCTGAGGGTCGACGAAGCACCCCGAGAACTGCCAAGCCGCAGAGGCGAGGACAAAGATGGACGACTCTGTCTCACCGCGAGCGTGGATATGCATGCACGTATGTATGCGCGACGGTCAAATGGGACATGTACGATGCGACAGGAAAGCCAAGAAGGGATCAATCATATGGAGGAAAGCAAATGGGGAGAAAAAAGGCCAAGTTCGTGATGAAGCAAAGGTCCCCTCCGCCTGAGGGACCGGCCCTTGGCGTCATTCGCGGCAGCACAGAGCTACAGTGGCGGGGCTGTGATTTGCCAAGCATTTTAGTTACTGTAATCAATTGACGTGTTTCTCGCGCTGCTGCCGCAATTCATGGCAAAGCGTCGCCCTTCGTATTCTCCATCATCACGTAGCCTCAGCGCACCCCGAACCGGCGTCGCCGCCAGTTTTCCATCCAATGGTTCATTGCCGTCACTTTTTTCCTTCTTGGGTTGCGCCCTTGTCGATTCAGCATCCACGTCAATTATTCACACACGTGCGTAAAACTGAGATGCCACCCCGCATCGGCAGGGGCCGATCGAATCAAGAAAAGCCGGGCTTTGCAACGTCATGCTTCGACTGGCCGACGTGCGACCAGACAGACGGATGCCATGCCCCTGTTTGTGCGTCATGTCGTCGTCAGGGCCATCGGAGCATCGCCACGAGCATAGAGGACCTTGGCATCTTGTTTATTCCTTCGCCTACCAAGCATTTAACGATGCTGCAGTGAGCGCCGAAAGGAAACTACCCAACATACTCGTCCACTCATCCACCCGTCTACAGCCTCGGGCCATTGTCCCCCTGGCCGGCCTGCTGCACCAGCTTCCACGCAAACTCGGCCAGCGACGCCCTCGAGTCGGCGTACTGCTTGGCCTGCTCGCTGGTCGCCTGACGGACCGCGCGTCGCGCCGCGATGCCTTGGCAGATGCCCGCCAGCTTCCAGATGCTAAAGGCCATGCCCCATGCCAGCTCCGGCCTCGGATCGTAGCCCGACATGTCCGTGTACCACGCGACAATCTGCTCCGCCGTAGGCAGGCCCGGCGTTCGGCCAGGTAGGAAACTCTCGGTCGAGTGCCGGCCCGTCTCGGGGTCCGTCGCCGTGTAGAAGAGCGTCAGGAAGTTGCACACGTCCGAGAGCGGATGCCCTACCGTCGACATTTCCCAGCTATAAGGCGTCTCGGGTCAGCAGCCGCGCCTCGCGCGTAAATCATGTTTTCCAGGTCGACCTACTCCAATATGCCAATGACGCGCGGCTCCGTCTTGTGAAAGACGAGGTTGTCAATCTTGAAGTCCCCGTGCACCAGCGTCACCCGGTCTCGAGGCTGCAGCTTCTCGTTCATGAAGAAGGCGACCGTCTCGTCGAAGTGCGGCAGCCTGCCCACCTTTTCGCCCGTCTCGACGTCGACCACGGCCTCTTGCCGCGCGCAAATGGTGCTCCACGTCTGGACCTGGCGGCCGTAGAAGCCCGCGGGCTTGCCAAACTTGCCGAGGCCGACCTCGGCGACGTCGACGGCGTGGAACTTGGCCAGCGTCTCAATGGCCGCCCGCCACATGCGCGTCCGCTCCTCGGCGCTCGCCCCGGGCATGGTAAAGTCCTCAAAGATGCGCCCGTCGAGGAACTCCATGATGTAAAAGGGCGTGCCGATGACGGACTCGTCCTCGCAGAGGCAAAAGGTCTTGGGCACCGGCACGTCCGTCTTCTCGAGCGCGTGCATGATGCGATACTCGCGCTCGACCTTGTGCGCCGTCTTGGACAGCAGCTTGCCCGGTGGCTTCTTGCGCATGACGAACCGCTGGCCGTCGGCGCCCGTCACCAGATACGTCGGGTTGGACTGGCCGAACCCAAACTGTCCGGACCGCGTCAGTCTATGCCAATCCGGCGCGACGCTCTGCCACTCACCTGCTTGAGCCCGACGGGCGTCTTGATCTGGGGCACATTCTCGGCAACAAACTTGCCAAACGACACCTCATCAATCGGCTGCCGCACCCTGCCCGCCATTAGTGCTTGCGTGCGAGACCAGACCGGTGGGCTCGTCTGCGATGATCAAGTCAAATAATCAGCGGCCAATCGAGTGCCACCCCCTCGCAGCCTCAGGATCTAAAGACCAATGGCGCGCGCTATCTTGTCTCAAAGTCTCAGATAGGTAATCCGCAAGGTCGGGGGAAGAATAATTGTCAAGTTGAGCGCGAAGACACTGTGCGGCCTTGCCAGTGAAATCAAGGAGGAGCCGGGAACGAGTGCTCTTATCCAGTGCCTGCTTTGCTGTGCTTCCAGGCCGTTGAGCTCCGGCCATTGCACCGTCTCGTCCAGCCAGCCGAGGCCCAGCCGGCCAGTCATGTCTCCAACCGAGCGGGCGCCTCGGGACCCTCACTGCCCCGCTCAAACACCCGCGACCCGTCGGCTCGGCATCTGCAGCGACCGCACGGCCCCATACTGTAACTTCATCCACTTGACATCGACTCCCTGAGTCCTTTTACTTGGTAGTCTGGGCTACCCACTCCCTGCCGACAATTCTGCCAAGCACAATTCACAGTCGCTACACGGCACATCATGGCAGGCGAATAATAATATCCCATAAATATCCGGCGACGGACAATCAACCCACCGCATCTATATCCATCCGCCCAAAATTGAAGAGAAAATGCGAATGGGTTAGGCTGTACCGCACTCATTTTCTTCCCATCCCATTCGACCAGTCACTGAATCCCGGTTTGTTGCATCTTCATTTGTCCCTCGGCACATCGTGCTCTTTGCCACTTTGAATTTCGGCAGCGTCTGTCCAGCGACAGATGCTTCGAGAGCCGCTCGCAGATCGCGTTACCGTGACTGACGGGCGGAGTGCCTGCGCGCCGTCCACCGCCGTCATCAACTTGGAGACCCGAAATGAGACAAGGGATAATTGAAACGGCGAGACACAGTGGGAAAGAAAAAAAAATGTCATGAAGGGACCAGAAACAAAAAACAGGGAAGAGGGGTATCCATCGTGTCGAATCATCCATGCATTCTGTCCGTCCAATATTCTTATATAGCTTTGTGCATCGCATGATGCTCCGCACCGAGCGCGCTGTTGCCAGTCCAGGGGATGTATTACAAAAAACAAACGTCGAGTTGTGCCGGTCCCGTCGTCCAAGAATGGAGTCGTGCACGGCAACCCTCACAAACAGAAATTGACCAGCGTTGGCTGAAAAGCTACCTCCTCCTGCTACCACAGGCGGCAACTCGCCGGAGAAAGAGATCGAGCCAGGAGAGAATGGTTCAGAGGGGTAGAAGGAAGGAACAAGGGTGCGAGACGGAGGAGCAGAGCCGACAGGGTAGCCGTCTCTGTCGGCTGGCACGAAACGTGGGCTGGCCAAGAGCGCGGCTCCTTTCGATCAGAGGACTGGTAGACGAATCGGCCCGCCATCTGTCAGCCGTCATCCTCATCCCCACCGTCTTCGGGGCTAGTCGTGCTTGTCTTCGACTTTTTATTAGGAGATCCAGAGCCGGCCTCGGACTTGCGCTTCGTACCTGCAGAGTCCGCCGATTTGGTCGCGGTTACATCTCCGCCGTCAGTCTTGCCGGCATCGTCGCCCTTTGCGTCTCTTTCCATGGCCGCCACCTCGTCAGCCGTCAAGAAACGGCCGCCGGGACCGCGAGGCCGGCGCATGGCATGGTTGTGGCGCGATTCGTGAAGGTACGGCTTGCGGCCTTTGGAAGTCAGCCGCAGCTGCTCTTCCAATCTTTGACGGGCCACCCTCCGTTTTAAAATCCGATGAAACTGTTTCGCATTGACGTACAACGGTGACTCTTCGGCCGCGCCTGAAGGTATCTCGGGGGATTGCGGATGTTGCATGGCCTGGCCGGGCGGGATCTGGGGGGCCGCCACGCCGGCCCGTGGCCCGCCGTGGCCCATGATTCCTGGTGCGGCAGGTACGCCTGGACTGGTCACTTGGCTCATGCGCCGCCCGGGCATTTGAGCCATGCTGTTCATTCTCGGCGACTGACGGGTGTCTTTTTTCGAATTGTCCCCGGCCAGCCGCGGAGAGGTCTGGGACATGCCGGGGTCTGAATGCATGTAGGGGTAGTTGGATCCAGAGGCTGCGGCGGTCGCAGCCATTGCGGCGGCCTGGATCCCGGGCATGCCATAGGGAACTTGCTGCATGCCCTGCTGGGGCACGCCGTACTGAGGCTGATACATGCCGTGGCCTTGGTGTTGAGTCGGCTGCGGTTGCGGTTGCGCCTGTTGCGAATTGAGTAGGGGCGATGAGTGTACGGCGTGTTGGCCGAGGCTGTGGTTGGTCGGCGAGGTGATACCGGCGCTTGCGCCCGAGCCGGCGTAACCTGAATGTGTGTTTTGCTGTTGCTGTGGGTATTGCGCGTATTCCATCATCCCGTGGGACGAGGATAGTGCAGAGTCGCGAGTTTGTCGCGCGAGCCTTGTCGGCGGTTACGAGACGCTATTCGCTTGGTTCCGACGAGGCTCAGGAGCGGACGAATGAGGGTCGACAGACGGAAGCGATGACAGCCAAGCAAGGAGCAGCAACTGACGGACACTGAACGGCTGCAGGCACAGACACTCCAGCGAATACTGGGGTTTAAAATGCGCAGCCAGCTTGGGTATGGTTGGGCACAGGTACGCGTTGGGAGACGTCCCAAGTGGCCTTGGGTATGATGGTCGCGAATGCGCGCGGCGCGGTGCAGGCACCCAATCTATCGGAGAAGTGTGGATGAGCTGGCAGTTGTTGGGATGTCGTAGGTGCGCAGCTCCCTAGGTCGGTCCAAGGTACATGCACGCTGATGTCGCGGTTGCGGGGGGGCCAAGCGGGTAGTGGACGGCTCGGCCGTGGAGAAATGGAGACCCACGTGAGATCGACTCCCGTTGTGGTATCGACAGCGCGAAAGAAGCGGGAGGAAGCGAGCGAAACAGAGCAGGGCCTGTGTCTCGCCTAGAACCGCTGCCGGAGACTAGCGGACGCTGTCCAACCAAAATCGTTAGCCCTCGTTGTGTACAGACTGGGTTGACGAGCAAGAAACACAGCAGGCAAGTGGACAGAACATGAAGGGAGGTAGAGGGGGGAGGGACACCGTAGTGACGGCGTCTTCGGCGCTTGGGGCCACACTTGCGATGCGCTGGCAGACCCCATGCATGATGGAAATTGTGCACAGGCCAAGTACACTGGGTACGCTGAGCAGCATTGTACCGTAGCAAGCTTGGCCGGAGGCAAGCAGAGCCATGAGCCGTGTGAGCCCAGACGATGCCCTTGGTAGCATATTCCTTCGGGCCCTCGAGTCACGACGACGTAGCTCTGTGCTCTTCGGCCGGGCCGGGCAGGGGAGGGGCGGGCAGCAGAGGAGGTGCGGGTTCCATATGGCCTGCGTCTCCAGACGGGGGCATTGTGAATGGGGGACCCCGGGGACGGGCTAGTGCCATGGGGGGGTAGATGCAGTTGATTGAGTTGTGTCGATGGTAAGCTCTGGCCCAAAGAAGGAAGTGACGTGGGATGATTGAGTGCATAGGGGGTTCAAGAGGGTGTATATTGGGCGTTTGGGTACCTCGGATCAAAGTATGAATTGGCACCGTATAATCGGAGAGGCAGTGCGGTCGAGCAGGGGAGAAGTAAGGCAGCACTTGCTGACGCGACGAGGCGTAACAGAGCCTTTGGCGCGTGGAGAAGCACAGGCGTGACAGGTTCGAGAGCTTTTGGAGCGCACAAACACGGGTGCGCCAGGACGGAAGGGAGAACCAGGGAGGTGGGTGAGGTTGTGAGCCGAGAGGGGGAAGGGAAGCTGTCAAGGCGACGGCATCGGCCATGTATGTATGTCTGTGCAGTGACAAGGCTCGCCATTCCCGCAAGCCATTGATGCAACGGCCGGGGACAGACGGGACCGAAGCAGTCGCGGGACGTTTGTAAGGTGGCTGACAAGCATATCCCACGTACCTGTTATCCTTGGTGGTGCGACCAGACAGTCGGCCTGGAGGCGCGCAGCGACAATGCGATTGAAAATTCTTGCACGGGGGAGGCGCACGAGAGCCTTGATGAGGGCGGCGCAGAATCGACAAGAGCCGGGTGCCGCAGGCGTGCGCAATCACCTGACGATGGGCGCGGCCAATGATGAAGGCCAAGTTGAGGCTCGAGGCGATGATAGGCCTCTGCAATTGTCGAGCAGTGATTGAAGATGATGGCGCCGCGCACAAACGGGAGCTGATTTGCTGACGAGAGGGGGCGGCCAGTGTTTTAGGTGCAGAGGGCTCCGGGGGAAGCTGCCGCAGCTGCTGGGTGGCTGGTAAGGTTGGTTCGCTGCCGACGTCCAGAGTGGGCGGGGGAGCTCCCTGCTCGGGTCTTGGTCACTCGCCACAGTTCCGAGAGCACGTAGGGCAGCTCGTTCGGGGAGCCTAGGTAGGTAATTTGGTGATGGAGGGAGCACAGCCAGGCCAGCAATTGGAGTCAGGGCGGTGGATGCCCGGGCCGAGGACTTGGTTGCGTGGCGCTGTCAACCAGCGCAGGCGTTAGGCCGACTAGGCCGCTGCTGTTTTCTGCTGCTGATGAAACGGAGGCGTCGCGGTGGTTGAGGGCCGGCGGCGAATTAGTCCGAGTTCGCGAGAGCAGAGGCCGGGAGGCGTTGCGAGCTTCTGTGGCTCTTTCTTTTCTCCTTGCCTTACTTTTGCTTATTCCGCTTCTGTTTTGGGAGTGGTGGAGGGGTGGGTTGACCAGTTGTTGTTGATCGACCTCGTCTGCTTTGGCGACTCTGCTTCCCAATGGCGCGAGCGGGCGCGCGGTTAGGAAAAAAAATCCAGGCCGTCGACCACGCTTCTTTGGCGGAAGAGCGGACCGAGCCTGACGAGATGACAGCCTGTGAATGGCTAGCAAGCGCAGACCGAGGCAGTGTCTCGAAGCTGTCCGAGCTGCTAATTTTTTTTGGGCGAATCTGATAGCGCGGTGAAGGGCCCTAACCTTTTTCCCCTACTCGGGCGCTGGACGTGGCTCGGTTTGCGCGTCGAGTCTCAGCGGTTGAGTGGAGGAGCAGATGAGGCGGAATGATTGGCCGTTGAGAGAAGAGAAAGACCGTCGAGGGAGGACGAAAGGAAATGCGAGGATGTGATTTGATTTGAGGGGCGGGGGCTCCGACTCTTTTAACAGCTATGACTGGCTGATTCAGCCCTCAGGTGGGGCCCGCAGTAATTGCTGGCACATTGCGACAAGGTGGTGATTTGCCCGAAGACTTGTCGTGCACGGACCAGTCTGGCTGCGTGTGATGCATGTATCTCGATACTAGTACGCGGCAGTGCCCAGAAATACATGTTTCTGCTGCCAAGATGCGGTCTGTGTCAAGTACTGTATCTGGGTGGGATACGGTGACAAGATGGGGCCCATTTTCCCCCAACTGGACTCTCGTCGCGCTGGCTTACTGCGCCGGCTTTTGACAGAGGTATACCTTGGGGAACCTCCCGCCCGGCACCTCGAAAGGGCCTGAAAGGGAGAGGCGCCTGGCAAGGCACAATGCGACCGCGTGCGGGTGATACAGCGCTTGATGAATATATGACCTGGAAGTAATTGGGCAAGGACACGAACATAATCTGCTCACCTCAGGCAACAGCACTGCATGTATTCGACTGAGCCGGCCCCTTCTTGTCGTCGAGGCTACGTAGCTCGGTGCAGCCGCATGCACGCAGGCATGGTTGCTGGAAGTAGCGAGTACCTGAGAGTGTGAAGTGACCAGCTCCACTGACGTCTGCCACTGTCTGCATCACGTCTCGTCTCGGGGACCTCGAATTGTTTCTCCGCCATTGACGCTTGCTAGAACGCGCGAGGCAGCCAGGTGCTCCGCCTCGTACATTTTGAGGTTCAGTATCTCTGCCCGCAGCTCCGTGCCGGGGCAAAAACGGCAATGTCTAGGCATCGATTTTCCTAGAATCTGAACAGCGCTCGGAGAAAGCTGGCGTCCCCTGTTTATGCCTTCTTCAACAAAAGCACAAAGTGCCGGCGAGCTCCATGGACCAGGAGGAATATACCGGGCCCGCAATTTATTAGCTGCCGATACGAAGTGATAGTGCGGTGCCAACAAAAGTGCAGATTTGCACGAACAAACTGCCTCCAGATGCGTCGTGATTTAATCGCACACTGTACGAGGCGCGTCCTGTCTGCTGCGAGAGGCCATGAGGCTCAGCTTCAATCTCACGCTGTGCCATTTGATCATGGTCCTGTACGCCTGCGTCGTTCGCTTAATTACAATGAGCGCATTGCGCTCCCCATGCGAGCGCTTGATACGCAGTCAGGATAGCTCCCATGCCGCGCTTTCGCCAGATCCGATGATTGGCAAATTAGAAAATCCCCATTCAATCGGCCCAGACGAGGGTGTCCAGATCGAGCACCGTCTTAATTCACGCCGTCTTCGACTCGCACTCAACCATACTTGGAGGTTGGGACAACTGCATTTGACAAGCTTACCTGACATCAACAACCTGGTTAGCGCCACGCAAAGCTGGGGGCTGGGGGACCCTACGCTGCAGACCGTCGATGTCGACGAGCTTTGTGTACCCGACAGACAGCCAAGGACCCATGCCGACTTCGTAGACTGGTCTTGTTGAAGAAGATGCCGATGCGTTACTCCAACGCGGCACGCGCAGCTTGCCCTGCAGCCGCTGGCCGGCTGAGCATAATGCTGTCAGCGTCTCGCGCGCACCGAATGCATCTCTTCGATAGCCAAGACGGTAGGATGAACCGAGTCCAAACATCCCGCTCTTCCCGGGGCATGGGAGAGTCTAGGCGACGGCTAGGCTGTGCTAGCAACACGCGCTGCACAGATTTGTCATGATTCTTGCATCTGGGGATGTGCGGCTAATATTAGGTAGCTCACGGAACGCAGGCAAAAAATAGCTCGCGGCAGGTCCCTCCGCTGCGAGGACAGCGACAATCTGCGAGGCAAGAAGCAGCAGCACTGTGTGAACCAGCCAGTTTCATCGGTCATGCGAGTGCTGCCGGGCGAGCTTCTGTCTCGTGCAAAGTACACGTCGAGCTGTCCTATGAGGTATTTCAGCTCCTACTGCTTCGTACAATATACCAAAGGCATCATGAGACAATGCTGCTGTCGACACTTCCGAGCTTCGAGGGCGAGTCACAGCGCCGCGGCTGGAGCTCAGAAACAAACCAGGACGAGGCTAGCAGGCTGACTTGGCCCCGGCACCCAAGGCAGCGGGGTGGAGCGGGTAGAGGCGGTGACTGGCAAAGAAACGCGATTCTGTAAAAGTGCGAGCAAGGTCGAAGTCGTCCTGGGAAAGGACCGCGACAGGGCCTTGGTTTCCTGGCACCCAAGACATTCGCGGACAGGTCTCGAAGCAGGCTGCAGTGAGTGCAGTGTATCCCATGCGCCACAGCAAGGCGCACATCAGACAAGGACAATGACTTTTTGGCAGTCAGAATTAGCAGAGACGCATGGGACGGGTAGCAATACACCTGCCCAGTTTGCTGCTGCCTCGATTCTGCAAATATCGAATGCCAAGTTGGTCCCCGCGCGAAGGGTTTCGTACCGGCTACTTCGTACAGCTTTTTGTTTGCTCGAGGCACCTCCGAAGCACGGGACGAAGGAGAGTCGGCAAGGAATCGTCCGAGTCCTCGAAGAAGCAGCGCCTCGCCGCTTGAAGCTGTCTCTAGCATACCGGAGGCCCACCAGGTAGCCCGCACCCTCTCGACAGGAGAGACAAGGAAGACTCCATCTGGCCAAAAGTCGGTGAACAAGCCCGATATTTCGGGGAAGAGGAAAGCGCACACACTATGTATGTATGTATGTGTATTTTCCGTCCAGTGGCCTCAGGCCACTCAGGTCCCCTAGCGGGGCACAGGACGTGTTAGGCTAGTGGCTAATTTGCTACGTGAGACTACGTAAATAAGGACACTATCTAACATGGCATCAGCTCAAAGGCGCTCACGATCTACTCTGTTACCCGTCAGCGGGTTGTGCAGGCGATGTCGTATACTGAACCATAATGGTCTGTGGAGCGGGCTGCGGTGGCAGCCGGGAGAGGCTTGCGCGGGCAGAAGGTGTCAACTCCACCTTCCGCCTGTCGCCGCCGGAGAAGAAAGAAAGGAAAGGGAGCACGACAGTGCTGTGATGGATAATTTCATCTAGTGATGCGGGCAGATCTTCTCGAAGAAGGAGCTTGCCTTCGCCAGCTTGACGAATTTGTCGAAATCTCTACCTATTGCCCGGTTGATCGCTTCGGTCGGTGAGGGTGCCAGTCTCATTCGACAACGCGGCTGAATCTTCCGACAATAGAAGAGATGCGTCGGCGCCTTGCGCCGACCGCAAGAGCACGTGATACAAGCGTCGTCGTGTTGGAATCTTTCGTGGTAATCAGCAAAGTCACCGTGGTGAGTCCTCGCGGCCAGGAGGTGGTGAAGCATTGTTCTTGGGAGACCTAGCTCCGGAGGACAGCCAGAAGGGAATTTGAGGGTCAGACTCTGATACTTATCGGGCGCTGAAGCATCCCACCAGGCTTGCACTGCGATTCTAGACCGCTGTCTAGCCGTCTTTCGCAAGAAGGCCAGTGTTGGGACTGCGTCTGCGGGTTCGGGCTGGGCGCATCCCGTCTTCGCCAGGATGTCGGCTTGTTCATTTCCTGGAATCTCGGTGTGTCCGGGTATCCAGCGGACTTCAGTCTTTCCGTGCGTTCTCGCCAGGGCCTGAAAGGTCCGAAAGACCCGTTGCGACGAGTCTGAAGGCTTGCCTCGTAGGCATTTGGCGGCTGCGATGTTGTCGAGGCATACCACTATTCGCTGTCTGGCAGACGAAGGGAGCCTGAGAGCGGCTTTGAGGCCTTCCAGCGCTCCTTTGGCCTCCGCATCGAATACCTCGGCAGGACCGAGGCGTCCAGCCCCTTGGCGGTTTGAATGTCCGTTCTGGTGTACAGTGAAGCCATAACCGGCCGCACCGCTCGGGGAGAGCGAGCCGTCTGAGTATACGATGAGCGTGGACGGCGGGATAGATCGTAGCCAATCGAGAAAGTCGTTGGCTGAATCTTCTTTGGATGCATTTTGTAGCGGCTGCAGTGTTTCGTTATTGTACTTTCGTGGGACCAGTACAGGGCGCTGGCAGTTCGCCAGCAATTTGTTCGTTCTCCTCAGCCGAGTTGGGAAGGCCTTTGGCGGAAGTTGGTATTTCAGCTTGACACACTTGATGATGGGCCGAGGCGCAATCTCGATGGTGCGTTTGGCGAGAGGATGTGCATGATCCAACGATTTGATGCGAGCAGAGAACCGAATTCGTCTTCCCTCCAGTAGTTGGCGAACCGGGGGTATGCCGCTTTCTCGGTGCAAGACAGCGATCCGGGTGGTCTTCCACGTCGGCAGAATCGCTCGGACGGCCTGCACGAGGGCTTTACTCATTTTCCGCAGAAGCTGTTGGATTCGGGACGGTCCTTGCACCGTCGGTTGTCTCCAACTCGGCGACGTTGGGCCTGGATACCAGGCTTCGACGCCGAAGAGCAGAATCGGTTCGACACAGGCTCTAACGGCCCGCTGCATAGCGCGCGGCAGAGCGCCCCGCCGGGTGTTCCCAAGCGCACACACTTGCGGAAAGTTTGTCGGGCCCAGGGTACGAGGTACTGCGCCCGCAGGTCAGAATCGTACGAGGACTTCTGCACAGCAAGATCCAGCAGAGCAGTTGCCCGAAGTGACGAATACCTACAAGCTACAAGGCACCAATTGCTGTAAGTTCCTTCCAACGTTGTTTGTAGGTAGGTAAAACCTTGGGCCTACCTACCGCGGTCGTACCTACTCCATACAGTGCCAAAGCCCTGGCACGCCGCGCCTAATCTTGCTTCGTCCTCGAGAATCTGGTGGCTGCGTCCTTTGCTCAATGTCCCTTCCCTACCTACCTGCCCAGGTAATGTATATCTCTAGCTTTGTGCAAAAGGCATCTCCCGACATATGACAGAGTCGCAAGATCTGACAAGACTGAAACGTTTCTGCACTTCACCATCTGTTTGTCTGTCCGTGTTGCCCAGTTCCCGACGGCGGAGAAGAGTCTAACAGGGTCAGGGTTCGATGCATCTGATTTCCACCATGTGCCGCATAGCGCCGTCGCGTCTCTCCCCAATCGGTCAGCAAGTGTCGGCGGCATCGGTGGCAAATTGCCTGAGCCGTCCGTGGCCATGGTCGTTGTGAGCATCGCAAGATTCGGCTCATTGTAAAGCGGTCTCTGCTGGCAGAGGGAGCAACGTTGCGGATCAATGCCAATGGACCGGGCAGGTGACGCGCGTGAACGACTCCTCTCCAAGCTTTGAGATGGACTTTACTTTGGGTTGGCAACGGCTGAGACGAAATGAAATGCGTAAAACGCTTCGACTGCCCTATCCGGTGGCCACGCAGCACACGGTGCAACGCCAGACACAGCGTCGAGACTCTTCCCATCGCGCTCGACGGACCGCTCTGATCGTTCAACAGCATAAGCACTTGCATCAAGTCGTTCATCCATCCGCAATAGGCTGGTGTGACACGCCTGGACAAATTGCTCAGACTTCAAAATGACACCAGCTCGCTGCACAACAAGTGCACCGCGCCTGCGCTGCCTCCACCTCCGTATCGATGCCTGGCCCCCTTTCAGTTTACATTGATCTTGAAGCCACTGCAGACAGCAGGGTAATTGGATTCTATGACGATTCTCCTCTGACAAACAGGCATTGGCCTCAGATGTGACGGCGGCAAGCTCAAGGAGAATCCTCAATCAGCACTGTCATCAACTGATTTGTCCAGGACGCGCGCCTTTTTTTAAATGAAGGAGAGTTCGACAAGCTCATACGCTACCCGTCCGTGTTGAGATTCAAGTTGTAGTGTACCCTACGGCGCACGGAGTATGACGACGTTGTGCAACTCCTTCGACGATGCTGTGCCACGCTGTTTCTGGCTCGGACAACGGCTGAAGATGTCACCTGCCCAACTTTGCAGCCAGCCACATTTGCGACTCGAGAGGATCCCGGATAGTGTACGGAGTACAAATACACAAAACTCGTTTTTTCACCAAGGAGATGAGTGGGCCATGTCGCCACCCGACAGCCTCGAGTCGCTTTTCCAGGCACTTGCGCGTATTTCTGGGCGAGACGGGCAACAACAAGCCTGCCGCCGGGGGTGAAGGCGAATCTCTGCCCCGAGTGACAGCTCAGTTTGGTTCTCTCTGCAAATTGTGGTCTGCGTGAGGCGAGCGAATGAGAATGTCTTCCTGGCCTCCTCTCTCAGAAGACGGGTGCAGCCGCCATAACCCATGTGTTTGAGCATCTGGGATAGCAGTGTGATTCGTGTTGGGCAACAAAATCGCCCCGTTCGTGGGCATTCTATACCTCTTTCTCACCTCACGGGCAAAATCCAGGCACCCATCCTGGTGACGCAATATCGCGTTGCCCGCAATGGCCATTGTTGATGTGGACTAGCATCCTACACCTCATGCGACGTTGTGGCCAGTGGCATGATATCAGCACGCCAGCGCGTCGACTGCCTTGCCTTCATGTGTAGACGAATTCTTGGACGTCGATCGGTTTAAGTCGGTTTACCGGGTCGATTCTCATTTTTTGCTTCCGTCATGAGGGGATCCCCTCCGTGTCGACATGTTTCAGCTGTCGCGTCGTGCATTTCGACATATGGGCTTGACTCTGCTCGAACGAAACGAGACGCTGCGGCAAGATACGCCATGTTGCACAAAGCACGTCAGGCTCGTGTAAAGGAGGTCATCGAGCCAGGCGCACGACTGCCGTGAAGCTTCCGAGCCACATCGAGGTCTGGAGATGTGATAACCGGGCGTGCGCCCAACTGTCCAAGGAACGACGCCCAGGTTCGCCGCCCCGAGCAGGCAACATGTGCCCGATGCTGATGCTTATTTCGCCATGTCTCGTTGAGAGCTCGCCCAACTACTTGTCTGTTCACAGAGACCGAACAACGCCTCTCACTTACGTGACCAAGACCAATGAGCTGCGAAGGGAGTCAGTAATCCGAACCTATCCGCGAAATGTCAGCGAGACTCTTGCCCACTTGATGATTAGGGGCTCGCCCGTTGTAATGTGTTGTGAAAGCACCCAGACACGGTGCAAGTGTCGAAGTTCCTTGCCTCGGTGTACAGACACATCGCCATCACCACGAGTTACGGAAAACCAGTCTCCCCATGGACCTTGGATTACGTGTAAGTTTTCGAAAGCAACCCTCTCACAACTCCTACCCCAGTACGAGTGACATTAGGTAGGCATGGAAGGCTCGTGGCTCGTCTCGCACCTCGAAATGGTTCTTTCGATGCTCATCGAGATAGATACAGGGTCAGATTTGACCAAACGTTAGCATCATGACGGGAAGCACTGGTTGCGCCCCGGATACTCTGGTGAGAAATCATGCCTTCATCGACTGTGGAAGTAACGTAGTTATTCAAGCGCTCCGTAGCTCCGCCCAGACATCTCGGCAGCGGTTGAGGTAAACTCAAAACGTATCTTGTAACATTCGGGATTTCTGAGCGACGCAATCTCGACTCAGTTCTATGGCGGCGAATCGTGGATGATGAAGCCTTTGCAGAATATCGTAATCTTCACTTCGATTCCATCGTCCGACTGCATTGTAGGTCCTGCGATATTGTCTAGTCTGCTAGATCATGCGAGTGTATACGGGATCTGCCTGGCGCGGTAGAAACTCCCCACATAATTCGACTGTGTCAAGGCCTTGGACATCAGCCTTTGTAGATGAGCGGACATGGGTCTTGTCCCGCGCGTAGACTTTCTAATTGCGCTTGTCAGCGTATTGGCAAACGTATTGGGGTTTATTTCTAATATTGGAGGCTTACTTTCCGTTTGTGTCCAGTGCCTTCGATGCGGATGGATGAATGACGTCCCCCAGACTAACCATTACGCGTTCGAGCCTCTCACTATGACTACAAGGACGAATGGTAATGTATTACTGCCCTAAAGGTCAAGTTCAATCGTCTGCTGGGCAGCAGGATGTCGGTATCTAACGCAGTAGGGTATCGCCAGGCGGGTACGAAGGCATCTCGATGCTTGAAGGTGAAGGCTGTCAGGCCAAAGGTTGAGAGATTTGAATGGCGAGACCAGTGTTCCGCGTTATGTGACGCTTCTTGAGCTGACGGCCCAGCACGCTTCCTGGCTTCATCACTGATCCACCACTGCGGACATACAGTAGGATACCAAGCTTGACCTGCCCAAGGCCCAACTCGACGTCCGAGCTGGCGAAGCCAAAGCCAAGATCTTGTCAGACTCTCAATTTCTTTGATTAGACTACACGAGCGCTTACTCGAAACTGGCCGACACAAGCGACTGCCGCGCAAGCTGTGCATTCCGGCGCTCTCCTTAATCTCGGCAGGCCACGACGCTTTTCAGGCGTCAAAATAACGAAACCGGTGTGAGCGTCAGGACGTCGGCGCGTAGGCGGCTTAACGGGTAGGTCGTCTCAGGCAACAAGAAGTAAGATGCAAAAAATAGACGCCCGCGCTCAAGGCGCCCTGCAGGCGGTCCATAACTCGGCCTCGAAGATATGGAGCTGAAGGAGTCCAACACTGGCTGGCCAAGAGACACGATGCCGCGCACGAAACCACTTGGACCCAATAGACTTGGTCATCTCAATTTGTATCTGTATCGGCCGCTTGACTATGCCAAATAGCCACCTTGCGCGAGTCAAAAGGAGATATCATCTGGCGATAGGAGCACCAGGCCTGCGGGATGAAACATGCTGGAAGCAAAGGGATGAGACGGACCACAAGAGCAATAGTCAGTCAGGCAACGGGCGGTTTGAATGGGCGCGCGGGCTGGAGCTGACTTGCTGTGAAATAATACTCCCGCGGTTCTTCACCAAGACGAAGAGAAGTGGAAGAGGAAGGAAGACGTGCAAGTTCCTCGCGTTCACGATCGAGGAGCGGGTAGCATCATGGAGTTCTTTCGCTTCCTAACGCCGTTTGCGTCGCCGAGCAACCGAGCATGGCCATGCAGTCGGTCAAACCAGGAATCTCTCGCGGAGGCCTCGGTCCGCCAAGCAAGCTGTATGCATCAA
Organism: Hirsutella minnesotensis 3608; assembly: GCA_000956045.1. NCBI lineage: Eukaryota > Fungi > Ascomycota > Sordariomycetes > Hypocreales > Ophiocordycipitaceae > Hirsutella > Hirsutella minnesotensis. The sequence continues at coordinate 188,991 of KQ030533.1, read as the reverse complement.
CGTCATTGGGTTCCCCAGGGGCCATGACTCTAGCCTCTCTCACCATTGATACTTTGAGGCACCCTATTTGACGATTATGCTAGCTTGCGTGTGACCAAATAGCCAACGTTGCAGTTCGGGCAACTGAAAACTTGGTTACTCCCCACGATCCGGATGTATTGACACGCGGTTGAGGAACCCCATAAGCACCGAATCACTCGTCCGCCCTTCGAGCCAATCGGAATGGATATCGTCACTCATGCTCTCCCTGTCCGTCACTTCGGCGTCAGCGGCTACAAAAATAGTAACAAAGTCGGGGACCCCGCTCGGCACGATTGGACATAACCTCAAGGTTCCCCTCGGTGCTTACCGCCGTCGTGGATCCCCCCGGCGCTCGGTACAGGCGACCGGTCCGGAGTCCTGCGGTAAGCGTTCTTGATCTTGGCGCCCACCTTGAAGCAGGCAATCACGCCATGGCAGCAAGCCTGGGGAGACGGAGAGAGGGGAAGAACCGCTCCGGCCGGGACCAGGGCAGGAATCGAGACGCTATCGTCGTGGCGGCAAATGCAAACCACAATCCCTGGAATAACGGCAACCAAGCGTCAACGTCGACTTCGAGAGTAAAAGCTGGCATCGTAGACGCAGAGGCAACGGCTTCAAGGGCGGACGAGAGCCAACCGCTTCGCTCCGTGTTCCCCGGTCCGTTAGGCCCGGCGTCACGCGCGGCTGTTCGGAGCAAGTCGGCCCCGTGCCAGAGGCACAACGGGGGGGCGGGAGATGCAGCATCCGAGATACAGGGTCAGCTTTTGTCGCCCATGTCCGCTGTGTCGTCGAGCCGTCACACACGGGCAAACACACACCCACCACCATCGGGCAGCGGTAACAGAGGCGGTTGGGCTTCGTCGAGGAACTGCTGGTCCTCTCCCCTCTCTTGCCTTGTACGCCTCCTCAGCATCCGCTGGCAGACGGCTTGGCGCCGTGCCTCGAGACCCAATCAGCGCGGCCCCTGTCAAGTTTGGCGCACTCGAGCACTCGCTGTCCTTCTCTCTTCATCGCCCTTGCTCTTCGGTGGGTGATGACTGTCGCGCGTGCGACGAGGACTCGTCAAGCGCCTCCAGCGGACAGGGTTGATCATGACGCGGACCAACCAGGAGCGAGATTGGCGTTGGCTTCTATTTTGCCTTGAGCACACGAGCGCATACGTACGTACATACATGAGGGCTGCTGCGTGTTGATTCATACATGCTTCCTACATGTCATGCTGCAATCGCACAGCAAGCACAGCTAGGCAGCAGGCGACAGACTGTGGACCTTTGCGTAGTAATGCTGTTGCTTGCTCCGAGTAGATTCGAGTGGTAATTGCACAAGTCGAAAAAAGGTTGAAGTCAGAGCAGAGGAAATCCGTGCCTCCGATCAGTGTGCTACCAGGCGCACCCGGCCAGTCAGACGGGTACCCAGGGGTACATGGAACCTACCGGGCGTAGGGAGCTTTAGCCGCTCGTGCCCCACCGGTCCCTATGCCTACCCGAAGAACTAGGGACACGCCCCTCCTTCAAACGCCCCCACTTCTTCCTGGATGGCGCTTCCCCCTTCTTGCCAGCTCTTCCCGCGCCTGCCTGCCTGCTCCTTGGTTCTATGCCTTGCGCTCTTTCCCCTGCGACATCTCTGGCCACCCCTCTCTTCACCTCCTCACACCCAGAGCAGAGGACACTCGGGCAGGTACCCACCGTAAAGACAACCTCGCCGACTTGCTGAATCTCGTCCGTCAGTCTTGCCATGGGCGTGCTGCATCCTTCCAGCAAGTAGCTCGGCGCTTGCTTACTCGACTTCTTGAGTCGCCGGTGCCCTTCTTCTCCAGCCTCCCTGGTCTCCCCGTTTGGGAAGCGGCGGCCCCTGTTTGTTTCCAGGTTTCCAGCGTCAAGAGCGACTGCATCGGCGCATATCCAAAGCGCTTCTTTCCTTCTTTGCCGCCAAACACACCCCCTGGTCGCCAGCTCCCTGTTTCCCCTCGCCGTGTCTCTCGCACCCACGTTACAGCTACCTACCTGCCTGCCTACTTCGTACCTTTTTCATACAGCGAAGTTTACGGCTACATTTACGCGCGACCGCCGCCCCGGCCGGGCACACAAGCATACCAGATTCCAACAACAAAACGCGGCTTCGCCCAGTTTCTCGTCGGCCAGCCAGGCCATCTGCTTAGCCAGGCGCATTCAGGAGACAGACCAGGACCACGCGCCAAACACGGGCACAAACAGCTGGCTCCATCCATCCCGCAGCAGCCCCCGATCTGCTGCAGAGCCCCTCCTACACACCGTCCGGTCCTTGGCCCTCTTCCCAATTCACACACCCTCTCGTCTTGGACCTCCCCCCTCTTTCCCCAGGTCGATATAACAAACCTGCCTCCGGCCATCCCGATTGTCGTTGGTTTCTCCCAAGCCTCGCAAGGCCTCATCCGCCTTGGCTCAACTTCAACTCTCTTGTCCGGCCCATCTGTGGGAGCACATTCTTGCCTTGCATTGCCCAACCTCATCCTGCTCGTCACGCCAAGTAACGCGTCTCCTTCGACTGGCAAGCGGCTTGCAGCTCCCATCACCGCCAACATGCCGACCACCAAGCCCAAGCTCGAGAAACTGGCCACGCCCATCACGGCCACATTCCCCTCCGAGGCTTCTTCGGCATCGACTGCTACGCCTTTATCAGCCATTCAGTTTATGTGCAAACCGGATCCGGACTTCATCAAAACTCCCATCAGCCCACCTCTGGCTTACACCGATTTCCTCTCAAAGGCCATGTCGCTCGGTTCTCCTGCCCTGACATCTCCCCTGAACGAGCCGCTCGATTCGGCATCAGCTTCTGCCAGCGACCAATCCGAAGCGTCCTCGAAGACGGACGATTCGTCGCCTCTCTCCTCACCAGATCCCACTTCAACAACTACCAGCAAAGCATCTCCCCCTGCTTCAGCAACGGTGTCAGCGCCAGCGAGTTCCTACCCTTCACTCACTCCCATGTCTGCACCGCCTACAGGGGCTGCGTCGTTTCCGAGCCTCAAGCTACCTCCAAGTCCCGCAATCTCCAACTTTGACCCTCCCCTGAGCGCAAGCACAGTGAGATCGCCGTTTAGCGCTCGCTCCGTTCATCCTGTCTTTGACTGGGACGCAGCTCTCAAGGCGCGCTTCTCGGATCTCAAAAAGCACAAGACTTCGCGAACAAGCGTACGGCATATTCGGGAGGTCGTAACAAGGACCGTCACGTATACGCCCAAAATGGAGCCAGCCCCACGAGGCAAGCGGCGCAAGGTTGAGTAGAGCGCACCTTGGGAGGCACATTAACGAAAACGGTTTGATGATTCATAACGACTTACCTCTCCCTCCTTTTTCAACTTCTTGTTATGTCTTCTTCGCCACCTTGTGTCGACTGGCGCTCATGAGCTGCCGACTCAGCGACGATGCTCTCGGAGTTCCCTATGTATTACATCATGGGGTGGTCTGCCTTGATCGACACTCAACTGCGCGCCAGTCCTCGAGCCGCGCTCAAAAGACGCACGGTGACGGTGCCACGAATGAGCGGATTCGGCTTTAATACGCTGAGCGAGCTGAAATCCCACGCAATGACGGCTACGAACATTATATTTCTCAGGCTGGCCCTGACATGGGCTCCACCGTGGCAGCTCATGTCATGACGGAGGCAGCCCTCGATGTGCAAGAGCTCAAGCCAGGACATCGGGGCACGATTTATTGCCGACGACGCAAGCCAATACTTGCGCTATGAGATTCGAAATTACGTTATGGGAAAGACTTGGATCGGTGTTGTAGGGCGTTTCTTTATTTGTTTAACATGGCTTCTGTCCGCGAGATGGGTATCTCCGTTTTAGCTACGCGCTCCCTCACGGCCATGTCTGGTCATTCTTGCTCCTTTGTCTTTTTTTTTCTTTTGCAGTCTCAATCGTTTCCTCGATACCACAGACTGAAGCGGAAGGTGGGGATGAGGTCACGGGTGCCGGACGGCTCTGGCAGAGGTCGACCAGCAGCCGCGGCGGGTGCGGTAGTTCTCTAGGTAGAGGTTGCAACGGATGACGGCACGGCATAAAGGCGGCAGGTGGTCAGTGTAGAGCAGGGGAGGGGGAGGCAGGAGGGGAAATGAAGAGGTGTTGAACTGCGTCTTTGAAATGCCACACTGCGTGATGAGATGAGAAATGGGTGTAGGCGGCAGGCGACGCCATTTATCCAGCTTGCATTCCCCGCCTCCGTCATGGCCGCTTCCCCCAGCCACGATGAGGTAGATACTACGACTATGGAAGAGTGTAGGACCACGCTCCAGACTATCCAGAGGTTTGGGTGGCGGGAAGTGATGTTGGATGAGTGCCGCTGTGTTATTTACGATGGTCGCTACGGGGTGACAGCGGCGGCCATGAGCAGGTCGATGGTCGATGACGGGACGGCTTATAGGGCCGGGCCGGATACGGCTTGATGGGATCTCATTCTACACATGCCGTACATACATGATGTAGGTACAAAGTGAGCAGTAGGTGGGCGTGGATATCCCCGACAAGGCAGCGAGATGAAGGGAAGCGGGCGGTCAGATACAGTGTATGTGTGGACGATTGGGCGAGGAGACGGGTGGTGTGAAGGGATGCCGACACTTGGGGGGGAGGAGGTCAGTCTTGGGAGGGCAATGCAGGCAGCGGATACGTGCGTGCCGACGCAGTCGACCAAGTACAGTACACGCTCGGCTTCAGCCTTTTTGGTCCCCGTCGAATGCGTGGTCACGACTGCAATTCTGTCAGGAAGTTGACGGTGCCGCATTCGCAGAGGCAGCACGTTGCCGAGAGCAGGTCGCAGAAATGGCCGGCGGAGCGGCATGAGGGATGGACATGGATGGAGACGATGGGGGGGCAGCACGCGGGACAAGGCCATTGTCAATCTCGGCTTGTGCCGCCGGGCCAGTCTTGTGTTTCCCATTTGGTTTGTCGGCTTCAGGCGCGGGCGTATCACCGACTTTGCTCATGTGTAAATGAAAGGATGGCCGGTTATCAAAGCGTGACGCGCCTGGCCATGTTTCTTGTGCCCCCAACAACAACGTCCTCTTCATCTTTCGCACACATCATCTGTGCGGCGTATGTAATGGCGCTCTTCGCATGGCCGCGATGCCGCGCTCAAGGGACGGGCTTCCCGGCTGCGGCAGGTTCGCTCGCCCGCAAAGGGGTGTGTCATGCCGGCAAGGTGTGCGTGTGTGCGTGGCATCTGTATGCGAACATGGCATGCACCGGCCACGGCACTCTTTTACGACGTTGTGTTTCTTGTCGTGCTACCATGGCTCTTTCTTGACGCTCGCAGCGGGCGGAAGCTGAATGTAACCTTGTGCCCTTGCTTTGCGTCGTCCCGAGCCTTGTTCGTCCTGCTCCTTGCCCGGTGCCTCCTGTAGGCGATTTCTTCGTACGATAGTATTGTACTTCGTGTGTGCGCACGACTGCTGGGAGCTTGGGACGTCGTCAGCATACAACGTAGATGCCGTGGAAAGTCGTCGACTGAACACACAACCCTCCCCAGCATGGATGTCGGCGTCTCTGGTTTCCCTGGTTTCCTTTCTTTTGCTCGTGCGCTCGACAAGGACCGCTGATTGGTGACCCAGGTCCCCGGGGCCGGCTAAGAATGGGCAGCTCTGCAGGGCTTGCGGGCCAAACCCCAGAAGCCTCGATGCGTGTACAACAACTTGTGGTGCAGCCCGGTGCGTCCAACAAGCTCGAGCTCCCTACCGCAGAGGGGCAGCGGGAAAAGGGGGGAGCCAGAAGAAGCTTGACGGTGGTAAATATGAGACGGAAAAAGGAGTGCGCACTTCGTGGGCTGCTTTAAGCGCGGCGAGGCACCAGGGCATGGGAAACGGCACCAGCAATGGAGGCAGGAGCAAGGGTCGCGCTGCACCAGACTCGGCGAGGTACTTCGGGGTACATGGCTTCTGCATGTGGAGGATATCGACAGGGATGACGTTGGTCATTCTAAGAAAAGATCACAGACGGCAGCGGCGTTTCTTCTGGCGCACCAAAGACGGAGTGACATTCAGGGAAGGGACGACTTTTAAGCGCCCTGAGGAGAGGGCCCCTCATGCTGATTGGCCACTTGCTTCTTGTGCTGTCGCGCGGTGCCTCTCCCCTCCACCCCTCCACCCCCGGCCTCGTCACACTGACCCGAAGGGACGCTGTGATTGGCTGCGGTCTAAGCGCCATCCTCTCTGCGGCGGTGGGCAGCATCGACGTGCCTTCCTGCCCACGCACAATATACATCCAGACCCCGATCTCCTGTCTGCTTGATAGGAAAGTGCGAAAGCCACATCAAGTTGTGTAGCAAGATGGCGAGGCAGCGAGGCAAATTCAGGCAGGGTAGACTCACGAGGAGCAGAGTAATGGAGGGAGAGCGCACGTGTTGCACGCTCTCCCCACGTGGCGCGCGTCTCGTTTCTTTTTCTTCCTTTCTTTTTCCCTTAGCGCTGCCGTCTGTTTAGGATCGAGCGACTCCGTCTGCCTTGCCTTTTGCCCTGCTTCACCACAGCAGCACACCTTCAGCCTGCAGTGCCGCTCGGTGTAACGCACTTTCGTGGATCCGAGTCTCCAGTTGCACGCATGTTCGACCTCTGCGAAGGCGGAGATTGGAACTGCTCGGAAGAGCGGCTGCTTGGCTACCGCGTCGCTGGTACGTCGTGGTCGACGCCTCCGCCAAACGACCTCCTCGGCCTCGTCCTCGTGAGCCGGCGATGGGTGCTGGAAGGACCCTCTCCTCGGCTGAGCGCTTCCCGGTGTCCCGGCTGCCGGCTTCGCAACCGCAACCGCCGGCTTCACTTGATGCTCGTCCCATCCGGCCAAGGAGACAAGCGGGAAGCTAGTGGTCAACAGGAGCTGGGGGCCGAGCACCACAAGAGGACGAGTCGCCGACTCGGACGGAGTCTGCATTGGCCGGGGCGTGCGCATATGCCCTGCCTGCCTAGCACCTGCAACCTCCGGACGCCCCCGAGCGCGCACCGGCGCCTGCAACCGTACCGTTGCAAGCCCCACCGCGACTATGGAACGCCGTTGTGAAGACTGAGGAAGGCTGACGCCGTCATGGTGCTCGCCTTGTCGTCGCTCGAACTACCACGATTCTGATGACCGATGCCTAAGATCGAATATTACCTATCTGGGCAGAAAGGGCTCGTTTCTCTGGCAAATGGCCTTTGCAAATGCAATGCGTTTTTGTCTCGTCATACACGAGAGATATCCTCGAAGTGAGTGCACGCAGAAGCAATGAGATAGTGAAACGCGCCTATTGCAGTTCCCATTTGAGTCACCTAGAGTCTGGTCCTGCACAAGCTCTGCCGAGAAGGAGAGCCGCCCATTGTCCTACACCAAAAGAACTCGAGAGCGCATCTACGGCTCTGCAGTAGTTTTACTCCTCATCGAAGCAACATGGTATTAGCAGCTGCGATATGTGTGCTAATCATCTTATGTTTCGGTTATAATTGAGACCACTGTGGCTTGTGAGGCTATTAAGGGAGGCCGACCTGGTTCAAGCGTCAGGCGCCTCTTTCCGATGCGCTCTCAGCGGAGTCATGGCAGGTTTTCTTGAGAGGGCAAGTACATTCTCGAGAGCCCGACAAGATAGAGACGTGTCAAGGAGTCGGCATTACTGGGCTTGCCCACTGAAAGATACGTCAGGAAAGATCTTGAAGGACTGGGCCAGTTCCGCGTCATATGAATGCTGGAAGTCACGTTGCAGATTAAGCAGATGTTGCCTTGATCTAGCTTGGTGGCGAACAAGGCTGGCCAAGTAGTTTCTCAAGTTCACCAGGAATAATCGCCCCATCTCGCAGAACCACTCGACGGACAAGCCAGAATCTCATCACGGCCAGCCTCGACTGCCCGAGCCGTAGTTGATTCATTATAAAAGACTCATGGACCCTCTTGGACTCTGGCTTGTTCTCAACAACGCAATGGGTTGGCCGAGCCACGGCTCGTAGATACATCCTGCCAACCGTGTCAATAAACGGCCAGGTTTCTCTCGAGTCTCAATCATGCACGGGTCGTCTCGTGAAAAGGTCTGTATCCGCTGTTCCGTCAGAAACATATGATCCCACCTTCACGGTCGCTGCGCCGGCTCAGTGTCGACGGGATAGGATGCATAAGAGCTGGTCCATGTTCCCATGTGTCCTGGCTGCATCTTGTGCCTGCTTTGAACGCACAAACACGGCCCGCCGCGCGGCCCGTCTTATGCATTCGGCGTCCCGCTCTCGGTTGCCGTTGCATGCCTCTTATCCAAGCCGCTCCGCCGTTTCCCTTCGATGGGCTGAGTCCTCCTCTTCGCGTTCCGAGTCGTGGCATGTGTAGAGAGGCCGAGTCAGCTTCGTATCTCGAAAAGGTCATCGCGGCTTGCGTCAACGTCGGTGGCAGCCAAGCCGTCGTGTGTGGAAAATCCACCTCAGCCGTCCGTCGCGCACATGCGTCCACGCCCTGGTCGGGCGGCCCATTGCGCGGGACGCGGTCAAACACGGGCCACGATACGATGACGCCCGACCTCTAAGGCCGCACCCTCGAGTCCCACCGCGACGCGTCTCGCGTGCCTATTGGGGGCCCTCGGCGTGTCCTTCGCATTTCATGCAGTATGCCTGGGATAAGGGATTCGTCGACGGGCTATTCGACTTCGCGAACTTCCTTGGCAACCGCGTTGCACAGCGCCACCTTGACCCCGGCGCCCGTGAGTACGTGAATCCAGAGCCTCTGCGTATCGCTCAGCCGGTCGTTGGCGCTCTTTACCTCGGCAAACATGACTTCGCCCGGCGCTGGTGGACCAGCCGTCTCATCCCGTCCGCCCTCGGTCCGCCATAGGAGCAGGTCTGGCACACCGCCCCCTCGGTGCCTGTACTCTTGTGCCATGACTTTGCAAATCGCAGCCAGCGCACTTCCGTGGAAGCAATTCACGAGCTCTGCCAGGTCTTCGACGTCAAAGTCCCAGTTGAGCCCGACGACGCTTGTTCGTCGCTCATGCTCACGCTGCCAAACTTCTCGGAGGAGCCTCTCGCCTTCGCCGTTGGCAATCTTCACCAGCCTGTGGTTGATTTCTGACGCCCGGGCGGGGAAGAAGGCGTCTGTATGGAGGTCCAGCGGACACGTCTGATATGCAGTCTGAAACACATTGGGGATGTAGATGAATAGAACGTCGTAAAACAGATAGGCGAAGAGAGTTCGCACAATCCCGCCCTCCGCGTGGTATCCTTTCCATCCTTGAGTGCGAAAGTGACTTAGACACATCTCCTCAACGCTGCACTCGCCTCCGGAATCAAGCTCGTCCAGCCAGATGGTCTTGGTCGAAGCAGCCTGAGCGCCGGGCTTGGGCAGGAGATTACGTTTTAGTTGTATTCCCTCAACGGTTATCTCGATTGGCTCGGCAAGTCGGACGTGGCCAAAGTCATGCTGCAGCCGCCGAGGTATCCGTAGTTTCTTTTCGAGCTTGAGCAAACGTTTCTGCAAGTCGTAGTGGTGGATGAGATGGCAGTCGGGATCTTGCAGCCCGGTTTCGCACGTTTCCACCGCTATACGCTTCCAGTGCCTCTTTTGCTGCTCAAGGTTGGTCGACGCGGCGTCTTCGTCGAGCTTCGGCATGTAGTGCTCTTCCAGGAGAGCCTTCCGCTGATACCAAGCACCTCTCCTAGCCAAGTGAAAGAGCTTCTGGCCAAGCAGCTCACTGAGCAGCTCGTGTTCCCTCCGATGCTCCTTGCGTCGGCCGAGGACGTACATGGCTTTGTGAATGATTCGAGTGTACGCATGCGCAGGATTGAATCTTCTTAGGTATGCTCCTTCACCCATTTCGTACACCTTTCGCTCCTTGACATGTTCTTCTTCAACATAATTCCGCCAACGAGGATGTATGCACTCAAAGATATCTACGATCCTCTGAAACCCGGCTTCTGTCGGCGGACCGTTGATCTCCAAAATGCCATCCACTTCGGCTTCGAGACGAATCGCAGCCTCAAATTCGAGCAAATGCAATCGCGATGCAAAAATAGTAGACGTGCGGCAAACAATGTACTCTGGAAAATTCCGCCGAGCAATCTTGGCCAGGATAATGGTGGTGAGTGACTTTTCCGTCCACTCCGTCGACCTGTAAAAGACGAGATGGACACGCTCAAAAAGCTTGAAGGTCGCAGGCGAAAGTCGAACGCAAGGGCCGACCACCTCCAAGATCTTGTCCAGAAAGTGCTGTTCTCGGCTGGAATCCTCTCTACGAATCTTCATCCTGCCGTTGGACTTTTGCGACTCCGATTCCGAGGCATTCGAGTCGCGGCTGTTGTGTCGGCTCAGCCCGACTGCCATCAATCCGGCCTGCTGCTGGCACATCCGACAGAGCCCCTTGATGAGCTCTGCCTTGTTGCGGCCCTGAACTTTGGCTTCTTTAGCCAAGGCCTTCAGCTCGTCTAGGTACAAAAGCGAGGCTGCTTCGTCAATGGCCGTGATGTGATGTTCTGATGCGTCAGCAAAGGTGAAAGACTCTCCGAAATTTTCTTCGTCCATGTCAAGGCCAGGAATGGGGTCGATTGACTTGACGGGTGGAAGTGTCCTGGATCTTTTCAACGCTTCAATGGCAGCATCGGGATCAGACACGTCGGAATGGTATCCGAGACGACTCGAACGGTGCCATGCTGCTGTCTTGCGGAGAAACAGTCGAACGTAGCTTGTCATGATATTAGCACAGGAGCGTTACTGGAAGAATATGACCTACAGATATTGCGATTCGTAGTCCAAACATCTCCACTGCTGAAATACTTGCATTTCTTTCTCATCGAAGAGCTGAGACTCCTCGTCGAGTACAGTATCAAGTGCCAGGTTGAATGCATCGACGTATATGGAGCTCTTCCCCCTGACCCAAGTGAGACCCTTGTTTTCGACGGCTTCATCCTCTCGAGGGGTTAATTGTGATGATCTCGCGAGCTCATACTCCTCAATGGCGCGATCGTCAATTTGGGTTGGTGGCAAAACTGTCTCGACGTCGGTGACTCGTGGCGCCTGTTGGCGACCATTTCGGTCGCCATTCGCCCGAGAATCTTCAACGCCCGAATTTTGTTCTTCATCTGAGGAGTCTTCTGGGGTATCCAAAGTTGCTGGACGCCGAATTGTCTCCCTCTTTATCCGTTTCGACGGTCTTTCCGAGGCTGGATCATCGTCAGGGACCAGCCCATTCTCATGATGGTCCTCGGAGGCCTTTGGCAACTTGCGGATGAACGCGTCCATATTGACGCACAAGTTTTGTCTTCATCTCACAAAGCTCAGGAAGTAATGACGATCGTGAGCGATATGGATCATGGCGAGCACGGTCGAAGCGCGACGGCCTGTACGACGGAATGAAGTCGGACACGAAGTCAGCTGACCGCGTTAATGGCCAGCGCTATCTGCAGCTGGGCTAGCTGGGTTGCTCCAAGTGAGCCCCACTTTAATCTGGTTCGCAAACTCAGGGACCTTTCCAAGAGGCTTCAAGGCCTCACCTTCACTCGCCCTGCTGTCTTGTCGCATGTTGCGCGACTTGGACCTCGACGATGGTGGATGATGCCTCCAACATGGAGGCGCTGCCAGAGGCCGCGCAGGCGCCCGCAGGATTCGAAGCCTCTACCACCACCGATAACACCACGATGATGCCACAAACGCAGCCCGCAGATACCCCCAAAAAGGATGTTATCATGTCGGATGCGCCGATGGAGCAAGCTGCGGTACGGACTTTGTTCTCATTTACAATAGATACCCTCTGAACACGATATTGATCCCAGGCGCAGTCGCCCGCTCCGGCACGAACCGCAACCCCAACGCAAGGCTCTCGCGCCGCCTCGGTGCACCCAGATACGGGGCTGTCAATACCGTCAGAAGCTGTGCCTCATGGAGATCCTACGCGCCAGTACTTGAATAACAAGGTCACCGGAGTTCTGCTCGAAGGAATGAAACAGCTTGCCAAGGACCAGTCAGTCTTCATGCTTCCACGACCTCTACTCCTTGCTCATATATTCATAGACCTAGCGATCCCCTTCGTGTACTAGGAGAATTCCTACTGCAAAAGTCGACAGAACTGGAAAAGGCAGCATAAGCAACCTTGACCTGGGCGTTTACAGCTTTCACGACATGGGACACTACCGGATGGCATGGAGGGCGTTTTGAGAATGAAGACCGGCACATGAGAGATGTTCGGGCTATTCATATAAGCAATTGTAGTTGACCGCTTTCATTTCCGAGCGTTGCACTACATTGCGGTCATTGAGGACCCGTGGAAGCGTCAAGGCTCTCTAAATGCAGGTTTTCCATAATTTCCCCCAACTCCAGACCCAGCGAAACCGGCGCATCACCAGGCCCCAAGTATGCCTCACAGATTCCTCCCTTATGCGACAATGGTGCTGGCGGTGGCGGACTCGTACTTCCAGGTGGGAGGCAGGACGCCGACGGTCTTGTAGTAGCGGGCAAGGCGGTGGATACGCGACTCGATGAGAATCAGGCGGAACTTGGAGTCCTTGTCCTTGCGGTTGCGCTCGAGGTGCTTGCGAACGGCGACAGCCTAATCATGGTGCGTCAGTCATTTTAAACGTCTCGTAACGCCGCCCGTATTGCTGCGCATTCGGCCGTGACATACCTTCTTGATCAGCATGTACAGGTCCTCGGGAAGCTCGGGAGCGAGGCCTGTTCATCACTCTGTCAGCCTTGACCGTACAGAGGCATTGGAGATGAATCTCCATGTGGACGCAAGTCGTGTCCATTGCTATGTTTCATTCGCCCACATCGTATCAGGGGACCGTACCGCTCGACTTGAGGATTCGCAGAATCTTGTTGCCTGTGCTGCCTGTTAGCCATGTTTCCGCGATTTCGGAGGAGTGCAGTCGCTACGGCGCTGGGAAATCAAGAGGATTCGTACCGGTGACAATCTTGACCTGGGCAATGCCGTGGGAGTCACGCAGAATGACACCAATCTGCGAAGGAGTGGCACCCTTCCTGGCGAGCTTGCAGATCTGCTCGACGACCTGCTCGGGGGTGGTCTTCAACCACGCGGGAGCCTCGCGAGAGTAGGGGAGCGCGGAGGCAGAAATGCCCTTGCCCTTGCTGTGAAGTCTGCCCATCTTGCCGGTGTTGCGGAGGTGCTGAGGATGAGAGTTGTGTCTGAGACTGGCCTCTTGGTTGCGCGTTCACGACAGTCTTTGTGTGGAGCACGAAATTTTCGCTTAGTTAGGGCAGACCAGCGAACGCTAGCGGTGGGTCGGTGAGTATATCACGTGACTCTACGCTTCCACTTCCATGACTTGGTCGGGTCCATGCCTTTTTTTCCTCTCCTCGCCCTTGTTGTTTGCTCACCTCGCAGGACGAGGCGCCTCGGTCGCATACGCGATGCCGATGTCCGCTGCCGACACTATTCAACGCACGAATGTCGCTCTATGCAATGGTATGTCATTTCTTACCTTTCAAAGCACAAGCACCTCCTCCAAGCACGCGACAAAATGATGATAGAACACTTTTTTTATTTTCTGGTACCTCTTATGTTAGAGCCTACGTGCTCGATGAATAGACTGGACTTCTGATCACTGCGCAACCCCAAAACACTTCTTTTTTTTAACCAGCAGACCATGACTTCGTACTAACACGGAATTGTCTGCTTAGTTCCATCAGACATCGATTCCGTAGATCTTATTTTGAATCCCCAGGACGAGTCATGCAATTAGGCATGGGGTCTTTTATTAGAAGTTTCATGAATTTACTCTTCACAAATCTGCGTGAGGCGCATTGCAGTTCCGTTCTTCCCGTGGTTGCCCAAGCGCATCGGGTCGCAGCAGCTTGCCATTCTTCACCAAGCGCCGACGTCAAAGTTCTCCTGTGTAATGTCAGTACCAACACCGTCTGCCGTTGACATGAAGGCAATACCTCTGGGAAGTACGTAGTGACTACAGTCCTGTCGGCAAATTTCCTGCCCGCCAGAGCTGTAAGAGCCTTGTGTGCAGACTCGGGCGTATCGAATTTGACAAAGATCTTGCCCACGCCAGCAGATTGCCGGCTGCCACCGGATGGCCGCGGGGCCTTCAGGTCAATGACAGCGCCAAACTTGGCACACTCTTCCCGTACATCGTCGCAAATTTCTGCGGTAAAAGATTAGTGCCTGTGCTTGATAAGGATCCGAGCCTTGGAATAATCCCAGGTCAAGGCAAAATCTGCAATCGACATGGTCAAGCAAATAATGTCAAAGAATATCCTACCTTCATATTCCTCGTTGTCGAGGAGCTCCTCGGGCGTGACCATGTTGAGGAGTTGTACTACACGGCCTTTGCCAGCCTCACTTGACAACTGAGATGCCAAACCGCTGATCGCCGTGATGCCAATATCGAAGTTGGCAACCTGGGTTGATCCAGCGCTTGCTTTCGTCACCTTCAGCTTCTGGCCTCCCACATCCATGCCGTTCAGCGTGTTGAGTGCGGGCTCGTTCGCTGAGGTGGGTTCAAGGTACTCGACAAAGGCAATGCCCTGCAGACGTCAGTTACGGCTTCCCGGGCGTTCGCATGCAGCTCTGGGGATCGACAATGCGTCCTTACCCTCGACTCTTCAGTCGTTCGATCTTTGACCAAAATGAAAGCCTTGGGCTTGCCAAAAGCCGCAAGTAGCTCGATGACCTGCTCGTCGTTGAGGAAAGGGGGGATGTTGCTGATACACAACTTGTGCACAGTATCAGGAACGTGGTTCGAGACTACTTCAGGATCGTGAGCAATCTCGTCTGGTACTGCAGGCATGACATAGTCCTTGGGTCGTCGAATGACCAGACCCGCAGCATCGGGTTTGGAGGAGCCGTTGGCGCCTTCGTCGGCCTCCATGGTAATGCCATCGAGAGCGAGTGCCACGGTAGCCTCGATGGCGTTCTTGAACTCCAAGACAGCAAAGTTGCGGTCGCTAGAAAGTTGACATAATACGCAAGGATCCGTAACCTCGATAACGTTGAGTCCGTTGAGCTGCAGGTTGAAGAATGAGATCAAGCTGTCTTCGGTGGCCGAAGGTGGTAAGTTGGAAACGATCAATCGTTTTGATTGACGTGAGTTGCTAGCTTTGAGACCTGAACTCGACACTTGGCCCGACGGTTGATTCATGAATGCCTGCAGTTTGCTCGGATCCATGGCCTGCTGTCGTGGAGCACCTGGAAGAGGAAACATGCCAGATAGCTTGGCCTGTTCAGCAGTAACAAGCTCGTATCCGGGCGGCTTGATGTCCCATTGAGTCAGACGACGCTTTCGCTCCAGGATCGACACCACGTCCGTCAGGTCTGGGGTTGGCTCGCGCTTGACTGGAGGCGTAGGGCTGCGTCTGGCCTCCTGCCTCGCTAAGCCATCGTCGTCCCTGCGTTCTCTCCCACCGCGCCGACGGTCTTCGAAAGGATCACGGTCCCGCCTTGGTGGCCTTTCTTGGTCGTCGCGACGACCATCTCTTCGAGGAGCAGCTCGATCACGGTCCCACTCTCGCTCGCCGCGGCGGTCGCGTCCAGAGTAGCGGTCTTCGCGCTCACGATCTCGATGGGTGCGGCTCGAGGAATAGGCGTCAAAGTCTCCTTCTCCTCTGCGGTGTCCGCGTGGCTCTGGCGATCTCGAGCGTCTGCGGTCGCGGGCTCGGTCACGATCACGATCCCGCTCGCGGTCTCGGTCTCGGTCACGAGGTTCGCGGTCTCGGTCGCGTTCTCTGTGGCGATCACGGCGGTCGTCCCGGTCACCTCTGGCAGTCTGCAGCGCATTAGTCGCTTGTGTAGTTGCATGTTGCCGCAATTCAGACTCACTGGATACTCTCGGACTCTCCGCCCTTCTGTTACTTGGATACAACAACACCGAGTTAGCCACTGCTTCAGCCTCGAAACACTAGGTGTCGATAAGACTGCTACCGACCTCGAGATGAGTAGCTATCGCCGTTCATGATTCGCGATAGACAAGGGGCAGTTGAAGATGCCTTTCCGTCGCCTCGCGTTGATGCAGGCAAAAGTGCGGCGGGCTATGAGCTCTTGAAACTTTGAAGCCAGGGTGGGCTCGCCAGTTGGTGAACATTTGCACTTTGCAGACGAGGCTGGAGCTTTTGGGGAATCGACGCTAGACCGTTATTGGGCTAGTGCAACCTCTACTAGCGCGAAGCGATACGTATCTTGCCTACGGTGTCAGTGTGCTCAGGGGGGGGCGAATCAGTCTTTTTGGACCCTGGACTTGTCGAGTGCTGCCCCAAAAGCTTCCTTCCTGAATTTCTCATCACTTCTCTGATCTGGGGGTTTTCTTGTGAACGGGAAGCCAAGTATTTTTCATCTATCTCTTTCAATTGAGTTGTTTCGATTTCTCGCCTCGTCTTTCCATGGCCGTTAAAAGAGCTTCTCATGAGTGGCGCAAGCTACCCGTGAGCCTCACTGAGCTCTGCATTGATACGACGCTTCGATGTGGACAATCGTTTCGGTGGAAGAAAATCAACGATGAATGGTATGCTCTCTCCACACAGTTGGGAATTTCATCCGCTGACCTTATAGTAGGACAGGCACCTTGCATGGGCGCATCCTCTCTCTCAAGCAGGACCCTCATCAGCTGCTCTATCGCGTGACCTGGCCGACAACTTCCACCCGTCCTCTCAATTCCCCTTCATCCACGAAGACGGAATCTTCAGAGGATGACACAGAAGATCTTC
The DNA here is from genome assembly GCA_000956045.1 of Hirsutella minnesotensis 3608. NCBI lineage: Eukaryota > Fungi > Ascomycota > Sordariomycetes > Hypocreales > Ophiocordycipitaceae > Hirsutella > Hirsutella minnesotensis. Next base: position 172,343 of record KQ030533.1, on the reverse strand, counting down.
TGCGTCGCTATTTTAGCCTGAATCTTGATCTTGGGTCGCTCTATGAGCAATGGTCTAACGCAGATCCCAACTTTCGCAGACGTGCCCCAGCATTCACCGGTGTACGCATGCTCAGCCAAGATGCTTGGGAGGCGCTCACATGTTTTATCTGCAGCAGCAACAATAACATTAGCCGCATAAGCCAAATGGTAAGCAATACCTCGCCCTTGGGCGTTCTCGAGGTACTGAGTGTTTCCAGGTCCACAAGCTATGCGTGCACTATGGTCCCCTTATCGGGCACGTCGGGGATGAGGCTTTCCATGACTTTCCACCCCCGTCTTCTCTTACAGGAAAGCATGTCGAGTCACACCTTCGGGAACTCGGCTTCGGTTATCGAGCCAAGTACATAGCGGAGACTGCGCGAACCATTGCGTTAGAAAAGCCTGCACTCTGGCTAGAATCACTGCGCAACCCGGAGCATCCAGGCCCTTGGAGCCCACCGGACGCACCCACGGCGATTTCAACCTATAGGGAAGCACATGACGCGCTGCTATCTCTCACAGGAGTCGGGCCAAAGGTAGCAGATTGCGTATGCTTGATGGGACTTGGCTGGGGCGAATCTGTACCAGTCGACACCCATGTGTGGCAGATTGCCCAGAGAGACTACAAATTTGGCAAGACAAAGACGAAGACATTCAACAAGGTTCTGTACGATGCCGTAGGAGACCATTTCCGCGGAATATGGGGCCAGTACGCGGGATGGGCTCACTCGGTGCTTTTCGCAGCGGACCTCCGTGAGTTTTCGAATCGAAAAGTAAAGAAGGAGAGCGCCGAAAGTTCAGTCGTGACACTGAGCGAGGAAAACATCCTGCCGAATAGCAGGAGAAAGAGAAAGGTTAAGACCGAGACGCAAGCGACGGTCAAGGTTGAGAGTACACATGATGGACTCGTCCTCGAGGCAGAAAGCACAGTCAAGAGAAGGCGAACGAGACAAAGGCCATGAGCAACGTGGTTATCGCGAGACAAAAGAAATTCGATTTGGTGGCGTGACAATGTGATCAATTGCCCATGTATGCAAAAACTGCACGCAAAGATGATCTGCAGGCACTTATTCCAGACATACGAAGTAAGGTACCTAGGTAATCAATGCATCAACAAGAGTGATCAGCCATCTGCGTTTTTGGTACGTACTTCAGGGACGTTGACGTGGCTTTCCAGTTTTAGTCATTATCCGACTCTCATTGGCCGGACCTGAATAGCGCAGGCTGACGTTGCCTCGGAGAAACTTCGGTTTACCTGCGAAGCCTTAGCTAACTCGAAACTTTTCGCTGCCGACCACGACGAGGCTCCCTTCTCTCCATCGAGTCCACCAACCCAAGCTCGGCTGCTCATCCATGTGCGACGATCACGCCCAGCGCGCACTCTGCAACTTGGAACCTGGCTGATGCAGCAGAAACGGTGAGACATCATGTCTGACGCGGATTTCGAGGCCGTTGCCAAGAGCCAGCGGGAGCGCAATGCCGCCGCGGCGGCCAAGAAGGGCTCGCGTAGCCTGGACGCATCATCGCAGCGCTCCGACCTCACGCGCCAGAAACTCACAGATAGCGCCGATACCGAACTCTACGGCAAAGATGAAGCGGACAGATTTGCGGGTTATCATACGTCCCTCCCAATGGCCGACGACGACGAGGATGACGTCGGAGAAGACAAGACACGGCGCCTGGTTGGACAGTACACTGCATCGCGAGAGTTGATTGACGAATTTGCCAGGGGCGACGGCGTGGAGGAAGATGATGTTTTGGCGAGTCGAGGGGAAAAGAGCGGCCGCATCGTCGACCGCGAAACCGACTACCAGAAACGCCGATTCAACCGCGTCTTGACTCCTACCAGGGCAGACCCCTTTGCGGAGAACCGACAAGCCGGCGCCGCCGAGAACGGCACTACCTATCGGGAAATCATGCAAAGCCAAGAGCTTGACCGAGAGGAAGAGCGCGTGCGTCGAGCGATCCAGGCCAAGCAGGGCACTGACGCCGAACAGGCGGAAGCTGTACCTACGCTTCAACATCCGGACAAGGAGAATGCCGAAGCTGGATCGACCGAGGCGGTAACTGCTGGTCGAAAGCGCAGAAAGAGATGGGATGTCTCGACAGACGCGAATGACGACCAGACGAAGTCGGAGTCTACGCCCGCCCCTCAGTCGAAACGGTCAAGATGGGATGAGGCGCCGTCCGTCGCCGAGCCCATCAAACAGCGTTCTCGCTGGGATCAAGCCCCATCGGCGACACCAGTTGGTAACCCAGGGCTGGCGACACCCGCGCCAATGAAAGCTCCAGCTTTGCCGACTTCATTTGGTACCGATATTGGGCGCAACATGATTTTCAGTGACGAGGAGCTTGACTTACTACTACCGGGTGAGGATCAAGGCTACAAGATTCTCGAGTTTCCTCCGGGGTTTCAGCAGATCCGTCCCTCGACTCATAAAGTCACGGCCGCAGCCCTCCCGCAGACAGGCTTCATCATGCAAGATCCGGAACAGACTCGACTTGGTGGCCAACCTATGCCGGCCGAGATTTCTGGTGTTGGGGATTTGCAGTTCCTGAAACCCGAAGACATGAACTACTTCGGGAAGCTCAATGACGGCTCCGACGAAAGCTCAATGTCTGTGGAAGAACTCAAGGAACGGAAGATCATGAAATTACTGCTCAAGATCAAGAATGGCACCCCTCCTATGCGGAAAACGGCTCTTCGACAAATTACAGACAACGCACGGCAATTTGGTCCAGGGCCTCTCTTCGCGCAGATTCTGCCTCTGCTCATGGAGAAGACGCTGGAGGAGCAAGAGCGCCATCTTCTGGTCAAGGTCATTGACCGTATTCTCTACAAGCTTGACGAGCTCGTGCGCCCCTACGTCCACAAGATTCTTGTCGTCATTGAGCCATTGCTCATTGATCAGGACTATTACGCTCGAGTCGAGGGTCGCGAGATTATCTCCAACGTCGCGAAAGCCGCTGGTCTCGCAACAATGATCAGCGTCATGCGTCCAGATATTGATCATGTTGATGACTACGTGCGGAACACGACGGCCAGAGCTTTTGCCGTGGTGGCATCTGCCCTATCTATCCCGGCACTCTTGCCATTTCTCCGAGCCGTATGCCGAAGCAAAAAGTCATGGCATGCACGCCACACGGGTGTGAAGATTGTACAACAGATTGCGATCCTCATGGGCTGTGCGGTGCTGCCTCATCTCAAGGGGCTGATTGACTGCATCGCGCCCAATCTCAACGATGAGCAGACCAAGGTCCGGACTGTGACGAGTCTGGCGATTGCCGCGTTGGCTGAGGCGTCCAATCCTTATGGTATTGAAAGTTTCGACGAGATTCTGAATCCACTTTGGACTGGTGCGCGCAAGCAAAGAGGCAAGGGCCTCGCCGGTTTCCTCAAAGCGGTCGGATACATCATTCCTCTCATGGACGAGGAGTACGCAAACTACTACACGACTCAAATTATGGAGATCCTGCTCCGTGAATTCTCCTCGCCGGATGAGGAGATGAAGAAGGTCGTGCTGAAGGTGGTTTCCCAGTGTGCCGCGACCAAGGGTGTGAGCGGCAGCTACCTGAAGGAGCACGTCTTGGACGACTTTTTTAAGAACTTTTGGGTCAAGCGAATGGCCTTGGACAAGCGTAACTACAAGCAGGTCGTGGAGACGACTGTCGACATTGGACAAAAGGTCGGCGTCAGCGAAATCCTCGAGAGAATCGTCGACAATCTCAAGGACGAAAGCGAAGCATATCGCAAGATGACGGTCGAAACAATTGAGAAGATCGTGACGAGTCTCGGGGCGGCTGACATCGATGAACGGTTGGAGGAACGGCTCGTGGACGGCATTCTGTACACGTTTCAGGAACAGAGCGTCGAAGACATTGTGATTCTCAATGGGTTCGGCTCCGTAATCAACGCCCTAGGCGACCGTTGCGGTCCATTTTTGCCTCAGATCACGAGCACCATACTATGGCGGCTCAACAACAAGTCGCCGACAGTCCGACAGCAAGCGGCTGACCTCATTTCTCGAATCGCCATGGTCATGAAGCAATGCGGCGAGGACGAGCTAATGGGCAAGCTGGGCGTTGTCCTTTATGAGTATTTGGGCGAGGAATATCCCGAAGTCCTCGGCTCCATCCTTGGCGCCCTTCGGTCAATCGTCACGGTTGTGGGAATTGCACAGATGCAACCACCCATCAAGGACTTGTTGCCGCGCCTGACACCCATTCTCCGCAATCGACATGAGAAGGTGCAAGAGAACACGATCGATCTCGTTGGCCGTATTGCCGACCGCGGCCCTGAGAGTGTCAATGCCCGCGAATGGATGCGAATCTGCTTCGAATTGCTCGACATGCTCAAAGCGCACAAGAAGGGGATCCGTCGAGCCGCCAACAACACGTTTGGTTTCATCGCGAAGGCTATTGGGCCACAAGACGTGTTGGCCACGCTGCTCAGCAACCTTCGGGTTCAGGAACGACAGTCCCGAGTCAATACCGCAGTCGCGATTGGTATCGTGGCCGAGACGTGTGCGCCCTTTACGGTCTTGCCTGCGCTCATGAACGAGTATCGCGTGCCGGAGCTCAACGTGCAAAACGGTGTTCTCAAGGCCTTGTCGTTTCTCTTTGAGTACATTGGCGAAATGGGCAAGGACTACGTCTATGCCGTCACGCCACTCCTGGAGGACGCTCTCATCGACCGCGACCAGGTACATCGGCAGACGGCAGCATCCGTGGTCAAGCACATTGCGCTCGGCGTTGTTGGCCTCGGGTGCGAGGACGCCATGGTCCATTTGCTGAACTTGCTGTATCCCAATCTCTTTGAGACGAGCCCTCACGTCATTGATCGAATTGTGGAGGCCATCGAAGCCATTCGCATGGCGGTCGGTCAAGGTGTGGTCCTCAACTATGTATGGGCTGGGCTTTTCCATCCGGCTCGCAAGGTACGCACGCCGTATTGGCGATTGTACAACGACGCATACGTCCAAGGCGCGGACGCCATGGTGCCGTATTATCCGAATCTCAGCGAGGATGGCACCGACAGACCCGAGTTGGCTATTGTGCTTTGAAGGCCACACGAAGGATCTGAGGCCCGAATGCGGTCAATTTGAGACGAACTATGCAACATTTGACTTGAGGAAATTGGCGAGTTCGACAAGACGTACGTGTAAGTGGGTTGGAAAGGAGGAATGCGTTTTTTTGATACAGGCGTCGGTGTTAACTGGTTACCGAACAGACATCAGCAGGATATGGCGATCATGATGCGCGCCTGCAGAGTATGCACCCGGCCCGTGGCTTTCTCACGACGGATTGTTGCTGGGTTTACGGGACTGGCCAGAGTGGCCTCGTTGAGCCCCAACAGGGAAGACAGCAAGCAAATAATTGAAGCATGAAACAGAGCACATGTCGAGTGAGGCGTTTTAGCAGGTAGCAGGAGACTCGGGAATCCATGTCCGAGTTCTGCCTCTCGACAATGCAGATTGCAATCATGCGGGTGCCTCATTTCGCGACGTCGTGACGTAGTGGCATTGCGAGGGCACCTTATGGGTGTAGCGGCCTTGCGCACGAGGTAGACGATTCCTGATTTTGCCACGTTGATTGTCCATTTCGCCCGCCTACTCGTAGATTTCTCCTCGCATGTAAATTTGGGCGCCCCTCTCCGGGTTCGCCGCCGGGCAGTGTTTGGGCGTGGTCCAAACACGACGTGAACCATTCCGGCCATTCTGCCATTGTCCGAGGCCGCACCGCCCACCCCCTTGTGACCCTAGCCCTTGTCGTCTTCTCTTTTCTTTTTGTTCCCCCGTTTTGCTTTTCAGTCTCGGAGGGCGCGGCCGGCAGCAGGACGGGCCGATGACTTTTTTTGGGTGGACAGGGCTGAGGGAAGAGGGCGACTCTGCTTCTTATTCCCGCTGGCCCGGCTAATCCGCACGACGACGACGACAACGACGACGACAACGACGACGACGCCGAGTGCGACTCGAGTGCTGGGTTCCCCAAGTTTCGTCTTGCACGTTGGTCCATGTTACGTTGACAAAAGGGGAAATACATAGGTAGAAATGGGCAAGGATGCGCTACAGGTACTAGCAAGTCCATGGAGCAAGAGAGTGTAGCAGGGATTCAATACCACTGCGCCTGATGAAGCACAGAGACACACGGCAGGAGAACAAAGGGTCGTCTCCCAAGTCCTTCGTTCTTTGTAGAACTAATTAGCCCAACTGGCTGGCCCGTGCTGGCGTACGACTGATTACTGCGTGCCTGCTCTGCACGTCTCTCGGCTTCTCTCTCACCGTCTCAGACCTTGTCGCAGGCGACACCACACCAAGCTACGTCATAACGTCTTTTCTCTGCAGAGGAACGCGTGTCCTCTGCTCGTCTTGTCCCGTGCCGTCAAGTCTCTAGCACTTTCTCATACTTACCGACCGCCATGTTTTCCCGTCCCGTCGCGAGGCAAAGCCCCGTCCTCCTGTGGTGCCTTGTCTTCCTGCCTGCTCACACCTCGTCGTTGAATGCCGCGACAGGTCCCCCGTTCTGTGCATGGCTAGCTAGCCGTACGCGCATGTCTTGGATGGCGATGGAGGGCTGGTGGCGTCGGGCAAAACATGCCGGCGCCACGTCTACCTACGCAGCGACAAGCAAAAACGAGGCACCGTTTGTTCTCTTCGAATCCCCTTCCCACCCCCTCCTTGGCGTCATATCACATCATGCTCTCATGCTCTTCCGACACACCCTGATGCTCGTGGCCCCCCCTTGCGTGAGAGGCATATTACCGCTCGCCCGGTTCTGCAAAGCGCAGCACGAGGTTTTTCTTTTCCTAGTAAATGAGCAAAGTTCGCCATCGGGTCGTAAATCATGGTCCGCAAGGCCAGGCGGCATTTCGGCTCCTGCGCTAACGGAAACTCTGTGTTGCAATTCCCGTCGTTGGGCTGAATACAAGATGTCGTGTGTGTTGCAGGAACTCGTCCCTTTACGCGACGCGGCGTCGGTACCTGCTTCTGACATCCACTACCGCACGGTGCGTGGAGATTTTGACGTGGTCAAGTTTCGACGACGTTTCTTCGAGCCTTTTACTTGAATGCGCGGGCTGACAGGCCTTCAAGGCTGGCAGTGCTGCCGTACAGCATCTGATCGAATAAACATATATCAACGGCTTGACAGACGCCATCCGCAAACCTGGGATGCATGGTCAGTAGAGCTGCAATCGCACATGGGCAAAGGAGAGAAAAAACAAGCCCTGGCGCTGCGCCAGGCAAGGAACCGAATCATTCAGCCCGTCTCCCATTACGGGAGTCCTGATCCCTGTGTACGCCCGTAACGCATGTGCCAGCCGTCACCTCGACAATAGGCGTTCGCGGGCTGCTACTGTAGAGTCTGTCGCGGGCCAACAAAAGACGGATGCACAGTGTATGGGATGATTGTCTCGATGCCTCTTAGCACTCCTACAAAGCAATTCTCCCACGGGGCGCTCGTGGCGGCCATCGAGTACCTCTGGCGGCTGAAGACGCTACGGCCCTTTGTCTCGGCGGTTTCACGGGAAATTTTATTCTTCTCGGTCAGTCACCCCGGGCGCATAGCGTGAAAAAGAAAACCGAAATTCAACAGCAGTCGCACTCATGATCGTCGTGCTGTCGACATGGTCGCCAGTCGATTCAAAGTGCTGGAAGCCTTCCAACTTCCCAGCAGCACGTCAAAGAGCACAAGCTCAAAACACGAGTGTCGCCCTTGCTCCGTGGCGTGATGAGATGTCGCGTCAATCCTAGGTATCGCTCAACGTCCTTTGGAAATACTGTATCTCTCTTGCACTGCGAAAGGTGTCGCACGTCGTACTCCTCGTAGTGTCCTTGGCACACGGGGTGAGCATTGAGCAACAGGGGTTCGCGGAATTTCTCCGAGACACACGGTGTAGATCGAGTAAAGGCAAGAAAAGGCTCAAGGCTTGGCTTTATGGGGCCGGTTGCGCCAAGCCCTTTCTTTAACTCCCGTCCCGGCGGGAGATCCGCAAGATCTGGCATCCGTCAGAACGAATAGCAACTTGAGCCTGCGATTGAAGATCGGCGGCAGTCATGTAGTTGCAAGCCTCCAGATTTTGCGTGTCCGCGCGGACGGTTACCGCAACCTTCCCGATTACAGGATTCCAGGTTGCGGGTTGCCGCTCTTGCGCCAAAATGTTGCCGAGTGTCGACCTCGTCGCGAAGCCGGTATCCCGCGCACAGGTGATGCAAAGACTTTTTGATCTTGCACCCTCCCTGGCGTTCGAGGTTCGGGCTCGACGCTGGTGCAAGAAACGGAGTTTTTCTTCGTCCCTGTCCGTTGTCCCTAGTACTGTCTGCTGCGAAGACGACGCCGGTCTTGGTTCCGAGAGGCTTTCCAGAGACCAACCGGGGGATCCGAGATCAAACAGGTGTCAATACTTTGTAACCATAGTCCATGTAGTTCAATGGCCCTATCGTGCGCGGGCTACGGGCTTGGGGACAACGGGGACCAGGTGCCCGGACTGGCGACTCGCCAGTCGCTTCGGTGGCCCCAGGGTTTAACCGTCAACCTTCACGATGTCGGCAGCCCATGCGAGCAGCGACATTGCCTCGAAGCGCCACGGAATGGGCCTCGCCATGAAGGAGAAGTCTGCGATAGTTGACGAAAGGGTGAATGGCTGATGCGCGAAATGCCATTGTCGAAGTAATGCGTGGAACAATCGAGATCAATGGCCGATCGGGAAACCGCCGAGACGAAAGCCGAAAATGTCGGCTAGAATTGCGAAAAGATTCAATCCTCGGTATCGACCATGCATTGGGCCTGGACTGTGATAGCTGTATCCAGATAGCCGGCCTCTTTTGACCAGGCAGTAAGCCTCGTTCCGCTTCGAGTAGAGCCCCTCGACACGTCTGTGCTGAAGAAAGTGTCATGTTCTGTGCGTGCGCTTGCCGAAGTAAGGCCAGGCTCCATCATTACTTGGCTTGACACCTACCCAAAAGGGCCAAGCCATTCACACACCGCTGCCTCTGCTGTGAACTGCGGCCCAGTGCCACGGCTGGTGACCTATATGGTGTTCCGCATGGCAAATTATGACGACGAGGTCAACTCATGAACGAAATACTACATGGGTGCAGATGTGGCCACTGGCGTTCCTCACTTGAAGCGTCGAGGCAGCATCGATCCTACGCACAGTGCGATACCCGGAGACTTTGACTGATTGGAATGCGATTGAGGGTCCGAGAAATCAATGGGTGCCGCACGGGAGCTCGCAGCCGTGGGCAACAAGCATTGCCATCGGAAGGCCAGAGAGCCAAAGGGTCTTGCCCTGTATGGCGTCAGGGCGCACATCCGGAAGCTCCACCGACAAAGTCATGGCCATGTACCGCAAGCATTGGCCTTGGGCAAGAGCCTGGACTCGGGCGTGTGCAATGCTCGCTTTCTTGGAAGCATTGAATGGCTGGATGGCTGACAGCTGCCGGCACGACTGACGATCAGTGAATGCCCCGATCGGTTGGTTATCCGATGAATACTGTAGAGGCTACATGCCGAGTCCTTGGGCCCTTGTAAGGATTCGACAGCCATTTAGACTTTTGACGAAGATACGGCCTGCTGGTTCTGGGGGGCTCTCCTGCGCTTGCATGATGTAAGCGCAGCTCTTTTCGAGGGCCCGGGCATAGGCGTCGACTCGTCGCGAGATCCGAGAAGCACTTTCACAGTCGAGCCGTCATCGTGCCAGCGAACAGCCATCTCGCGCTTCCGCCTCGTAGCAGGTCCGCGCAGCTCTTGGGGTTAGCGCTACGCATGGCGCCGGCTCCCGCAAACCCATCGATGCGGCAGTCGAAGGTGAGCGTAGTGCCGACTCTAGAGACTGCCGTCAGTCTGGAGCGGCGCGGGATTGCGGCCTTGGGATGGATCAAGCCGAAGAGCACTCAGGGCTTGCAAATCAGGAGACATTCTAGAGAACAACGGACGAGGGCAAGCGGAAGGTGACTTAGACCTCGACGTATACTATAATTCCCTCATCTCAGTCAATTCACGACCGAGATGCTGCTCGCATCCGAAGCCCTCGATTTGCCGGCCGGACCAAATTGGAGTATTCCTTTTGCCTTGCTGCGTGCTTGGCACGTATGCACGCAGGGACAAGGGCACCCGGCCAGTCGTGTTTCAGTGCCCCAGTCCAGCCTCTTGCGCCAAACATGCAAGGGAGAGGGGGAGGGACGAAACTATAACTGACAATAGGACGTCGAAGAGCAGTTGATGGCATAGGCCATGTCGAGAGAAGTCGAGGTCATCTCATACTTTATGCATGACTTTGCCAAGAGAACGACGTCTCGGGAGGCATTGAAGCAACATGTTTCGCATAGTAACGGCTGTTACAGATGCGGATATGACTTGCTCATGAAGGTCAGGTTAGTGGCCGATGGACAATGTTGAGGAGGAGAATGTTCGAGGATAAACGAGGACGCATACCTGGGCAGCAAACCCTATTGCCATTCCACAGTACCTGTACGGAGCTCGGGAGAAAAAATCAGAGTGCGAGGCCATGGAGAAGTACCGTGGGCGCATGTACCTCCCAAGCCCCGTGTCGGGATGATGACTGATGTGTACAGTATTCGCGGGAGCCGGCAGGTGCCATCAACTCTCGCTATTGCTGGATGACTGGAAAGGGCAGCGAGACTTATCGCCACCTCCTTCCTAGACGCACCACAACGGACGCGCATTGGCTGCTGAGATCCCCAAATGGGCGAGACAGTTGGCTCGCTCCGAGGTTGGACTGCTGCCTGCCGCTTACACACGTCAGAGGAGCGCCAACCGGCGGAGACGATACCTGACAGCAGTCAAGGGAGCAGGCACTTGTGATGCCTGGGATTATACTGTAACACGACCAATAATTCAAGCTTGACAGCACCCTGTTAGCGAGTCTTCGAGGATGGAAGCGGTGGTTTGAGCCGCTGAGATGGATTTTGATCACCGCATCACGCTCTCGCAGAGCAGCAGGTGAGCCAAGTACACCCGTACCGTGTAATGGGGAGACAGGGGTGGGGGACGTACATTAAAGGGCGTCTGCATTTTACCCTGTGCTGGCGTGGGGGGAACCTGGCGGCGAGAAGAGATTGGCTGACCAAGCCAGCGGCAGTCCATCCCCCCACGCTTTCATACGTGCAAGCCTTCCGCGATTCGGGGGAACTGTGGATACGTACCGCGGATGGGGAGCCCCAGCGTTCTTGCCTTCTCCTCTGGTGCTGGGCCACACAAACAATTGCTGAGCAAGGTTGCAAGGGTAGCGAGCTTATGCACTAAGCTCGAGGCAAAGGCCACCAATACCCCACCCCCTCGGGAGCCCGTCGTCTAAGCTAGACTCTAACAGGCGAATCAAGGCGACGTCGAGCTTCCTACTAAACAGTAGTACAGTAGCTCTTGCCTGTCGGACGACAGACAAGGCGAGAGGGGCGGTTTCGACCGACAAAATGTCTTGGTTGTGGCGTGATTGGAAGAGGCCGCAGAGGCATCCATCCGGCGCCTCTCGCACACATGCACCCCGCAAAAGCCATTAGCCAGGGCCGTTTGACCTCGAGTAGAGTCAGTCCGTCGGCCAGCGAGCCCGCCAGGATGGAGGCACCTTGACGATTTCTAAGTGTCAGTCAAATCCCGAAAAATGGCATTGCCTGCAGAGACATTTCCCCAGGGAAGAAGTTGTACTGGTCGCAACTGCCGGGCCAGAGAGCCGGGCGACACTCAAGGGCACACAGAAGGAAGCTCTGGGCCACTCACGAAACAAAGTTTGCCTACGGCCCTACAGTACGCTCTTGCATAGTGAGCCGGAGAAAGCACGCGCACAGACCGGGCTTGGCCGCATGGGGCTGTGGCTTTTTACCCGTCGACGGGATACGAGACGATGCGTCTGTTCGCGAGCTCAGCCTGGCATTCTCAGCCACTCGACAGAGGTCAAGAGGTGGCTTGCCTGTGCTTGGCGGTTGAGCATCATGGCGCATGCAGGCGTTTGCGAATGCACGATACAAGCAGCTCCAACCACGCAATAGGGCTTTACACGAAGTACGAACACCATCTTCCGTGCTCTGTTCAAAGCCCTTCTGCCGCCGGGAATCAAGGCTCGCCCCGGATACTACTGAGCTTGAAATGGTTGATGACTCGAAGGCAGTGTCAGAGAGTACTAGTATGCACCGGCGAAGGCAGTGCCCAGTAAAGCGCAGAAATCTTATCGGTTACTATATTAGGCAACCGCATTTAGGTTGCTCACCCGAAAGAGCTGTATTCAAGCTGTTGAGTGGGTTAATGTACGGATGTTGGAAGACGAGAGGCTGAATTTAGATCGGGGACAATCGCAAAGCCTACAGACCAAAGCCCGGTGCGAAAGACGGCTTCTTCCTCGTGATACTCGGAGCAATGTTATGCAGACGGCAGTCGTCAATCTTTCGAGTCGAGTCACAGGCCACCTGAATTGCAGCTTCCTTTGGCATAGCCTCAGTCGCTTGCACTGGCATTTTGGCTAGCTCGGGAGGAGATTGGGCGGGTCACGCAAACTACCGTATGAACGAGTACGAGCTTTGACGGCCCACGGGCCCGGTCACGCCCTGCGGGACATGGCGGCCATGGGAATCGTCATTGCAATACAGGCGGCGCCGACGAGACCCGGAGGACCCTGAAGCGGCACTACGTCAGAGCAGGTACGTAGGCTACGCTGCCGACATTGGACAATAAGGACACCAGGCATGCTAGGCCGCCCCCTTGGGTTCCCGTGATGTCAGTCGGGGCGTCGCTGCCGGTGGCTGCCAATCACGGCCCCTGTTCGTGTCTTGTCTCGAGGAAGGGGCCCCGGGGATGGCCAGCAAGGGGAAAGGGAGCTGTACAGAAGAAGCCGTGCTACTGTAGTCTCGCCCGTGTTTTTTTCTCTCCTCTTGTTGTCTCCCCCCTTCCTCTAAGAATATGTGATTGCTGCAACGGCTCTTTTGCCTTGCCCCCCACTGACGTTGCTTCTTCTCTAGACCAATGGGGCACCCAAGTCTTCTCGGCCTATTCTTTTCATGCCATGTCTCATCTGCGTCCACGAGGTGATTTGCTATCCTCGATCCCATTTAATAGATTAATGGATCACAGAGCAGAGTGAGCTCCAGGGTAGACATGGGGATATAGCGACTCAACATCGTCGCGACAGAAGATATCTGGTACATCTGCCAATGACGATTCAGGGTTACCCCGTAGGGAAGGAGGATGCCGCATGTCCGGCTTGAGAAGAAAGGGTGCGGAGACAGAGCACGACGCAACCACGCGTACGCACGGCTCCACCCCAAATCCCTCTCTGCCCCGCTGTTGCCGTAATGTCGGCCGGCGTGCCAGCTGCTAGCATGCCATGCCAGCGCCAGCCAGCTTCCCAGCGGACGCTTGCCCGTCTCAAACGGAGCTGCATTGGCCGATGCAGGCGTCGACGTGTAGTCGCCCGAATGACCCTGACGTTCGTTTTCTTTTGCGTCTCCACGGCGGCTATCCACGCTGGCTCAGCTCTGCGTCTGCACGGAGATTTGGGGGGCTACGGGTCCAGAGTACTCCCAGGTGAGACAGGCCACGCCGACGTCGAGGCTCACGGCACTCGACCGACGTCGTATCCGGTACTCGAACGGGCAGAAGAAAGCAAGCCGTGGAAAAACAACAGCAGGACTGGCTGGGGCAGGCGGGGGCCAGAATAAATGGCCATTTGACCACCCCCCTCCACGTCCTTTCGCTGCCAAACAGGGGGGGAGGGGCGCCAATTTTTCTGGCCTCCGCCTGTGGGGCAAGAGGAGGAATGAGCTTGGGGGACTCTGCCCTGGGGTCCCGTGAGCGCCTGCTAGCAGGTACGAGTACCCAGGTGCCTTACCGGCCTTACGTCAGGACTTCACATTGCCGGTTCGTTGGTGTGCGCGACGATATTTGCTAGTTCAACGCCCCCAGCTTACCTGAGCAGTCTTGCCGTTCAATCGGGACCTAGGGGATGTAAGATGCACTTAAGCGATTATGCCCCGGAGCCACCTTTCCTGGGGAGCAGCAGTGGGCATGTGAACTGCTCGGTGGCATGCAGCGAGGACGTGCTCTTTGGCCATCAGCCGGGGGCCAGAAAAAGTGCCCCATGACACCAGAATTTGTACAGATGTGAGCTTGGTGAGGAGGGGGGCGTTTTTACTGTCCCCCGCATGCCCTGGCGTGAGGCGACGGGCCAGGGGGATGGGGGAGAGGGGGGTGGAGGCACATATTTTGTCCCCCGCCTGGCCATCCATCCCGTGCCACTGCCCTCGCCGTAAAAGGTCTGACCAATCATCAAACCGCTGAGCTTCCAGATGGTCGCAGAGAAGGAGCCGCCGAAGCGGTGCGCGAATTGGCCCTTATTCCCCGACATCTTTGACCTCCCGCGCTCCTGGAAATGAGGGGGACCTGACGGACGGCTCACAGGGTCAGACGGGAAGCCAACGACGACCAGTTGGGCCGCGAAAGAGCCGCGCTGCTGGAGTATTACTAGCGTGCGTCCGCGACCACGAAAAAAAGGTGTCGCGCCGTCGGTTGTTTGATTGAACCACGCCTTGCCTCTTCACCGCGCGACAGAGTTCCAGCACCGCCCATAGCTCACCAGCAACCTAGGCATCAAGGAGGTTCTGGCGAGACTCGGAGAGCATACGGCCAAGGGCCCGGACAAAATGACAGAGTTTCCCGCCACAGGCCCTCTTTTTCTTCTCGCGCCAATGGCTTCCGCGTTCCACGAGGGTGGCAAGCGGTCGTCGACCAAGTGCAAGTGCAATGCACGCAGAGTGACGAGCTGTCGGGACACAGATCGTCACGAGGCAAATTCCTAGTCGGACCCTTCACGCTGGAACTCGGGAGAGCGTCCATTGGAGAGGACGTTTTTTTTTTGTTTACTGACAAGCGTGCAAAGCAAACGGGATGCAACGGCTCAGCGATGCAGCATAGGCAAAGTGCCCCGAGGGCAGGCTCGAGGTCAATTCTCCTGCCATGCCCCGGAAAGGCCCCCTTTGCTGGCAAACGTCGTTCGTTAGTGTCGGCTCCGTGCGCGCGGCCTATCTCGACGGGCAATTGCCATGTCGACATGCCGAGTCGACGGCGGTGAGTGGCATTTCTTGCCTCCTTGTTCGTATACCGCACCCGCGCATGCGGAGGCATCTACAAAGTACGTACGGTCCTACAGTCCAGGTGCCCACCCTTTTTGCTGCGTGCGCCTGCCAACCCGCCGTGGCGTCTTGCCGCAGAGGCGACCGCTGCAGAGCGAGGTGGAGACGGATCCGAATGGCTGCCGCGAGCGAAAACAGAGAGGGGAAAGTTGCAAGAAGATGGGCATTCTCGCCAGAAGGTGGGGGGCTTGGACCGTCGACTTGCTTCCTGCCTGGCGGCCGTTCAGACGCTCGTCTGACGAACGACCCGACACTGAGGATGAGTGCAACGGCAGTCTTCCTTTTGGCGTCGCGCGGCAAACGGGCGGCCGTTGCGTGTGTGTGCGAAGATTGGCCGCCAGGCGAATTCCAGGTCGGTCGGCCAAGGGCAAAGAGCCCATTTCCCATGTTGTGCAAAGTCTGGTTGGCAGTCCCTGCATGATGCCGTCTTAGC
This sequence comes from Hirsutella minnesotensis 3608, assembly GCA_000956045.1. Lineage (NCBI taxonomy): Eukaryota > Fungi > Ascomycota > Sordariomycetes > Hypocreales > Ophiocordycipitaceae > Hirsutella > Hirsutella minnesotensis. The sequence continues at coordinate 156,753 of KQ030533.1, read as the reverse complement.
ATCTGGCCCGCGTCAAAACACCCATCCATCCTCCCGCCAGGACGGCATGCTGGGCCATTTCTCTCGCACAGTGCCTCGTGGTCGGCATCCTGTACGACGCCTCCGTACGGAGATTGAATGCCGCCCACGTCTCCCAGCACGGGCTCGCGCAGCAACCAAGGTAAGCTTTGGCGCACGGGCGACTGGCCGTGATTTCCCACCGCGAATGCTGAGGAGACCATGTCGGCCCCATCCAAGGTACTGCCGGCTTTCGATGTGCTCGAGGCCAGATCCCGTCGTGTGTGTCCTCATCTGCCGGTGTTCTTGTCACGTCGAAATGTGCGCTGCATTGACTCGAGGCCGCCCCGGGATCTGACCAGATGCTCCGTCCCACCCTTAGCCGCCCCCCCTGCTCCGTGGCGTCTTCCGTTCTGCCTCTGCGATGCCGTTGCTGCTGGCCGTCCATCTACCGGCCGCCGCCGTGTGGCAGCTGGAGTTCCGGACGAATGGCTCGGCCGCCTCTTTGAGTGCTGCTTTGAATGTCCTCTACAGGTTCATCGTTGAGCGACAATGCACACTATCGGATTGAGAGCATTCGAATTGCTGATGCAAAGGGAGTTGCCGTCGAGAACAAATGCCTTTGGCCAGCTTGTTTACTCGCCGTCCGGCAGACATCCATCATACAGTCAATCCGTGGACTTGATGGCACTGTATAGCCAAATCCGTACACACCACCCGCATCGCCGCCCCCTCCTCATCGCGCCCCAAGACGCACCCACAGTCCGGCCGCCTCTCCCAAGTTCCAATCTTCTCTCTCGTCGTTTTTTGTTTTGCTGCTCTCCGGCCGGCCGTTGACCGCCGTTGCCCAACGTCATGGGCGAGCCGGCTCCTGGGGTTTCCGCCTGCGCCGTGTCCCTCCACCCTCGTTGAGTCGTCTCCACTCCCTCCCTCCTGCTGGAGTTTGCCAACGGCGAAACAAGAAAAAAGTATGCTCCCCACCGCCATCTTCTGCCTTCCCCCCTCTCCTCGGCAGTAGGTTCTGCTTCTATCGAGTACCAGGCTGGCCGTCGCGGCGTCTTTTCTGAGCTGAGGCTTGTGCGACTCTCCTAAAGAGCTGCCCTGGTCTACCACGATGACGGAGCTCTCCATGATATCATGAGCAATCAGCCGGCCGGCCTGAGCAGCTACGAGCCCGTGGTACAGGACCGCCGTCCAGGCTCAGAGCCCTATGGTCCCGCAGTAGCAGCAATTTCGCGGCGGCTGGCGAGCAAAGAAGCAATCACAATGCACCTTGGTCCTTGGGGCAGGCAGATGCCGGGCGCCAGCAAAGGGGCATCTCGAGTCCCTGACGTGAGCGGCACGCACGCCTTGCAAAGGTGTTGGGGGCTCTCGCTGATCTGGCGCTGCTGGCGCGGCCAACCCCCAGCTCTGGACAGAGCTGGTGAGCACAAGAGGAAACCTGGAGGGCTGTAACATCAGCTTCGGGTTAAAGGCATGCAGGCCTTGGTGTCTAGCCACCGCTTGACGAGTGGCCAAGTGCCAGGACACACGGTGCCGTCAGAGGAGAGCGGCCAGCCTGCTGCTGCCTTGCACGCATGCGCTAACGTCTTGTCGAGGTGCTGCGATTGCTTGCTGCCGCTGCACAGACTCCTCAGTAGGTGCATATCCGCATACCTACCGCCTTTGATTACTGTATTTTACTGTATGTGCATACTCGCGCTAGATGCACTACCCTGGATACCCCCCTTCTCCTATCCACTCCCCGGGCAGCTGCTCGACAGCCTCTGATTCCTTCGAAGGGTTTTTCCCTGCCGCCACCCCTCGGCCGGTTTCCTTTCCTCGGTGCAATGAGGATGGATATAAAGCTCTGGTAGCTTTGGCAGAGGGGATGAGAGAATTCTGACCGGTGAAAACCAAGGGTTGACCACATCTGCCCAAAATTTCCCCGCTGACGGGTGAGGGCCACGAACGAAATGCGCCTTGAGCTGTCGAAATGCTGGATGAGCTGACTGGACGGCTGCTGCGGGGGGGATCTACCGGGACACTTGTACTGACATCTTGCGATGTACTTTAGTGGCGTCTACAGCAGAGACAACTGCCCGTGGACAGGTGTCGTTATGTGAAACCATGTGGCCTTTGCAAGGGAAACTGGTTCATCTTGTCAGGTAGCGGTCGGGAAAAGTTAGTTTAGCTCAGCACGTCCTGTGCTCCGATAGGAGACCTGAGCGACTGAAGTCGCTGGACGGAAAATACACACACACACACACTCCCCGGGCCAAGCTCCTTGTTTCTGGCACACCCCCAATTCCCCAATGGACCTCTCCCCCCGGCACCTTACACCCCCCTGGCATCCCCTGCCTCGTCGCCGCAACCCTGTCGGTTCGGCCATTGTCAAAGGGACATGGGGGCTGCCGATCACCTAGGCCAGAGTCGTCACACACCCTACTCCCTGTACTCGCACGGAGGAGTCGAGTGGCCCTTTGAGCTCGCCGCTTGGCTAAGACTGGCCTGACGCACGTCAATTCATACTCGTGGACAACTTAACTTAAGACTTCGCTGATCCCACCTTGTCCTCCCTGGCGGCGCAAACGACTCTCCAACTCGAGGCGGGATCTTCTCGTCGTTGATGATCTGAACAAAAGCTGCCGACTTGGCTTTTTTTTCCTAGTCAGGATCCCGCATCTGATCAACAAACTCCTTCCCACTTTTGCCTCTTTCCCCCTACCCCCTTCCGATTCCCGTCGCGCCCCGAGCGACCCTCCGGATTTCGCGTGGCACGCACGCTTTCCAGGCACACGCAACTTACCATCTACGCCCGCACAAATCACACGCTCTTACAGCCACGCGCCGCCAAAGGGAGAGACCTCCCGGCAAATACCAATACCCTCGTGCTCGTCTCCGGACTTGACGGGCAGCTTGGTTGTGCTCCTTTCCTTGCACCGCTTCTCATCTTCGCGTCGCACCGCTCTCTCACAGCCGTCGCCCTGGCGCCAACATGACGATGACTCTACCCACATCTCAGCAACAGCGGTTTGGCCCTCCATTGAACTTTGACTACGCCCCTCACGCGCAGCCGCCGGCATTCTCGAATCCATGGACTTCATCGGCATCGCCTCCGCAGACGGGCGCCACCGCCGGGAGCCCGCTCTATGTCGCTAGCCAGCAGCAGCCTGCCGTTCACCAACAACACATGATGGCTGCCAAGCCTCAACAGCCCGCCAGAGCCAGCACGAGCAGCGCGTCTTCAATGGCCTCGTACGCCTCGTTACCGGTCGCCACCACGTCAGCAGGTAGGCGCCATCTATGCCCTGGATCGACTCTTGCGCCAATCACTCGTACTGACTTGACCTAGATCTTCTGGGCTTGAATCGTCTGCACACTACGTCGGCAACATACGGCGATCCAACATATGCCACGTCTGCGTCCCCCGTCAGCGGCCATTTTGCTGGCGCACCTTCGGCACCGTACGACGCCCTGGGCTACGCGCCGGCTCCCGCGCGGCAATCTACGTTCGGAATGAGTCCCGAGGTTGAGAGGCGCTTCTCTCAACAGTCAGTCTTCTTATCCATCCTGGTTTCATGACGGATAGCAATATACTAATATCCCCCAGAAGTCTTCAAGCACAAGCCCAGGCTGACGAGCGAAGGAGTTTTGCCGACGCCCTCGATGCTAGCCATGGAATGCTCGCCATGAGCCAAGAAACTCCCCGAAACATCTATGGGCCCCGAAGCAATCGCTCTTCAGTCGACTCTTACGGCTTTCCGTCAACACACTCGACAAGCTCCTCCATTTCATCCAATGGCAACTTCAGCTCATATTACGGCGACTCTGTTTCTGACTACTCGACCGCAGGATCCGACATTGAGTCGGTCAATTCCAGGACCTTACCCCGCCCTCAAGGTCTCATGGGGTCACAGATCCCTCCGGCGCCGCAGTCCATGATGGGACAGTTCAGTTCCAAGGTCTCGTCAAGCACACAAAAGAAACACAAGTGCAAGGTCTGCGACAAGCGATTCACAAGGCCGAGCTCTCTTCAGACACACATGTATAGTCACACAGGAGAGAAGCGTAAGTCATGCCACGTCCTGATGCCACGCCACGTGCTGACCTGCTGTAGCTTTCGCTTGTGAGGTTGAAGGCTGTGGACGCCATTTCTCGGTTGTATCCAACCTCCGGAGACATCGAAAAGTTCATCGAGGCGACGCCCGGTCTGAAGCAGGCTCTGAGGACCATCATTCGGATTAACACGACAGCCACAACACAACATTGTCTCGATATCTCGGTGCAATGCATCACAACTTGGCAGCATCCACCAAACATCGATTTTTATCATATCTAGTACTCTGACCAAACTGAGTACGCGCACAGTTGAACACAGCTTAGTGAGCTGTAGACCCGGACGGAATCCAAATCATCTAAGGGCTGGGCGGGCCCAACTTCCCTTGTCCGGGCGGATTGATTGTACATAATTCCGAGCAATCATCCATTGTGAAGGCTTTTGCATCAGGCGGGAGAGATGTCCCCAGGAGATCATCTATTGTACCATTTTGAGGGTTCTTTGCCTCGTTCGATGGCTCACATGTACAGGGATATCTATGGCTGTGATTCGATCTTTCGCTTTAGCAAGATGAATCCTGATACCCATCCATGGCGTTTGGGGGGTATCACATGGGGTGGAGATTGAGACGGACTCCGACATGCATGGCAATTGTCAGGGATGTGGTTGTGGCTAGCTTCACCCGGCCCAAACATTTGACTCCTGCGGTCCAGGAGAGGCAGACTGGTTGGGAAGCGGTTGGCAGCAGTCAGGCATTTTAGAAAGGGAGCCAATTCACCGGCAGGGAGCCAATTCACCGGCAGGCCGTTGACGACAGGGTTAGGGTTGATGTATGAATAGGTCTGAGCTGGTGACGATATACCCAGGAGATGTATATGGGCACCTGTCAATCTGCTGAGAAATTAATCGGCGCGACAGCGTGATATCCGATGACCAAACAAGTCAAATTGGTGAATGAGATTGCGGACAACCTGTGGACGTCAACGGCTAGTCGCAGTCAAGGCTGTGAGTCGGCAACTCTGTTTCCATAGGACTTGATTGACCTTGAGGCCATTGCGAATAAAGTAAGTATATCATTTCATGTAAAACCTGTCTTTGGCGACGGCGACTCTCTGATACCGAGGATTCGAGCGAGTTACTACCGAGGCATCGCAAAAGGGCACGAGACGCACTTCGGACCATGATTAGGGGTCTAACGGCCGCCTTCCACATCCGGCCGGCGCCGGGGCCAAGATGGCAGATCCAAGACGGCCGCGAGCACCAGCACCACACGCACCAGGGCCGTCAAGGGCCGGCGGCCGACGGCGTGCGACGCGTCGATTGGAACGTTTTCTGCGGCCTTGGGGGAGTGGAGAAAATGGGGCAAAGACAATAAAGAGCACGAGGGGGCTTGCATCTACGTGCTCCAGATCGGCACGACAAGGGCGTGAGTGCGAGAGAGAGTGTGTGTGCAAGTGTTCCAGAGAAGGCAGCGATCACGCTCCGACTGGATGCCAGATGAAGCGATCCCCCAAAGCAAAGGCGATAGCCGAGCGCCAAGTGCGATATCCCGAATGATAATGGAAGATTGCATTGCGGCGCTTCCACGCCCAGTTCGGCGCATCGGTTTACACGCGACCGTTCTTGGAGGCAAACACCTCATCTCCGCGTCCCCCCCTCCAGCCCGGTTCAACGTCCACATTGGACCTTTCCCTTGGCCGGCGCGATATTACAGCATGTACGGACGGGCTCTTGGATAGGGGACGAGGACGACGTCCAAGGGGATTTCGGCCCCCTCGCGGCCCTAGGCAGGGGTGCGTTTCAGGATTGGCCGACGGATGGACGAATTGGGAGCGGGGAGGGGGCGTGACGCACTGACGGCACGTCAAGACGGAACAAGCTTTTCTCTCTCCAACCTTGCGGAGACGCTGGCGGGGAAAGAAGGATAGGGTTGTCGATCACCAAGGTCAAGAGCGTCCCCGCCTCGTGGTTCTTTGTCGGGAGCGCCATGTGTGGAGAGACGGAGGCTCTTTTTGGGACGTATTTTGCGTCTGCTTTTTCGCCGGCCATGGACGATACGCAGGATGGCTCCCCGTGAATGGCAATGACGGAATGGCTACGGGCTCGTGGAATTGGCCGGGTGGAGGCCTCGCGCGGACTGGAATGGAAAGCGTTTCGCCGCCTCTGGGGGTCTGAATGGCTTCAAGGGGCTGAAGGGTGCGCGAGACAAGGAACGGTGCAAAAACAAGGCCGACACACCACCCGGCCGGGCTGACTGCAGTGGACGGGGACGGGCAAGAGGTCTTCAAAGACCTCGTTGACTCTGGGCGGTGCTCAACCCGGAAAGGGGGGCAAAAGGGGAAGGGATGGATGGGAGCGCTGGCGGGCCCGCCGTCTGAGCCGCTCAGCAGCGTCGGGGTATTTTCCCCATTGTTTTTCTCCCATTTCTTATCTCGCGGCTACATGGCAGAAACTGGGAATCGCATCCCTCGTCCTGTGTCTCCGTGGCCGTTGCGCCGTTTTAGTGCGAGTGCATTATCGGCGGCACATGGGCCATCCCGTACTACAAACGCGCAGCGTGAGACGGACGCAGGCGCCGTCTTGGGCCGCTTGGCCTTTTTTGCCACTCGGCTGGTGCCTCGTCCTTTCCCGTGTGCTGCTTGGGTGGCCTTGGCCGTCTTGTGCCTGTCGCGATCCCGACGTTGCATCGCGGAGGCCGGGCATTGCGGGGAAGCAGAGGCCATGATTCCAGCTTCCAGCTTGACCGGAGACGAACCGATGGCCGTGTCGTTTGTCTCGGTCGTCTGTGCCGGCTCTGCAGGACGCTGCCCGTTGCCCAGCCGGTCGGCATCGGCGGCTGATCCATGGAGCGACCAGGCGGGAGGCAAGGGGGTAGAAAAGCTTGGCCTGCCAGCTGCCCGGCCTGGTAATATCCAGTGGCAATCCAATGGCCAGCGCGGACGGGGGACGCCGCAAAAACAGTGGCCCCTGAAGGGAAGGGGGGGGCGTCTATCCGTCTCTTGGCCTCGACGTGACATTTTGTTTTTGTTTGAAACGGCCGCTGCAGCCCGCTGCATGTACGTACTGTACGTGCAGTATGTGCTTGCAGCATGTCCATCTCGGATAATTGCTCATTACGGGCGTGTCTATATATACAGATGCCAGTTGCTAAGGCCGGACGAGTGCCTCTCCTTTTGGTTGCCCGCCGGCGAACATGCCGACTTGGGACGAGCCTCCGCGGGCGCTTCACGTCACAGACTGCCTCCCCCTCTCGAAATCAACACAGTAATTACATGCTTGTCTGCTTCCGGGAACCAGCAGGCAGAGGCGGGAGGCAGAATTCCTGGGAGGGAGTGTACTGGGCAGCATGGGCCGAACAGTGGAGAGCTGCGTGGCGAGCACGAGGCGGCCACGGCAGCATCTCGTTTTCTTCTTTGGCCGTCTTGCTTATTGGCATACTGGGTGCACGTCTTGCACGTGCATTCGCTTGGGACAGGCGGTTCGTCGCTTTCTTTTCCAGCGACGCGGTCGGTAATTCAGGGTCTTTCGGCTTGGCGGTTCCACAGCCCCTTCGCTCGCCCTCTACTATGTACTCGGTATATCCAACGGCGAGGCAATACCATGATGTCACGAGGCGCCGGGGGCTTCGTCATTTTCCACCTCGCGTCGCGTTCCTTTGTCGTTTGGGGACGTATCCCCAATTGGCATCAATCAGAGCGTACCCAGTACTGCAATCGCTCTATCCGCGACATGCTTGTGGGCAGCGTCTACATGTATGCCCAAGCTGTCTTGGTGCATGGGCAGGCACGTCGGCATACCACACCCATCTGGAAGGAAGGAGGACATGGACCCCTCGCCCCTCGCGGCCTTGTGCTGCGGGTGAGGGAAGGAATGGAAAGCGAGGGAGGCAAGAACGATGAAAAGAGGTGTGTATATCAAGTCCCGGATACTTTGGCTACACAGGCGACGCGACAAACCCCCTCAGCGCTGGCATCTCCTTCCATAACAGCAGCGAAAAGGACCGCGTCCGACGTTGAATTAGTCGGTGACCAGTGACGTCAATGGCTCCGGCAGCGGGACCCTAGCGTCGCCGGCAGTCTCCACCGCGAAGCAGCCACGACGTCATCGCTCGCCCCTCTCATTGGCCGTCGCTTCCTCTTCAGCGGGGTCGCTCACACAAGAGCGGGCTCCCTTTCTCCTTTGTCTACTTTGTACGCTCACCCCCTTCCTCTTCCGCCAGGCTGGCAGTTTCTCCACCTTTTGCGCCCCCCCCTTCATCCCTTCGGATTGCAGGCCTTCATCCCCCGTTCGGTGCACTCACCACCTCGGCTTGGGATGGCTATATGGCTGACTGTGCCTACGGTGCGGCGATTGAAGCATTGAATCATCCTGGAACCTTGTGCTAAGCAAGACGACTCGCCATGATTGAAGTTGACATGGCAGACAGCAGAACGGTTGCGAAACGACCAACTTGAGCGTGCAAAGTGCATGGAATTGGATGACGTTGACGCTGCATGCAGCCCGCCAACGACGCATCAGACAGAGTCCCAAATCGTCCCCGTTGACGTTTGCTGCACTGCTGCCGGCTCTCTGCCTGCCGGGAGGTTCCAGTCTGCATGTCGGCTCGGGCTACGAAAAGGCTTCGGGCGCGCTACAGGCCGCCTCCACCCCTTTCATCAACCCCCCTCGAATCACCGAAGCCGACGAAGCGACCATCCCGTGACGCCTGTTTCTTGCGGATCCGTGCAAGCCCGCTCCGTGGTGCCGTACCGACCGCTGCCCGATGTTTTCGAGGCGTCGACGATGAGGCCCAGCTCCGTCATTGTGCGTGACCAGTTGGACAGGGCGTAAGCCTCGTCCACACATCAGACGCTCAGGGCCCTATCAAACACCACGGCCGTCCCTACGTGTCAGCCGGACACGACCAGCCTTCGGTGCATCGCGTCTTCCCGAGATGCAGTTTCGTGGTCGCCCCTTGGTTCGCCTCCGAGGCCGCAGGACCGCCTTGCGATTCGTTTGTGAGCAGAGACTCGCCGTGCAAATGCCGCGTCCTCGACCAGCAATTGGGCCTCCTCCTGTACATGTCCGAGCCCCGTGGCTACCGTCTCACAGCAATCCATGGCTGCAGCTAATCAATGGACTTGGTTGATCTTTACGTCAAAGGGGGAGGCAAAGGACAACGTCCTGCAGAGTCCGCCCTCAAGGGGGTGTCATGGACACGCGACTGGGATGAGTTGTCTCCGAGATCGCCGTGGGGTGTGTGCCCGATGGCAGCACATTCCCGTCTTGTTATTTTATTGTCGGGGGTCAGAGAAGAGGACGCAGCTTGACACTCGCACCGTCGCAACAGACTGGTGTGTAACTATCTAAGAGGTCTCCCTAGGCTTTGCTCCAGTACTGTGTTCTGTGGACCGGAACGACAACGAAGAATCTGCGATTGAAGTTGAAATCAAGCAACTTCTTCTCTGGGCGCCCTCGCCAAGAGTTATATCGCCGGAACATGCTTCAATGGAACAACCTAGGTATCTGGAAGATGCTTCGAAAGGTAAGTACATCATGGCTGAGCCAAAACAGTGCCAGTGATTCTTCTCCGGCTTCCATGCTGTCCTGCAACGCCCAATCGATCCCTTTGCTTGATATGCAGTTAGCCGCTGCGAACCTTTGCAATAGACCGTTACAGACGCAATATCATGTTCAAACACACATGTTATTCGCCAAGTTGCCCCTTGGCGGTCCTCGACATCTCGCGGCACCCCCCTGATCCATTTAACCGAGTCGTCTCAAATCCGACACGTCAGACCATCAAGGCAACACTCGACGATGAGCGCACTTTGGCAAACGCTCCCCGGCACGGAGCGGGGCGAAACAAGGGACGCCTTGCGCAAAGTCGGATACGCTAGGTCATGCCTGCACGTTTACGTCGAGCTCGCATGTTTTGAAGTGCCTGTGCGACATGCCTTGTTCATGTTCTGCAGATATTGAACCTCTATGGGCTCGCCCATGCTAACGCCCCTCGAAGGATATTGCTGGACGCATGCGTCGGGCACGCAATGTCGCGAATGGTGGCAAAAAGACCCTATCGTTCCACTTGCATGCGACTGAGCGACAAGACTGCAACGGGGGGAGTAGAACGTGTCGACGAGGACGTCGCAGCACTGCTGCTGCTGCTGACCTTGCTACGGCAGGCTGTCTGTCTCGTTGTCTGTCGGGCTGCGTTGCAACAAAACAATCGTAACCCGAGCGACCTTGCAGCGACTCCCCTTTCCTGGGATGGTGGTGAAATCCATCCGTGAATCGCTGCTCACCGCCGCCGGCCCCGTGACGGGCGACAGACTCGCATCCCAAGGTCGCCGTCCCTCCATCACGGCCTCGCAACGTGCGCCCGGCTGCAAAGCACGCCCGCGTACGTGCATATATGCCAGACTCTGTCACCGTGCATGGCACCTCCCGCATCCCTTTCGAGGCCCCAGAGACGGGCCGTCTGTCCAGCTGGAGCAGCTGCCCGCTCAGAGGGCAGGCCTCCTTCCCACCTCGCAGCGCATCCCGATCATTCGGCGTGCCCGGGGCCGTGGAGAAGAGGGCGACGAGCTGTTGTCGGTCCCCGTGTTGGCAAGAGTCAGGCAAGTCGGGCCCGGCCTGAGGAACCGCGTCGGGAAGGTCGCGCGCGAAGGGGGGGCGCCCGGTTGATCATGCGCCTCGCTTCACAGAGCCGCTGTCTCGGGACGTTTTGCGGCCGGCTCGTCGATCACGGGCGCCGCAGTGGTAGGGCTGTTGGCCGGGCGCGGTGGACAGTGGACGCTGATGGCGAGCATGGCCACGCGACTCGAGGCGCCAGATGCAAGATATCCATGCTCGTGAGCATCGCTGGTGATTCTTGGCGGCGAGCGACATGCGTCACTCGCGGTGCTATGCTTGAAGAATAAGCATGGCGCAGAAAGGTTCTACATCACCCAGCATCTAAAAATCTACTCGCTGTCTGGATTCGTCGTCAGCCAAGGTGCTTTGCATCTCACACACGACGCAGAGGACTCAAGTTTGCAGTGACAGTGTATCCGCAAGTCGTTGCTCACGAATCTAGCTAGGTAGGTACATGGTCCGCTCATGCGAAGTTGATGATGTCTGGCAATCGCCAGGTGCTCCTGATCATGCGACGAGATCAAGAACGGGGAAACAGCAAGGAAATTGTTGGCCGGGGCGCCGGGCATGCTCAGCCTTTGTGACGGAGACTGGTCTGAACCTTATATACACGGAACCATCTTACAAGGAAGGGCGAGAATCGAAGAGTATAGTGTTTTAAAAAGGCAAAGAAAGTCCAGTAGAATCCGAAACAAGTATTGGCCCTTGCGGTATTTGGTGAGAGAAGAAAAGGAGGTTGCTTAGATGATAAACATTAAACAGAGGTCATGACTTCATGATGATGTGAGCAGAGGTAGAACCGAGAGCAAGGGCTCGACAATAGACTGCTCTGGTCCCAGGCCTTGGCCGACTCGACGACTGTACGACCGGGGTATCAATGTCTTCGGTTGCAGGTGAAGACGATGGGGTTGAAAGCCTGGTCGAGTTCGGCTCGGTGCTGCCCGTGACTTTTCCGCGCGCCTATCCAACGCCAAAATGCAACAAGAAACAATCAGGTCTGGCCACGCGAAGCGACTTTACAGTCTCACACATGCGGCGCCGAGGGCCGAGTCTTGCCAAGGGATTCCAACAGTTCGCGCGGCGGAATTCGCTGAATGCCGCTTCCACGGTCGTACATGGATGTGGGCGCGGGTGCATATCCCTCTCGCTTCTTGCGGTACCGGTCAAGGGCGATGCCAGCCAGCACCATCAAAAGGATGAGGGCAAGCGATATCGCCAACCCTATGAGCACGATGAAGACGAGAGGCATCCCCCCCCGGGCCGTGGTAAAGAAATCGTCCTTTTGAGTAAAGATCTTGGCGATGTTGCCCGTGCCACGTCCGGATTGTGTTGTCAAGGCAAAGGGCTGCAAATGTGTGCCGTTGTAGATTGCGGCAGACACTTGTCCAACTCCAGGCATGTCGATGGATCCAGTGATCATCAAGGCTTGTTTGTCGTCAAGGATGTCTGTCTTGTCGTGGCCCTGCGTCAGGGAGAACACCTGCAAGCTCCGCAGTACGCTATTGGCCAGGAAGGACGGTGTCGCTGCCTTCCAATCCTTGCCATCGTACTTCATGAGAAAGACCGAGTCGTCCTTGGCTGATTTGCCTGCGACCCAAACTTGATTGCCATCGCTCGAGCCAGGCGTCATCACTTGAACCGGACCGGGGATGACATTGGCTCCCGGGAAATCCATCCAAGCCTGTTGCTTCACGTTGTACGATACCAAATACCGCGTATTCGATCCGTTGGCGCGCATGTTGCCGCCGGCAAGGAGCGTCGTCTCGCTCGACCACATCAAGGCGGCTACCTCACCTGCCAGCCCATTTCCGGGCGGAACCCACTGGTTCAAGTCTGCGTTATACAAGCAAACGGCAGGGCAGTCGAGGGCGCCAACCTTGGTGAAGGCACCGGCAACGTAGACCTCAGCCGTCTTTGGTCGGACAGTAATGGCTGAGACGGTGCCCTTGCCGCCGGCGACTGGAGCTGGCTGGTTGCTCCATGTTTTCGTGCTCATGTCGTAGGCAACAAGGCCGTTGACCTGACCGTCTCGGACAGTGCCACTGACTGCGCCTCCGGCATAGAGAACATTTCCTTGCACGGCAACGGTAGTAAAGGTAGATTTCGGGTCCAGTCCGGCCTCAAGACCGCCCACGGATCCATTCTCGTTGCCGTCGATGAAAGCAAGGTTGTTGATCGTGGAGCCATTCGTCGACTGCGCCGTAAAGTGTCCAGCAAGAACCGTAATATTGGTGTTGCCATTGTCGTAAAAGGTACCAGTGACAACACCATTCATCGCTTCACTGGAAAGGCCATCTCGCCGTGTTACCGTAGATTCGGATGGAGTGGCGTCGATCTTGATTGGAAACCTAACAAGACCCTGATCGTTCATCATGACGGCGCCATTCGCACCAATCTGGGCAGATGCAATAGACCCAGCGAAGAGCGTCTGGTTAGTCGGGACGTTGAGCGCAGCACCAGTGAGAACGCCAGTATATGTCGGAAGTGACCCGTCCAAGTTCTGAAGCCAATTGTTCTTTGACGGTATCCAGACTGCGAATCCCTCGACGGAACTTGGTCGATTATTGCCGAATCCCATGCATTGTGTGAAGGTGCCTGAAAAAGCGATGGCAGTCTCGGTCGAATTCGACGTGACATTGACGACCAATGGAACGACGTGCTGAACTCGTCCATTGACGCCGGCGCCCAAGGGTTGCCAAGACTTTACTTGCTCGTCGTAGACGGCAACGTGATCCAAACCTGTCTTGGACGCAGATCTGGTGTTATTGAAGTCGCCCCCGACATATACCTTGGACTTGTCAACATGCATATCCAGCACTCGCCCATTTAATCCAGCGTCGAGTGACTGAACTTCGTAATTGGATCCACCTATCGCGACCATGTTTTCCAATTTGTCGGATTTGAAGTCGCCACCTACATAAACCATATCACCAGAAGTCACCAATGATGTGACACCTGAGCTGTGGTCAAAGCTAGAGCCCAGCTTGTTGATCGGCGAGGACTCGAATTTGGAGGCATCGACTGTCGCGTTATCAGGGTCGAAGTCGAAGAGTCCATTGAGGCCGCCGGTCGAGTTGGTAAGGGTGAAGCCGACACGCTGCGCAACCACGGTCAAGGTGTCGACATTCTGCCCAGCGAGAGGAGCGATGGTGACGCTAGGCTTGAAACCATCCGACGTCTTCTCGATGTACCCAAAGTAAATTTGGTCGTACTTATCAAAATTGTTGGTTTGGAAGAGCGTGGTAGAAAACCGAGCGTTGACTGAACCTGCCGACATGACACCGGTCACATTGACTCGACCACGAGTGTCGCAGGTTCGATCGGGCTTGCAGCCCGGAGTGTACATGTTAATGGAGTAATTTCCCGACTCACGGATACTTGGGAAAAAGACAACAGACGCCGAGTCGGAGGTGATTGGACCAGACAAGCGTGCGGTGAGGTAATCCGCGTTGCTCTGCAACGAGGGAGCGCGAGCCCATGGCCCCGTCGAAGAGGCGCTCGAGGGAAGCCGAGTTCCTCCGCATGATGGTTCGTTGAAGTCGGGAATAGCGTAGGAGAATATATCGTCCTGGAACAGTCGGACGCCTGAAAGACCCGCACCGTTGCCATACCAGTCAGAGATGGCGATCTGAAAGCTATTCATGCCAACCCGGTTGACGAAGCGGAAGTCTTGGAACGGAACCTTGGGATCGTTGCTCAATGGGCACTCGCTGGTGCAGGTCGCATTTTGTCCAGTGGCAGGATCAACGTAGGTGAGGTTCATGATGCCATTAATCGGGAAAGCAAGGAATCGGAACGTCTTGGTGCCGCGGCCCTCCTGGCGCGTATTCCAAAGCCTGAGCTTGGTCGGTTCGAATCCAAAGCCGAAGCTTGCTCCCCACGTACCGGGCGTCTTATCCTGCAATAGCCATGACTGCCCAGGTCCATCTGAACCCGCATTGCAGATGATGGTTTTCGGGTCGGAAAAGCCATTCGTCGAGGCTGTGTTGGTAGCGGTAATGTTTGCGGTCGACAGATTGATGGTTTGTTCGTCGGGGTTGCTTGGCGTGCTCGTGTTGCCCAAGCCAGTGAAGTTGCCGCCAAAGATGATGTGGCCATTGGAGGCTTTGGTGATGGCCTCGACAGGTCCATTGAAGCCGGCAAAGGGTAAGTTGACCCAGTCCTTCTTCTCGCCGGACCATGCCAGCGCATTTGTCGAGTTGGCGCCGCGAAATTGTCCACCGACGTAGACCATGTCACGCTCTTGATCGCAAAGGACAGCTCGAACTTCGCCTTCCAATCCACCGATGGGCGTGACCTGTGTGGTGTTCGGGTTGAACAAAGCGATCGCGGTCGACTCGGTGCCGTTAACGCTCGTAAAGTTGCCGCCAATGATGATTCCACCCAAATCGCCGTTCTTCCGCTTGAAAGTGCACATGGCCCGAATCGAGGCATCGGTTGCCGCAATTGGAGCCAGAGCGCCATTTGGTAATCGCACAAAAACGGACTGGCTACCGTTTACGCTGAGTGGCTTCGACGTCTGACCCTCGTATTGGTATAGCGATATACCGTTGAAGTCTCCTGCAATCGCTATGCTTCCCAAATTCGATAAGTCGAGGTTCGCTGACGGTGCTGGGCGAAAGTCGAGGGCCTGCGAAAGGGGTAGGGTGAACGCTGTTAGCGCAAGGAAACCAGAGCCCAGAGGCTCCGGCCGCCGCGCCGAACGGCGCTGTCGGAAGGGTAGCCTCATGGCGCCCTGATCGCGTCGACCTTGCGCAATGCTCGGGGTAGGTTGCGGTCGAAAAGGGCTTATCGGAGCTCGATGAAGGAGGGGAAATGCGACGATGGATCGGTGTGTCGGTAAAAGTACAACAGCAAGCGCATTTCAGGCCTTATCGGGATCGGAAAACCGAGAAAAGGTGACGAGGCGTGACGGGTACGACGCGGGTTTCCAGGATCGAGAGCCGGCAGACACGAGATCGATGCTGATAGGCACGGGTCGGTGAAGACGCGCAGTCGAGAGGCGAAAAAAAAAACGAATGAGCGAAAATGAACGAGTGTGGGCAATGGCCGACAAAAAAGCGACGGTCGGACCAGAGCGAATCGAAATCGGAGGCGGGCTCTGTGGCCTTGTCACCGTAATTGTCCCCCCTCTGCTGGCGATGGCTGCGTTGGGGAGGAGGTTTGAGCCTCGCTTGCTCAAAAGAACGGATGGCAGGCGAGCTGGCTGACGAGAGGCTTTCCAGGCAAAGAATGTGGGAAATTGCTGGAGTTGTTGTGACGGACAACTCGAGACGTGGCGCTATCCCACTTTGGGACGAGCACCGCACTGCTCAGAAGGAGGCGAGTTGTACAGGTACCTCGTGTTTGCATGCAAGGACTCAGCAGATGGCAGGGGAGAGGAACCCACTTTGTCGTGCGAAGATTTCAACAAAGGAAGATTAGGGCGGGGCCGCAGGAGTGAAGGGAACAGGAGGTGCGAAGTGACACCAGGACGGGGCGAAAAGCACTGATGGCGACGATGGCGAGGCGACGACAACGGTAACGATGGCGCTGTGCGACGGTCGCGCTGAAGCGCACGAGGCGAGAGCCCAGATATCTGGTGCCGGTCGAGAGCAACACGGCGCCGACGTGGTGTAACTTTTGCGGGCGAGCCAATTTGTAATGTCGAGAGCAAACTCGGTCAGTCGGTCTTCCCCTAGTAGCTTTGCTCGATGGGCTGGGGAGGCTCGAGGACACCGGCGCACAGTACAGTATGGCCGCAAGACAAAGGTACAGTACGCAGCGGCCTTCCCTTTAAGGGGCCAGGCGAAGGAGGTTGCGCAATCGCTGGGCGCTCGGGCCTGTTCCACCAACTCCCTGGCCCGCTCCCTCTCCAGTCCCTCCTTGGGCTCTGTGGCGGGTGGACGGGACGAGGGCCAGGGTCTCTGATCGCACCTCGTGGCAACAGCCGAGTACTATAGCTGTACAGTAAGCCTGTGCCTAGCGCCAGGACTCGTCTCGAGTCTCGACGCCCGCGCCGCGAATTCGTGGGCGCATGCCGCGCATCTACTTGATTCCCGTCTAGCCTACCTGAGCATGTACCAGCCGGCTCGGGGCGCATCAAAAGGAATCGGGGACTGGAACAGCACTCGAGGCCGCAAGTGCCGTCTAGCGCAGGGTCCCTTGCCCAGCGGCTTAGACTGGAAGGCTCCGGTCCTGTGCCTCGGTGATGCTGCGACGCGCATGGATTTGCTCGGGTGCGGGCGATACAAGGTGCGAGGTGGCAGGAGCATCCTGACAGGTGCACGGCCGCCCCTGCCAGCACAAAGGCCATGGTGGACGCTGCGTACCTGTGCCTATTGTGAGCAGTGAAGCAACGAACAGGACGGATCTGGGGCGCAGGCCGTCGATGCAGGTGCGTCAGCACAGTGTGTCACGACGCAGGTACTGTACTCCGCTACTGGCCTAAAATGTCCTACCACCACGCTACCACACTCTAGGCACGTCCGGCACCTTGAAATCTTGATGGGCCGATGGTGCGCCATGGTCAGAGAGGGCTCGGGCAGAGTAGAGAGGCGGTCAAGAGCCCAGAAGTTAAATCCTCGGGGAGACACCGTGACATCATCAGCACCCGCCACCCGGCTTCCCCAGTGCGACCCGGTCTCCCGAGACTAAGCCTGACTGTCTGCCGCTGCTGCTGTTGATGCCGAGTCGCATTCAATGCTCAATGCGTAGTGACATCTGGGCCGTTTTCTTTTCTTGGGCCCATCCTGCGCTGCACTGTACAGTACTGTGCAGTCGATTCAGGCACGCGGTTGCCGAGCCTACGATTATTAAGTTGGGCCGCGCATGAGGGAAAACGCGGCAGCAGCGGTTGGCCTCTGCAGTTTTGGCGGATGACTGACGAGTGAGCAGATTGGTGCTGGTTGGCCTGGGAAACTTGGGTCCAATCAAGAGCGCGACGCGACGTTGCACGGCTGACTGGCGCATTCGCTGCAGGCGGGATCGCGGGGTCATTTCGTCGTCACGGGGGACCCGAAGCCAATCTCGCTTCTTCTTCTCCTTTGTGCCCGTTGGGAACGGCTGACAGGTGCAATCTCCTTTGAGGATACATTGCCTCGGTCGAGTCTGCACGAAGCGCTCGTCGCCGCCCTGAGAGGAAGCATGGCATCGTCCGCCCAAGTCTTCTCGCGCATTGTCTTCCTACTGGCCGCTTCCCAAAATCACCCTTTTTTAACGGTCAAGGGGCTTACCAAACTCCTTACTTTGGGTGGCTGGAGGCACCTCGGCCACCATTTGATCCTTGCAGCCCGGCCCCTTGTGAGCTTTTGCAGTGCTACGACACCTTGATCAATGCATTTGCTCAGAACCTCACTCCTCGCAGCGGGCGCTGCATCGCTGAGTCCTGAAATACATACGGCGCCGAAGGCTTCAACACTCAACATGAGGCGCAAGAGGCTGAGCACTTTTTTAGTTTAGCCACGAGGCGGCACCATTCGGAGCGGGTCTGGCGGGGTGGCGCGGGTACTGTAGCTCTAGGGGAAAGCAAAGCCCAACGCTACAGTACGTGCCGCATTGTGCAGGTCGGGAACAAAGTGCTGTGCAGAGGTACCGATACTTGCCAACGGTCGCGACGCAACAATGGAAAGTAAGCCCGGCGGGGCGCAGACAAGGACGACGCGCTCCCTTGAGCTGTGCACCAGAATGGTTCACTGCGGGCCGCGAGTACCAAGCAATTCAAGAGTCTGGTGTGCATACGGGCGTCAATACAGGACGAACACAAAGCCAAACATGCAGCCTTTAGCAACCTCGATTCTTTTATTTCTTCTTTCTGCGTAATGAGCAGATTTTTCCCAGCGCGGCCCAAGTCTTCAACATTGGTTGGAAATGTCTGGACGATGAGATGAGATGTCGACAGGGGCCGCCCTGGTTATGTGCTGTGCGCGCTCCCGTCCGCCCAGCCAAACCCCGCCCGGCACATGGCAGTAAGCAGGCCAGCGCCTGACTCGCGATCCCGGCAGTGCCAGCGCCTCAGCATCAGGCCAATCCATGTCAATCAACGGCTGCTACAGATGGTTGCGACAACATGGGATGACAGCGCTCTTATTGTCATGCATTATTCCATTGTTCTTCTGGCCTGTAGAGGGCTGTCCAGAATCAAGTCCTGTCTCCCACACGGTGTATATTTCGGCGGCAGTGCCTCCGGGGTGCTCGCTAGGTATTGATGAATATGTTGGCAAGCTGTCCAGATACCAAAACCCTCAAACCGAAGAGCAGTCGGATTCGACACGGGTTCCTAAAGCCCCGGTGGCTTCTGCCACGGCCGCGCACGGCAGCCAACCAGCCTCACCACTTCGCTCGCCAGCCTTCATCCAGTGGCCCCTCTTCTGCAGGGAGGGTTCCCTCGTCTCTTCGCCCTGTGCCGGTGGAACATCTGCGCGACGTTTTCTTCCCAGGACATGACTCACGGCCACTCTCAAGGATAACGGTCACACAGACTCCGTCATGCAGGCGTTGTAACTAATACTCCAGCCTCGAGATCCGACGAGTGACGTTCATGCCGAGACGGAGGCATCGTGGTATTCCATTGTTCGTGACCGATTCGTATCGCGTCGGGCCAACAGTATGCGGCGCTGGCTGAAGTATGCGCAGTTTCTGAACTGCACAGTTGGACGCAGACAGGAACTGGGAATGTGCATTGCACGCACATTCCCGCCATTGAGCTTGCACAAAGCTCCTATCGCGCTCAAGAGCTGTCTGTTTTCCCCTTCTGGCCAGCCCAGCGCGTCTTGTAGTCCCTGGGACTTTCAAAGGCGGCCTTGCCGGCCCAGATACCCTTTCGCTTCCTCTTGGCCTTGGCCTCGGCCTTTTCGTAAGCGGCCCTCATGCCGCCGAACTCTGCCCCAAATTTGGCCTCATAGACGGTCCCCCAGCCGCTCTTTAGCATCTCCAGGCCGACGTCTCTGCGAATGAGCCATCGGCGGACATAGACGGTCGCGACGATCCGATTGTACTGATCTCGCCGCCAGACGTACGCACGTACGTTCTTATTCTTGATGGAGCCGGTCAGCCACGCCAAAGCCTCGGAAGCCCCCGGCTGCGCGGGTTTGCCAAAGTGCGCTCCTTCTGGCGCATCGACGCCGGCGATGCGTATGGGAATCTGCCAAATTACCTCATCAGCCAAAACTGGCGGAACAGGGTTGCTCGTCGGCGCCTTCATACCGTGCGGTCCTTGAGCGCCTTTCTGCCCTCGGGCACCCGCCGCAGCCATCCCCAGCCAGAAGCTCTTCCTCCCGGCGTATGGAACAAGTGGAAGTTGTCGCCGTCTCCGACGCTCGTGACCCGGCCATAGATGCTCCTGTTTCGAAAAAAGGACGGCCGGACGTAGGCGCTGCCTGGGATCCGCCGCAGGTAATTCGCGTAGAGCTGCAGAGCCCCCAGCCCGACGAGGGAGAAGAGGACCACGGGGGCCCATTCGCGAGCGGTAGCGAAGCGATCGTGTTCGAGAGGTCCTAGAAGGCCCGACCACGACAGGGCCCGCTTGTTGGTCTCATCGGCATCTCGGGATCCGTCAGGGCGGCCGGAACCCGACGATCCAAACGGCCAGACCATTCTGCCTACCTCGGGCGGGCCTTTGCGAGGGGGATAACTCTGATGCCGGTGTTGCGGTTTGACGTTCAAAAGGGCAGCCGAGACACGCCGGCAATTGGATGGCTGATGTCACCCAGGGATGCGGGCCCTTGCTTAGGCGGTGACGGCGCGAATGACTAAACATCGGGTCTCGTCAGACTGCAACTCATGTTCTCCAACTGCTTCGTCGACAAAGCGACCGGAAATAGTAGAGGCAGTACCTCATACGCAAGGCGATCTGAGGTTGTGCGCACATGGCGTGTGCAGGCTAGGCGATTGGCACGCCCAAGCAGCAAGCCAGTGTATAATCAGGCTCAGGTAGGTCATACCGAAATTCTTGGATCTCGCCGTGTGCCGACATCAACACATTCACGATTGAAAACGAACTGTGACCCTGAAATATATATCCCTCTCACTCTGACGCAGGACGTCACCCAGAATCACGATATCAACGAGAAGGCTGCTCTTGGGCTTAAGCGCCATCACCCGTTGTCACTTCCTTCACCGCAAAAGGCATTTGAGGGGACCATTGCGTTTATCAACGCTCCTCAAACGCTTCCGTGGCTTCACCTTGAAGATGTCCGCCAGTGGAACGAGGTTGAGGGTTTGTAGGTTGAATTCCAGGCCTCTTGCGTAAGTATTTGAGTGAGCTTCTAATGTATCTGCCAACTCCTCCTGTTGCCAGTGAACCCGATTCACTGAGCACCCAACTCATAACAAAATCGTTGCGCGTATCCTGCACTTCTCCATGATGTGCGCCGCTGCTTGTACTCCTGTATGGCCTCAGCTTCCTTGCACCTTGAAAGACCGGCCGCTGGCGGTCTTCCTTTCTCGCTCCTCGTTCTCCGGACGGGCGCGACGCAACACTGAGAACGTTAGTACTTCTTCTACCCGATGCAAAAGAGTCACCATACCTTGCAAGAAGTCGGCGGTACGCTTGCGCATTCTAGAGTGAATGTAGGCCTTTGATGCCTTGATGTGGTAGTGGAAATAGTCTCGGAACGTCTGGATGTGAGAGATGACGATGGGCATCCGTTGTGGCGTCAGATGTCTCGGGAACAAAACTTTAATACGAGTTAGCGACTCAAGTCGGACTTTTCAGCTCAAAAGGTCGTCGACGTACCAAATGTCACGTAGCCAATCTCGCCGGTGCCAGTGCTCCGCACTCCCGGAACACCCTGCAGCTCGAGCGGCGGGTCGTTCCGGAAGAGCACCTGAGGCGCATTCTGAATAGCTCTTCTCCGAGCATCGACAAACTCTTGAATGAAGACCTTTCCAAAGACTCGGTCCGTCTCTTCCCGAAATACTGTGCTGAAGATGACCGTAACTCTGTCGTGGCTGGCTTTCACGTATATCGCTTCTTCGTCTCGGTAATGAATGGCCTTGACCTCACCGCCTTCCTGAACGCCTTGAGGAGCTTCCTCGGAGGTGAATTTGGAGGCCTCCTCTTTCAACTTGTAGTGTTCTTCGTATGCTTGCTCAAATGGCGCCGCCATGGCATTACGTTTGAGCAGGGCAAACTTCATTGCCAGAGCCTCTCGTTCCTCTATAACATATTAAATTAGCTCAATGACATGAACAGAAACTCCGAGATGCTACCTTTGTCCGCTGGCAGTTGCTCGAGATCAATCATCACGGAAAAGTCATAGCCCGGCTCGGTCGGCGCCATGAAGTCGCCGTACTCCCGCCGAAGAACCTGCTCGGCGCCATGATCGACAAGGTCTTTGAAACACTTTATTTGCAAGGAGAGAAGGATCTTGGTCTTGGACTCCGGGGTCGATATGTGGAATGTGACACCGTCGAAATCGGAGATGGTCTGGTCAATGGAAGAGGGAGGGGCACTGGATGTCATCAGCGGGGCTCATTGAAGACGGTCCGACGAGAGCGTGGGAGCTTACCCAGAGAATTTCTCGGTAAGAACTGATTGAATCAGAACGTTCTGGTAGTCGAGAAGAAGCATCTTGGCAGTAATTCAACGTCGCGTCCTGCCTGCGTCTCTCCGCATACTGGAGCTGGCTGACGACGATGGTGGGGCTTGGGAGCGCGGGACGTCGAGCTGGCGCGGGTTCTTAGCAGGCACGTGACGACGTGAGCTTTCCAGGGACGTCGCTGACCCCGCTATCGATAAGAAAACCTGATACGATCTCAGAAAAAAATCCCCAGGCAGGCAGCGCATCGCTGTAGGAAGGCGCCTGGTCTCTCTTATTAGCGAACGGCCGCGCGCATCCCTTGCGCCCACTCCGCGATCATGGTGAAATCGTACTTGTAAGCCTACAACTCTTCTGATCTAACAATGATCTCCTGATGGAGACTGACAGTTGATAAAAGGAAATACGAACACGCCAAGTCCTTCGGCATTGTCGCGACCGGCACCTCGAATATCGTCTGGACGTCAAAAGATCGCACAGGCACTGGCGCAGGACAAGCTGTTGTCGCCGCCAACGAGGAAGTGTTGTGCTGGGATATCAAGAAGGGCGAGCTCCTCAGTCGCTGGAGAGATGAACGCTGCACTGTTCCCGTTTCTGCAATCGCTCAGAGCAAGACCGACAAGGATGTCTTTGCCGTCGGTTACGAAGATGGCAGTATCCGGCTTTGGGACAGCAAAATTTCCACCGTCATAGTCAACTTTAACGGACACAAGTCCGCCATCACGAAGCTCGCATTCGACAAGTCTGGAGTTCGACTTGCCAGTGGTTCCAAAGACACCGATGTCATCATTTGGGACCTCGTGGCCGAGGTGGGCCTGTATAAACTGCGTGGACACAAGGACCAGGTGACGGGCCTTCAATTCATTGAACCCGAATTGCAGGTCGAAAACGAGGACGGCTCGAAAGCGCTGATCAAGGAGAGCCAGGACCCCTCTGAAGGCTTTCTTCTCACCACTGGAAAGGACTCTCTGCTCAAGCTCTGGGACCTATCTTCGAGATATTGCGTAGAAACGCACATATCTCAGACCAATGGTGAATGCTGGGCGTTAGGGGTCTCTCCTGATCTAAGTGGATGCATTACTGCTGGCAACGACGGGGAGATGAAGGTTTGGTCACTGGACGCAGACGCCCTGGCGTCCAGCTCGCATACGGTCTCCGCCTCTCCTACGGCGCGCTACTTGTCTGATCGAGGCACACTGCATCGGCAGAGCAAGGATCGTGCTACGGAGGTCATATTCCACCCTCACCGCGATTACTTTGCGGTCCATGGGCTGGAGAAGAGTGTCGATGTATGGCGCATCAAATCGCAAGCCGAAGTCAAGAAGACTTTGGCTCGAAAACGCAGACGGCGCAGAGAGAAACAAAAGGATGGAAAGCAGGAAGACGAAGAAATGGCGAATGGCGACGATGTGCCCGTCGACGAAACCAGCGCGGATGTCAGCGACATATTCGTCCAATATGTCATTGTGAGGACAGGTGGGAAGGTCCGATCGGTTGATTGGGCCTTGGGCGGCGCACAGAGGAGCATCAACCTGGTGGTTGGGACAACCAACAACCAATTAGAATACTACAACCTTCCAGCGAGAGACAAAAGCGACACCAAGACAGGAGACACGCCAGATTATACCCGGACCCTGGCCGTCGAGCTTCCTGGTCATCGCACAGATATCCGAGCCGTCGCCCTCAGTTCCGATGACAAGATGCTGGCGTCGGCGGCAAACGGGTCTTTGAAGGTATGGAACATCAAAACGAGGACTTGCATTCGCACATTTGAGTGTGGCTATTCTCTCTGCTGCGCATTCTTGCCCGGCGACAAAGTAGTCGTGGTCGGGACCAAGGGTGGTGAGCTGCAGCTATTTGACATTGCGTCTTCCACACTTCTGGACAGCGTCCAGGCGCACGAGGGAGCCGTTTGGTCTCTTCACGTCCATCCTGACGGGCGATCAGTTGTCTCGGGGAGTGCAGACAAGACAGCCAAGTTTTGGGATTTCAAGATTGTTCAAGAAGAGGTTCTCGGTACCAAGAGAAAAACGCCTAAGCTGAAAATCGTTCAGTCCCGGACGCTCAAGGTCTCTGACGATATCCTGAGTCTCAGGTTTTCTCCTGACGCAAAACTCCTGGCTGTGTCGCTGCTCGACAATACCGTCAAGGTCTTTTTCGTCGACTCCCTGAAGCTTTACCTCAATCTCTACGGACACAAGCTCCCAGTCCTGAGTATGGATATTTCTTACGACAGCAGGCTCATCGTTACAAGTTCTGCCGATAAAAACATTCGAATATGGGGCCTGGACTTTGGAGACTGCCACAAAGCTCTTTTTGGACACCAAGACAGCATTCTGCAAGTTGCATTTGTGCCGCACAACTCTGACGGTAACGGGCATCACTTCTTCAGTAGCAGCAAGGACAAGACGATACGTTACTGGGATGCGGACAAATTTGAGCAGATCCAGCGATTAGATGGCCACCACGGAGAAGTTTGGTCGATCGCTGTCAGCAGAAGTGGCAACTTCCTCGTGAGTGCTGGCCATGACAAGAGCATCCGGGTTTGGGACGAGACGGACGAGCAAATATTCCTTGAGGAAGAGCGGGAAAAGGAGATTGAGGAACTCTACGAGAGCACTTTGACGACGTCACTGGAGCAGGACCCTGATGCCGAAGACGAGAATGGTGAAATCGCCGCGGCAAGTAAGCAGACGACGGAAACGCTCATGGCAGGCGAGCGGATCCAAGAAGCACTCGAGATGGGCATGGCGGATCTCAACCTGATGCGGGAGTACGAGGATGCCAAGCTCTCGAACCCGCACGCGCCGCCTCCGCAAAGGAATCCGGTGTTCCTGGCCTTGGGCAACATTTCAGCTGAGGAGCACGTCATGTCGGTGCTGCAGCGCATCAAGGCTTCGGCGCTGCACGATGCACTACTCGTGCTACCGTTTGCGTCGGTGCCTTTACTCTTCACCTTTGTCAACATCTTTGCCATGCGGTCGATGAACATGCCCCTCACATGCCGCATCCTCTTCTTCATGATCAAGACGCACCACAAGCAAATCGTGGCCAGTCGGACGATGCGGGCAATGATGGACGGCATCCGGACCAACTTGCGAGCGGCGCTCAAGCGGCAAAAGGACGAGATGGGCGTCAACATTGCAGCACTCAAGGTCGTGGGTATGCAGATACGGGACAACAGCGTCAAGGAGTACGTTGACGAGGAGTGGGAAGAGGAGAGTGCTGAGCGGAGTGCCAAGAAGAGGGCGTTTGTACATGTAGCATAGGGCATTTTCAACAGATCCCGCGGCCGGACTTACGGACGGTTTAGAATTGGAATACCTGGGGCATTCAATGGAAAATGATTTTGCAATTCTTTGGACAAGAAGATGTGCGATTCCATGTAAATCGGCGCCTCGGGGCGTAGAAGCCGCCAGCGGAGACTTGGGAACATCGTGCTGGATATTTTTTGAGTGCATCACGTGACTGGGAGCTCGCGAGATGAGAGCGGGCGCCGCGAGCTCTCAGACGACGTCTCAGTCGTTGTTGCCGACAATAGCATTCAACAAGTCGATTCAAAAGAGCTTTCCGTGATCCGACGCTGTCCTGTTTATCCGCCAGTCCTCTTGACAATTTGAGCCTCTGAACCTTTAGTAACGTCGACAGACTCGCGGCATTTGCTTCCTCTCACTTGACCTCGATCTCAGTCCCTCACCGCACGAGACAAACGACGGGCCTCAGGGTACCAGACGAGCCATGCTGTTCTTCAGGTACGAGCCGCGCGATCCTTCTCTTTCAAGCACTTGAACGAGGATGCGAGCTCGTTGGTCGGGGCGCGCATGGGAGCCAAGGAGATAAGGGCAAGGGACTGCCGCTGACGGATCGGGCGCGCACAGCTTCTTCAAGACGCTCATCGACCACGAGGTCACGATTGAGCTCAAGAACGACATCCAGCTCAAGGGCACGCTCAAGAGCGTCGACCAGTACCTCAACATCAAGCTCGACGACATCCAGGTCGTCGAGGAGCTCAGGTACCCGCACTTGGTGAGTCACCGCGCGACCTTGCCACGCTTCCGGCTCCTTGTTACTGCGTTTGTGCGACGAGGCGCTGATTGCTTGCTTGTCTCGGTCTAGAGCTCCGTCAAGAACGTCTTCATTCGGGGCTCCGTTGTGCGGTACGTCCACTTGCCCGCAGCTTCCGTGGACACACAGCTGCTCGAGGACGCAACGCGGAGAGGTGAGCATATACGCAATTGGGTGAAGCCTACCCTTCACGAGCACAAAGACTAATGACTTGAACAGAGGCGGCAGCGCAACGTACCAAGGCCAGGTGAGATTGTAGCGCGAGTGGGTATGGATACGAGTATAATATGCAGAGGGGGGTTTACGCCGAGAATCGCCTCCACGCATCTAGTTCAAAGTTGCAAACGCCCATTGGGGGCTGTATGTCTGGCCACTGCCATGGTGAAAGCTTTCTCATGAGTGGACTGCCCTTGTTCATGGGGAAAACATGATTCATGATGCGTGGCCTCTATCGGCCTGTCTTGTTACCTAGACAGAATATAATGAACCTACCACCAGGCTCCTCCTCCCTGTGTATTTTTGCCATCCCATAATTCGACATCACCATCTTGACTATCCTGGCCCTCTATAAGAGGTCTGACCAGGCCGCCCCGTCGCCGCTCAGCCAGCCACCTATCTATCCATCCCTTCATCCTCTTCCTCGACGGCTCGCTACCGACATTGACTGTCGGAATGACCTTCTCTATCCTCAGCCCCATAACAAACATGACCAGCTCTCGAAAGCTGCTGTGCTCCGAATACGGAACGCCAAAACACATGGCTTCCTTGCTGCTTCCTCTTTGCGCCACGAAATCCTTGTATCCAAAATTCGTCCTCCAGCCTTTGCCGTGAAGAATCTGCTGCGTCGAGATGCTGCTCGGGGGGGTATTGGCCCCGACAACTTTTCCATTCCCCGGCCGAAAGTTCCAGCCACTGGGCCTAAAGCCGACGATGCGGCTGAAGTGAGGCTTGTAGCTGGCGAGATAGTCTTTGAGCGTTTCGGCGCGAATCTCCATGAGAGATTGCATGTGCACTTGCGCCTCAACGGGATCCGTTGTGAGAAGGGCAGAAAGCTCCGGATCGTCCAGCTGTTTGCAGAGCTTCATCTTTGCAGGGGTGGCGAAGATTTTGCTCTTCAAGGCCTTGGCAATGGCGATACAAATGCGCTCCTTGCCTATTGAGTATGTCCCGCATACCACGAGAAGACGCTGTCCCAACTTTTTGCCCTCTTTCGGCTCTTCGACATGGTCGTCTGACTTTGCGCTATGAAAATACTTGCTGACGCTCTGCGCTCCATTGGCTTGCGCGGCATGCTGCTCCCATACATCGTCCTTGCAATTGGGGTCTGCTGATATGGAGGCGCAGAGATCCGCGCAGGCTTTGATGACTTCTTCTTGAGCCGGGAAAGAATACCGTGGGTTGAGATAAGTTGTGTCAAGATAACACATGTGTATCGTCTGTTGCTTCTGCTTCCCCGTTATCGAGTCTACGACATCTGGTTTGAGCAGAGGATGACCGATATGATCCGGGCAAGCACGGAAGTCGCCGCAGTGGAGGATTCGCCTGAGGGTGCTTTTTGGCCCTGAACCCATGGGCTTCTCGAAAAGAAACAAAGAGCTTCCGGGACAGTGGTTTGCAGAGATCATGGTGACGGTTGCGCCAGTTCCGGGAACCTCGTAAGGCTTATCGAAGTCCAGGGCCACTACCCACTTGGCTGCGGTGCGTAGTTGTTGCTTAACCAGAGTCCCCGTGACTTTGCTGCAATAAATCGGGCCATGTCTCCAGTTTGCCGTCAAGCCAATGTAGTGGTCGCTGTGAAAATGGCTCAGGAAGTACGCTTCGCATCCTTGAACGGCGCCGTAGCGGAACGCATCGACGCAAATATTGAAACCCGGGATGATCTTGTAAAAAGGGCATGTACGCTCGTATGCTGGTTTACCTCGCGAAGCGTGCTCAGCTGCAGCCGCAGTGGCCCATGCCGTGTCCTCGGCATTGTTGGACATGAGTTTGGAGAAGGCAGACTTTGCTGTTTTTCCAATTGTATCTGTCTCGAATGGATTGGCCTGAGCCGGTCGTGGCACAGCAGCGCGTGCGAATCTCTTGCTGAGATCTGCCGAATCCATCTCGGAGGTGGTAGATGGTTGAGCCTTTGGCGGGACGGGAATAGGGATTGGGTTGCCATCCAGACAGGAATTGACGTGACGTGTTACATCGTCCGCCGAGACACCGACCAAGCTTCCACTGCAGATTGGGCAGCTTTCTATGGCAGCGTCATCGTCCGGAGGTTCATCGATGAAGTCCTCTCCCAATGAATAACCATTCTCTTCGGCCTCAAGACGAGCCTGCTCCCACATAAACCTCCTCTCTCTCATCTCCTCGCCTTCGAATTCGTCGACGTCGATTTCATCTGGAACCTCATTCTCGTCGAGCTCATCAAATCTTGCATAAGTGGAGCCCTCTTGTTTCAAAGCTGGGGGGGTCTCGATGACTTGGCGCGGCGGTGGATGAGTGGTCTTTTCAAGCTCAACTTGGGGGGTCTGGGATGGGGCCTCGGCTTTGATAGGGGTGCTGGCAGAATGTTTAGCTGGAGGGGCAGCTTCTTCTTCTTCGCTGTCGGAATCCATGATGAAGGGCACGCTTATTCGAGTTCGAGGTTTGGCCGGCACAGTGTCCTTGGATGCGAATGCAATTTGGATGGCTTGGATGGCTTGGATGGCTTGGATGTCTTTGTCGCCGACTTTAGCTGGCTCCTTCGGACCCTCTTGCTTCGAGATTTCCTTGCATATTTCTGGAGCGACGTTTTCGCCGTCGCTCAACCGTCTCTTCTTGACTGGGGACTCGGACTCGTTGAAGCGAGTTTCCTCTGCGCTGTAGATGTCATCGTGCACGTCGATATCTGGGGTGGCGCCGACGAAGAGGGAGTCTTCCTGCTTGGGAGCTTTCTGAAAGAAGCTGAGGATGCTCGCGTTCGGCTTTGCCGGTTTCTTGGAGAATTGGGAGCCACCGGCGGGCTTTCGGGGAGTGTGGGAGCGGTTGATCTTGGTTGAAGTTACCATGGTGGCGATAAGTTTGTGATGGCGAGGAAGGGTCGACTATGGGGTGAAGGACAATCCCAATTCAAGGGGTGAAGAATGACCAGGCTGCCCCTGTCGAGGTATGGCAGCCCCGTGTTCGCAATGGCAGAGTAAGGTGTTGCTGTGGACTTTTGCCCTCCAATTCGATGTGGCGCGCAGCAAAGACACGAAGTCCGCGTTTGCGGGGCCATGATGGTATCGCGAAGTCACGTGACTCGGATGATCTATTCTAATGGCCCTTGACGCTAGTAGGGATTACCAGTGGGTCAGTCCCACCTTGTAACTTTGCTCTGGAGAGTCCCTGCAGGAAACTGATTGTCTACGGCGCAGTCTAGGCCTGTTGGCACTTACATGAGAATAATGTCATCGTCTAGAGGCCTGAACATTAAGGATTGGACTACTTGCAAACTTATACCCGAGCGTTCAACCGATATAGAGGCTCTCGTTTTCGCTGTCTAGGGCATCTTGTCGCCGCACGTGTCTCGAATAATGTGGATCTTTGGCTGGATGAGCTCGAGCCTTTGTCTCTCCGACGGCGACGCCGGCTTCGCTTCAGCCCGAAGTGTTCCATCTTCCATCTGCAAACTTCAACAAGCGATCTGTTCTCTCCCTCTTTGCATTTCCTGATTGTGCTCTCGCTCATTCGACAAGCGGGCCGTGAATCTGACACTGACCACGAAACTCGGAACCAAGGGCCAAGTTATTCGTCTGCTGTCTCAGCCATGTTCAGCGCGTCTGCATCTCTCCGAAACTCAAGTCCCATCCCCAATGGCGTCACTGCGGAAAAGGCAACATCTATGCTCCAGAATCATGAGTTCTTCATTCAATGCGATCCTCACATGGTCAAATACGAGCTCGTCGACACCCCTTCATCCCCGGAGCCCGTCGTTCCCGAGGGTCGCTGCAGTCCTCCTGTTGCGCCACCAAGGTGTTACCGGGTCACAGACAAGGTGCACGCCCTTCCCGCGGGGCTCTGGGACTCTGATGTTGTGAGCACGTATGAGTTCATTAATATCGACAGGGGCTGCTTTGTCCGCATTCGCAGTCCCATGAGCACTGTGCTGGAGACGGTGTGGCAGGTTGAAGAGGCAGAGGATGGCGAGTTGGTTTTGGTTGAAGACGTTCTGATAACCTGTTCGAGATTTGTCGTTGGGATAGTTAAGAGCACCTGCGAAAACGGATGGAAGGGGATTCATGCCAAGTTGCTGGGAGAGCTACAGTCAAGTTGATTTAATTAGCTGGCTACCCTACACTCGAGGGGTCTGAGTTGGATTTTGCACGACAACAGTCATGCAGTTGGCAGTGCGGATTCTACTTGATCGATATCCGGATATTGGTTGGGGCACGTTTATTCATTTTGGCGGGATTCTGGTTGTTGGCGTGTGTTGCATTTGACTTGGCGACAACTCAAGGCGCTGCGTTTCCAATAACGGCGGTCAAGAGTCGAACACATGGACTGCGGTATACAGCCACATACCACAGCGCTCGGCAGCCACCACGTTTAGTGATCGAGTAATCGAGGCGAATCCAATCACAAGTCAATGTCGCAGCGGCAGAGATACTTTGCTACTCCCGACCAAGGGGACCGGCGATGGCGACGGCAAAGGCCTCACGTGACTCCACCTGACACACCGGACTGTAAACGCAAGCCACGCCAGTTTCCAGACTTGGGCCCCTGGGTTAGCCCAACGGCGACGTCGCAACGACAACCGCCCCCGTTCCCCCGTCTCGCCAGGAACTTCGTCCCAGCATGCGCCTCCAACCATCGCCGTCTGCTTCACCATCCTGACCCCGAGTCGTTTGCGGTCGGCCGGCCGCCGAAAGCTTCAGGCGCCATGGCGGCCCTCCGGGTGAGCTGGTCCGAGCTGTCGGTCACCAAGCAGAGAGCCTTTGAGGATGCCAAGAAGATGCAAAAGGCCGTCGTGGAGGAGTGCGCAAGATCGGGCAAAGAGGTACCGCCATATCACCTCGCCGAGCTCATCGGCAAGGGAAGCTTTGGCCGCGTCTACAAGGCCACCGCGCAGAAGACGGGCCGGCTCGTCGCCATCAAGATCATCGACATTGAGGAGGGCGACACCATCAATCCGAAGCTGGCCGACACCTACAGCGACCTCCTCAAGGAGATCAATGCGCTACAGCTGCTGAGCAACAGCGGCGCCAAGAACATCAACCATGTCATTGAGGCGCTGCCCGTTGGCCAGTCCATGTGGATGATTACCGAGTACTGCGCTGGCGGCAGTGTTGCCACTCTCATGAAGCCGACCGCGCCGGGTGGTTTGCAAGAGAAGTGGATTATACCCATACTCCGAGAGGTTGCAGAGGCTATGCGCTGGGTTCATGGACAGGGCATCATCCATCGCGATCTCAAGTGCGCCAATGTCTTGGTCACCGAAGTTGGAGACGTCCAACTCTGTGACTTCGGCGTTGCTGGTGTCATTGAGACCAAGGTTGACAAGCGCACAACCGTCATTGGAACCCCTCACTGGATGGCCCCGGAACTCTTTGATCAGACTGCCTCATACGGAACAGAGGTTGACATTTGGGCCTTTGGCGCCATGGTCTACGAAATTGCCTCCGGCTTACCCCCCAATGTCACAGATGGCATCGGCATAGACTTTGTCCAGCTCGGTAATAGAATAAAGCAGAGAGCACCTCGGCTCGAGGGAGATAAGTATTCCGCTGGACTCAAGGATCTCGTTTCGTACTGCTTGCGGCAGGATCCTGCCGAAAGACCTACTATTGAAGAGATACAGCGACATGGGTACCTTTTCCAGACCGAGGATACTTATCCTACTTCCTCCCTCGCCCATCTCGTCCGAGGTTTCAAGATGTGGGAAGCACAAGGCGGTGATCGCCGCTCTCTCTTCTCAGCCGGAGGTGCCCAAGGGCTCGCCGATGTTCCATCCACGGCCCTCGCCAACGATGAGTGGAACTTCAGCACAACAGCTGCCTTTGACCAGCAAGTCTTCGATAGTGGCAAAGCCGAGGAGGTGTTTGATGCTTACGGTTCTGGCGTCGACTTCAGCCAGCAGTCGTTCGAGGAAACTTCGCGCCCGTCCAAGCCCAAGTCTCGTCGACGTCCACCGCCGCAGCTCCCTTCTGTCAAGGCACCTCTAGAAAAAGTATTTGATCCCAACACCATCTCCAACTACGAGGATAACTCGAGAGCATACTATGGGAGGCCATTCATGGCACCCGCCTCGGATCTGCCCCTTCGAGACGAATCAGCCCCAGCGGCAGACGTCCGAGAATCCCTGATTGACTTGGATGCCTCGCTACACGGCAGTGATTTGTCACTTTTTGTTGACCTCAATACGATACGAGCTGGAGACTCTCGTGCATCGGCCAACTACGACTTTGGCGATGGGTCTCTCTATGTCAAGGCGCCTCTCAGCGATCCTGCAGACGTCAATGTCAATCGCCGTACCCAGGACTGGAAATTCCCAACCATGGCCCCTCCGGCCTCGGCGAATCCAGAAATGTTTAGATTTCCGTTTACCGACGAGGTGTCGACGCCGGAAGCCGGCTCGCAGCCCCAGCTCTCCCGTCACCCAACTGACCCTCTTCACAACTCGACGGTCTTTAGCGATGCTTCCTCAAAGCACAGCCCAGTGAACCGCGAGTCAGTTGGAAGTCTGATTGATTTAGATATGAGTTTTGCGGACTCTTCCACCGACTATACCAGACCGTCCACGTCGCACTCTGACGTTGGCTCAATCAGCGGCTCAGAGATGGGTGGCGCGAACCCCTTTGAGCTGGAAAAACATGCATCTCTCTATGTGATGCACAGCACGAACCGAGAACCTTCAATCTATGTCTCGGATGACATGCAGTATGCAACTGCCGTTGCCGATCTGCCTGATCACTCATCCGACACTGAGCAGGCCCAGCGCCCACCGACGGCCAACGAACAGGCCATCAACGGCAGCCGGCCTTATTCCTTGAGCGAGTTCGTCGACATGGATCCCGAGTCCATATCCCCTCCGCAAACAGTCGCGCCGGTCGCGTCCCAGTTCCCGCCTGCGCTGCAGGACCAGCCCGGGCAATACGACCAGCCGCGAGGTGAGCTTCGTGAGCCATTGCCATTCAACTATGCCTCCCTACCCCCTCTACCTATTGCGCCCTCGTCCCGCGTCATGGAGGGCAGGGCCTCGTCTGAAGAAGTCAAGAGCGAGCTGCGGCGCATGGCCATGAGCCTGGGGGATCACCTCAGCCACGCTAATTGGTGCCTGTCGAGTCTGCCCATGCGCGGCGAAGGCCTGCCCAGGATTGAGCCCATTGGAGATATTGATTGAGAAGGTCTTGCCGGACGGCTGGAGTTCTGGGGATGGAGTTTGTACCGGGATCTTGCATGCGTCGCTCTCACTGCTACGGGTTCTGCGTGGTTTTTGGACAGGAATATTGCTCACGAGTGATGAGGAAAACGCTTCTCTTAATCAGCGACGGGCTTCGCTGACATTACAGCCGGCGCTTGTCATATCATTTAGAATCGCTTGGAAATAGACTCTGATGCTATCCAACGATCATTCCCCTTTTGTGAATCGGTTGAGTGATGAATTGACATGCCATGGCTCCTGGACTTCCGGCCCTGCGGATTGAATCTGTTAAGAGAACCCTATCAAGTCGCCCATGAGCAAAGCCTGGTACTTTTCAATAGCCTCGCCCAGCTTGATGAGCACTCCCGCAGCCAGCATCTTGACATCGTTCTCGAGCCCACCGTCGTCGCCCCGCGTCCTCTCCACGATGCCGCCGACCCACTCGCGCGTCTCGACGAGCTCGCGGCCGTGGTCCTCGCACAGGCGGCGCATGCCGCCCTCGTTGACCTCGACCAGGACCGTCATGGCGACGAGCCAGCCCCTGGAGGCGGCCACGTCGCCGAGGACGTGCGGCCTGACGCGGAGCAGCAGGTCCCACAGCTCGGCCGTCAGCTGCGGCAGCGCGAGGGTCGAGGGCCCCGCGGCGTTGACGACAATGCCGAGCGTCTGCAGGTACAGCGCGAGCAGCGCCGGGTTCAGCACCGCCGGCCGGGAGGAGCGCAGGGCGAACTGGAAGTGCGCGGTGAGCGGGGAGAAGAAGTAGGTGGCGAGCAGGGCGGCGGTGGTGTTTGGGATCGCGCGGACCCGTGGCCGGGCGGGCCGCTTCGACTTGTAGCGCTCCGTGAAGGTCTCGAGCTTCAAGATGTCTGGACCGCTCGTGGCGTCGGCGGCCTGCGCGGCAAGCGGCTCTAGGAACGAAGCGGTCAGGGACTGGGAAATGGTCTCCAGAGCCGTGGGCGGGAGACCCTGAAGTCGCGACGAATTAGACGGCTCAGGCTGTCCCGAGGAATCGATATAGAGCTGCTCAATCTTGTCCGGCAGCCTCTTGGACGGGAACGAGGCGGCAGCTTGGTGCTCCGAAGCGTCGAAGCCCGCGAGCTCTCGCGCCGACAGACCGAGCGTGACGAGCACCGAGGTCCGCTGGGCGAGAGAGTAGTCGCCCTCGAAAAAGGTGCGCGCGAACCAGGGCGCCATCAGCTTCGGCTGGGCAACGACGAGGGCAATCATACATTGCTGTCGCTTCTCGGAGAAGTCGTCAATGTCATACTTGTCTTGAAGACCTATCAACAAGCCCGCCAACTCGTCGGCGTGAGCGCTGACCTCGGTCCCAAAGTTTGCCTTGCGGCGAATCAAGATTGGTGCTGAATGCAGCGCCAGGTTCTGCTTGTCGTAGTTTTCCGAGTCTCGAAAATAGCTGATGAGGTCACGGATGTAGACTGGGGCTTTGGGCTTATTGCGCTGGACGAGGGTTGCGTCGTCGTCCGAGTCCTCAGGATCCGACGCCTTTGCGTAAGGTACAAGATCCTCATCGTCAGAAGAGTCGACTTCTTCGATGATGGCTTTTGGTAGTGTTGGTGGCATTGCGGCTTTCGGCCTTGACCTTGGTGTGGGCTTTTGCTTTGCCTTCTCCGCCGGCGAGGGCAGAGGAGTAATTGTCAAATTGGGCGCCTCCTCACCCATAAGAGAGCGAAATGGGCCAGGGCGATCGGTGACCTTGCAAAGGCTCTTCAGCCACACAGCACCGTCCGCCTCCGTCTCTTCCATGTGGAAGTCAAGTTTCTTGGTCTTGTTGTCAACGAGGGCTGAGAGAGCCTCCCCAACGACCATTCCCAAGAATCGTGTTCTTGGTTGCGTGGCGGCGATTCGATTCGATATAGTACTGAGATAGGTGCTGGAACGTAACAGCATATTCAGCTTGATGGGAAAAAGTCTGGCGACGTGACCCGCAGCCAAGAGGAGAATCTGCGTGTGAACTGTGGCCCGATTAGAACTATCGGACGAGCAACTCTAGCATCGACAAACCTTCTTGCTGGAGCATCGCAGCATGTTTTATGTAGAGCTGATCCCCGAACTGAGCAAGACTCTTTTCCGATAACAAGGACATGGTGTCCTTGTCTTGAGCGAGGCAGGCGGTAACAGCGCGACGGATGCCTACTCCATCCCCCAAGCCCGCACCTGAAGAGGAGGTGCACCATGTGACAAGATGAGCCCTCCGGACCTCATCATTTGCGACCACAGCATCGATGAGCCCGGAGACGGCTGCAAGTGTGACATTAGACTCGGCGTGCTCGAGACTGAGATGATTAAGGAATCGTTGTGCCAAGTGCTGAAGTAGGATGTCCATGACCTTCTTGACCACCCTCGGCTGGTAGAAACAAAGCTTAGTGAATGCTTCGGGACTTCCATCTCGCGATAGTAATAGGCTGTCAATGACTGTCTTGACCAGAGTATCTAGGACGGTGAGTATTCAAGCTTCGTAAACAGGCGTATGGAGACTTGCCGGCATATCCGAGAGACAACGACCGCTGGAAAACGTCGAAGGAGAAAGCCAGCTCGTCCTTCAAGGTTGCAGACTTGGCCCAAGCCGATAAGCTACGAGCAATCCATTTGCTGTATTCAGCACCATCAGCGACCCAGTCGCCGGCGGTCTCTATCACGGCAAATGCCTCGGCAGCCAAGGACGGGATACGTCCACTCGCAAGCAGAGAGATGAGTTGTTGGCTTTGCACTCTTTTTAGGGATGCATTGGCGATTTTGACTGTAGAAGAAACCCAGAGACTATGGATGGAGGAATCACCGGCCAACATGGATGCAAGCAACTCCAGGAAAATCTTCATGTTCAGTCCAAGGTCAGGTCGCTTCGTCTCTTTATTGCCAACCTTGGACTCCTGGATCAAGGCCTTCAAATGAGCCGTGACGGCATTGAGACCCGAGACGCTTCGTAGACAGGAAAGCAGGAGAGGAACATCGCCACGCGTCAGAGGCTCTTTGGAGTCATTGCCGACAGAATTCTCCCGCAACAAGGTCCAATAATTAGGAACGATTTCCGACACCAAGGCATGAATGATGGACGCGCTCTGTGGACTGGGAGACTGCAGCTGGAACGAACCCTCGCTTTGATGTGATGCCGTGAGGTAGCGAAGGACTGCAATGAGCGAGTCGTAGTCGGGCTGATTCTTGAGGACCTCGAGAGCTTCGTCTGCAGATGAGACGGTTGCGATGGCGGTTCTTGCGACGCTGGGTTTAATGACTGGCTTGGATTGCGAGAGAAACGGCTCCTCGCTTGCTCTTGGTCTCAGATACTTTGAGCTCACGGGGGTGAGCAGCGCATCCATGGTATGACTGACGAGGCCCATGCAGGCTTTGCTGTTTGGCGATTGCAGGGTGACGGCATCGGAGCCTTGAGCTGTGGCACGGTTACGGTAACTCGTTCCAGCGAGAAAAATTAGCGTCTGCTTTCATGGTTAGAAAGTGAGTTGTGTTGCGTAAGTTTCGCTTTGTTCGAGGAAGACTTGAAGAGCGAATCCAGGCAGCGCTTCAAGATGGACGGGAGCATGTCAGCGACCGCCCCACCTCCACCGAGACTCACCGAGACTCACCGAAGCTGGGCACCTTTGCGTTTACGCTCCGTTGAGCTGCTCTACTCTGCACCGTCTTCTTCCTCACACCCCCTTAAGCGACAAACGGTCCATTGTCAATGGTACAAGCTGATACCGTCCCTATTGTAGCTATAATCGAAAACCAATTACGCGCAGCATGTCGGTCGAGGCCGCCGCAAGCAACGACGAGGCACGATGGTAAGCCGGGCTTCAACTCCACCAAGAAGCCCACCGTGGACTCTGCTGACGTGAATGATCGCCACAGGAAGTATCTCGAGCAAATCCGGCGGAATCCAGGCCCATTCACAGATCCGGACGCGACGTCGGAAGAGTTCTTGGCGCACTTTGACAAGTTCAAAGTCTTGTACGAGCCTCTGTGACCAAACTATCCTGGCCGTCCAGCTGACATGCCGTTACAGAGTCATGTCAGTTCACCTCCCCTGAGCTCTCCATCGAACGGCCCGCTCACATACGACGCAGTGGTGCAGGTGGACTTGGATGTGAGATTCTCAAGAACTTGGCCTTGTCCAAGTTTAGGAACATTCACGTCATCGACATGGGTATGCTCTCTGCGTCTCTTCCGCATTTCAAGCTCGCGCATCTCGTCTCCCCAACTGACTGGTCTTGGACTCTCAGACACAATAGACATATCCAACTTGAACCGGCAATTTCTATTCCGCGAGTCCGACGTCGGCAAGTACAAGGCCGAGGTGGCTGCGCGTTTCGTCGAGCAAAGGGTCAAGGGCGTTTCCATTACCGCCCACAACAAGCGGATCCAGGACTTTGACGAGGACTTTTATCGGCAGTTCCAGCTTGTCGTGTGCGGCTTAGACAGCATCGAGGCGCGGAGATGGATCAACGCCATGCTCGTCGCCATTGCCGAAGAGGCAGAGGATGCAGACGGCATCAAGCCACTCATCGACGGCGGTACGGAGGGCTTCAAGGGTCAGGCACGCGTCATCCTACCCTCCATCACGTCTTGCATCGAGTGCCAGCTGGAGATGCACGCGCCACGCGCAGCTGTGCCCCTGTGCACCATTGCCGCCATCCCCCGACAGCCCGAGCATTGCATCGAGTGGGCGCACGTCATTGCCTGGGATCGGGAGAAGCCCTTTCCTCAGCTGGACAAGGACGATCCCGAGCACGTCACCTGGCTGTACCAGAAGGCTCTGCTGAGGGCGCAGGAGTTCAACATACCCGGCGTCACCTACGCGCTCACCCAGGGCACCATCAAGAACATCATCCCCGCCATCGCCTCGACAAACGCCATCATCGCGGCGGCCTGCTGCAACGAGGCGTTCAAGATCGCCACCACGTCTGCGCCGTGTCTGGGCTTCGATAACAACTACATGATGTATTCTGGCAACGATGGCATCTACACGTACACGTTCAAGCACGAGAAGAAGGACGACTGCCCCGTCTGCGGCCGCCAAGCCCGCCCCTTGGACGTCGACCCGCGCAAGACCCTGCAGGATCTCATCGAGTCCCTCGCGCTACGCCCCGAGGCCCAATTCAAGAAGCCGTCGATCCGCGCCGAGGGTAGGACCCTGTACATGCAATCACCCGAGAGCTTGGAAGCGCAGACGCGACCGAATCTCGACAAGACGATTGCAGAGCTCGGCCTCGAAAACGGGCAGCAGGTGGTGGTGACTGACCCGGCATTTCCGCTCGAGTTTAACTTCTACCTACAATTCAAGACCGACCAGTAGGACAGTCATGGTCTGTATTAGGTCGAGGGAAAATCAACGACGTGAAAGACCCGTGGATTAGGCATGTAGCGGCGTACTTCACAAGTGAACTTTCACATCTCGAACAATGTCCCGCATTTATGGCGTTGAAAAAGGGGAGCGGATTGTCCGGGTTTCGATGCCGGCCAGTGCGTCGCGCATCATCAAAGCAGATATGGACAGATGAATCATGACTTGATTTGACATTTAGTCGATGCCGTGGTATCAACTCCTCTTTTGTCTACCCAGGCAAAAACGAAAAAGGAACATGACGAAGAAGGAAAAACAAGGCATGACCAAGACCGGCAAAAGGTAGGAAGAAAATGACCATCAAGCATCCGGACCTATCGTGAGAGATTGACATTCGGAGCGGACGACCGCCCCCTCATCATGACTACCGCGTCATGTTGATGACCTGTTGCTCGAGCTTCTTGCACTTGACCTTCAGGTACTTGACAGATTCGAGGAAGAGCTCGTCGCTGTCCCACTGTCCCGTGCTCTCGATGGAGAAGATGAAGTGATCTCTCCTCCGCCCCAGCCGCACCTTGCCCTCAAACTCGGCATGCCGCAGGCACTCCCTGCTGACCGTGTCCTTCATGGGATCCCGAACGACGGCCTTGAGCTCGCCGGTGTGGCCCTCGTAGCCGCTGCCGGCCTCGCCGGCCTCCTTCTTGGTGACCTTTTCGAGGCCGATGACGCCCTCGGGGAAGCAGCGCGCGAACTTCTCGGCGTCGGCGCCGAGTATGGGCTTGGTGATGTGGATGGTGGGCATGAGGCGGTACGAGGCCGTCGCGACGGGCGAGAACTTTGCGTGGTCGGCGCCGATGCCCTTGTGCATGTGCATGGATAGGTTGATGGTCTGCCGCGGGCGCATCTTGGCAATCAGAATGTCCGGGTTCACGGGCCGGATGGCGGCCTCGCCGCTGAAATAGTCGGCCTGCTTGCCCGTCGGCACAAAGACAATGTCCCGCGCGTAGACGTGGGCGTGGTGAAAGGCCTTTGTCGGGTCCCGCTCGTCGGGCGCGGCGTCCTTGTTGACGGTGCACGTCACGTTGAGCTCCAGCCGCACCGTGTTCCAGTCGAAGCAGTTGGCGTAGGGGTCCTCGCCCGGACCAGGCTTCTTGTACCACTTGAGGAAGTTGTGGATGCCGTCCCGCCCGCCGTCAAAGGGGATCAGGCCGAGCCGGTGCGCCAGCACCTCGTCCTGGATGACCGACGTGTTGTTCTCAATGTACACGTTCTCAATGGCCAGCGTAGGTATCTCGGAGATCAGGATGCGTCGAAAGGCGTTTGCGAGCGAGGCGTCGAGGCCCACGAGGGAGAAGGAGGCGTGCGAGGCGTCGTTGCGGTGGAAGTTGACGGAGAAGGCGGAGCGGAAGCGCTCAATGGTAAAGGCCATGTCCTCGCCGGGGAAGTGGCCCGGGTAGTCTGTCGACGTCACGTATGTGACCGTCTCCTTGTTGATGCCGACAGTCTGCAGTCGGCGCCCCGGTCAGCGATGTTGCGCCTCGTCGCGACGGGCAGAGGGACGGGAAGCGGCGCCACTTACATTGCGGCGCTCCAGCTCTTCGGCGCTGGGCGTGTTGCGCCAGCTTGCCTGCTGCACCGGAGCCATCGTCGGCGCAACAAAAGAGTGTGAGGAAAGGGGCGGTGGTGAGGATCAGCCCGGGTTGTGAGCGACGGCAGTGCGGCTTCTTGAACGGCGATTAGGGAAAAAACGTTGCCGCGACGGAGGACTGACTGGCTGAGCTGCGTTATCGCTGATAAGATTGGCCTGGACCCCACCGAGACAGTGACTCTCCTGCAGCCCCACGTGGGGACCCTTGGAACTCGGTACGTATTCGCACCCTCAGTGACAGCCTCTTACAGTAAACGTTGATGTCCCACCAGCTAGGTACCTATCCGTACGCATTTCCATGTGATTGTAGCAATCCATCGTGGCAAGACATGATATCCAGCTTTAAAATGCCCGCTTGCCGCTCGATCTTTGGTTGCTAAGTAGCCGTGACCCCTGACCTATTCAATATCCTCCATGTTCCACACCGAAACACCCTTCTTTTCCACGCTGCTCCTAAACTTGGCCAGAACCGCTTGTCGTCTCGCCCGCTTGTCCATCAGATCGCTCTTCTCTTCCCTGCTAAAGCCGCTCAGCTTCTTTCGCGGCGGCGTCGCTCTGGCCAATGAGCCAAGCGACACGCTTCCGGAGAGGCTGTGACGGAAAGTGCGCGAAGGCGTCGACTCGCTCGGCGTCATCATCATGACGCTCTTCTTGGTCTGCGGCGTTACCATGGGAGATCCTTCTCGACTCACAGACCCAAGTCGCATCTTGCGCATTTGCGTCTCGAGCACGTCAATGTCTCCACTCCGCTTCTCCGCCATCGAAGTCATCTTCGTAATGGTACGGATGACGGCGTCGACTGTTGGCACGTTGGCGCCTCCCCTCCCTGATGAGCCCGATACGGCTGCCAATCTTGTCTTGAGGAGCGTCAATGCCTCTTCGGCTTGCGCCAGTAGCTTCGAGAAATTGCCGTACTCGCGCCTCAGCTCGTTCTGTTGAGCCGCTTGCTCGGCGCTCAGCGGCAGCGAACGTGCCACCTGCACTTGATCAGGATCTAGGCGTGCCATGACGATTCTCTTGACGTCCTCTTGG
Source organism: Hirsutella minnesotensis 3608 (assembly GCA_000956045.1). Classification (NCBI taxonomy): domain Eukaryota; kingdom Fungi; phylum Ascomycota; class Sordariomycetes; order Hypocreales; family Ophiocordycipitaceae; genus Hirsutella; species Hirsutella minnesotensis. The sequence goes on along the minus strand of KQ030533.1, from coordinate 115,173 downwards.
CGGGCTCGGAGCCGCTGCATCTCGCGTGCCAGCTCTTGACAAGCACCGAGTTTGCCGTCGAGGTCCTGAACCCGACCGTCTTCGAGATCGCCATAGAGTTCGCTGTCCAGAACAGCGCCTAGCTCCGACACCTCGCACAAGACCCAGTCATCTGGAATCTCGAGATCATCCTTATTCCGCCCCTCCTCCTTGCGATTCTCAGTGTGCCCTTTCAGGAATGCCTTGACTGCTCGAGCATTCAACCCCAGAGTGTCAATCATGGAGTTGATGTCGCGATATACTGCCTCCACCTGCGATGGTATGCTATCCTGCGCCGGTGGTGCAACATTCGAGTGGGCAATGAACTCATCCAGCTCCAAGGTGCCCTCCACTTCCGAGGCCAGAACCTTTTGCACTTCATCGTCCTCCTCGTCAATTAGTGGTCGGGCCTCTTCTGCTTCCTGGCGAGCCTTGAGCTTCCGATGCTGTTGGAGAAAAGACTCTTCGGCACTTGCCAGCTTTTCGCTGCTAACAATAGGACGGCCCATGACTGACTGAGACTTTGGGGTTCCTAACAGATGCGACGCCATTCCTGGTGCGCTGACTGATCTGGTTGCATCCATACGGAATACTCGCTGCGTAGCGGCGTTGCGTACAGGGCTGGGTGATCGCGGGCTACCCGCGTTTGGTCGAGGAAAAAGCGGCGCATTACGGCTTACCTCTCCAAAGAGCGTCCTGGGGCGATCCTGCTCCGCTCGAGCAGTAGCAGGAGTCGTTCCCGCAGGCCCTCCGAATGAGCTCTGAGGAGTGAATCCAGGGGTCGGTGCGACGGCCGTCGCCGTGGGACTCAGATCTTTGGCCACATCCACGCCGCTGCCCTCGGACGCCTCATCTTCGCCGAGATCGCTGCCTTCTTCACTCTCTTCAGGCCCAGAAAGCACTGAAGATGCTTCTTGATCCGATGCTTTGGGCAGACTCGTATCGAGCGGTAGCGCTGTGCCACCTGCCCGAGAGTCGGGTCCAGTTCGAGTAGGATCAGGAGGCAAGGGCGCTTCCGGTACAGGAGCTTTGGGTGCGGTGATAAAGTCTGGCGGTAACGGCGCATCATCAAAAGTCTTTGATTTGCCGCTGCTCTTGTCCAGCGCGGATTTACCGAACAGGGATGAGGCCTCGTCGGCTGCGTTCGGCGCCTTCGCCTTCGTGAAGTCTGGAGGCAGTGGAGCTGCTTCGGCCTTCGACGAAAGCGAGGGAGTCCCAAACATTTGATTTGGTGTACTCGTCGTCGCAGACGAGGAAGGCTTCTCTTGAGTAGGGGTTGCCTTGCTGACAGTATCTGGTGGAAGTGGACTATCATCTTCTGTCTTGATCTTTGGTGTTTCGGGCTCTGTATTCTTTTCGATACTAGGTATAGGCTCGTCTTTCTTCAGACTGAAAAGGCCAGATGTACCCGTTGACTGTTGACTGGTCTGCTGGCCTGACCCAAACAAACCACCGGATGGCTTGGGAGTTTGCTCTCCGGACCCGAAGAGCCCGCCTGACTGACCAAGCTTCGTCGATTGCCCGAACAATGACGTTCCGGGCGCAGGCGACGAAGCAAACCCAAATCTGCCAGGCGCCGGCGTCGTCGTCGGCGTTGTGGACTCTTGGTTCGTATTGGAAGAGAACATCGAGGGCGGTGCAGCCTGCGGCGTCTGTTCAATGGGCTCAGTCGTGTCCATGTCCTCATCCCTCGCAGGAGGTGTGGATGCTCGAGGCTGTTGTCCAACTAAGCTGTTGAAGTCGGAGCCAAAAAGGGACGAGCCCCCTGTTGTAGCAGGTTTGCTGTCATTCTCGACCTGACTAGGATCCGCCTTGAAGGAAGACTCAAGCTTGAAGGGGGTAGAGCCGAAAACATTGTCCTTGGGCGCATAATTCTTCGATCCAGTTGGTATCCCGAATGGTTCCGTTGGCGCGAGCTTACTTCCGCTTCCAAAAACGTTTGAACCACCGCGATTATCCGCTGCGACCGATCCAAAGCCGCCTTGCTTAGCGAACCCAGAAAATCCACCAGCTGAGGGTGAAGGCGATGCAGCTCCAAATGGGCTCTGGTTGTTGCTGCTTTTAGCGAAGCCCGAAAAGCCCGATTGGCCAAACGACGGAGCGGCAACTCCCCCGGTTGCCCAAGGCGAGGAAGTCCTAATTCCGAGCTGAGAGGATTGGCCAAAGCCTATTGGACTCGCTTTTGCAAAGGATGATGCCGAGTTGGGAGAGTTCCCAAAGGTGCTCGCCCCAAAGACGGCTCCTCCGGTGTTCGCTGTTGGTGTAGAAACAGAGGCTCCCCATGGTGATTGCTTTTGACCCAACTGAGACGACGCGCCGAAAGCTGCAGCTGGGGCTGCTGCGGCACCAAAAGCCGTCGCGTTCGAGCTTGAGAAAGGTGTCGCAGATACTGCCGGCGTGGAATGCGCGGGAATGGACATTGACGCGGTTCCTTCAGCGGCTGCAAGTCCAGGATAAGAGGTTCCCTTCATGATGGAATCCGTGTACACGATCCACCACGAGCATAAAATGCCCTCATGCGTGAGAACCCACAGACCCGGAAGTGGCGAAGGAGATTCTTCGAGCTCTTCTTCTGAAGGAATAGGCTTGTAGACCTTGTCTTTGCTAGAAAGATCTAAAGCGATGCCGACAGGAGTGGAGTCATCCATGGAGTCTGTCATTGGCAGGGTCGGCCTTTTCGTATCGTCCAGAAGCTCGGTATGCGTAAAAACGCCGGTGACGGAGTTTGCGGGTTTGTCGGCGGTCAGAGGTGCTTTGGTCCTGGTCAGCAAGCCGACCTCTGTAGAGGCAGTGGAGCCAACAATCAGCAGGTCTTGAAGATCCGGGGGGAAATCTCGAAGTCGAAGGATGGAATGGTGCGGTGTCTTGTCTGAGCCAAAGGGCTCGACAGGGTCGTTGATCTTTTGAAAAGTAAAGTTTGAAGACGACTCGCGAGTGATGATGTGGTAGATGGACGCTGGAGGGGTTTCGTTGGTCGTTGTGTGGATGGCAAGAAATAGATTGTTTTCCAGCCAAGTGAGCGACGAGACTAAGGAATGAATCAGTATCTCCATGGGAGGTAGGGCGCAGTGTCGTCGTCATACCATGGCAATTGCCTAAGCTAGGCGGCTTCGGAATCTCTGCTCTCGCATCTCCCTCTGGCGTCATTTGATGTATTGAGCCGTCTGCGAGACCCGCGCAGAGCTGCTTGCCCTTGGCACTCCAGCTTATACAGCTGACTTGACTCCTGAGAGCGTTGCTGATTTTCCTCTCCTTGAGGCTTGCCATGTGCAGGTTGCCATTATTGGTCACAAAGGCGCAGAGTTCGGCCTTCTCGGGCGTCGGGTTCGGTATCAGCGCTCGCAACGACTCTCCGTTGGTTGACAGCTCAAAGGCAGAGCTCGTCGAGCCCTGCAGGAGGCTCTGCACTTCGTATACCGCCAGACCACCGCCAGATTCTGCCGATAAAACGAGGAAGTTCTCGTCGGCCGTGAACGCAAGCTGCGATATGCGCATGGGCATGGGAATGACGAGCTGGGGCTCGAACGAGCGTGTGTCGGACTCGCCATCTTTGGGGGACTCGAACGCTTTTCGAACCGACTCTGTCTTCGCAATGACGAGCTGATCTGGGCCGGCAGCGGCGACGAGGCCCTTTCGCGATGCGATGCTCAGGAGCGATGAGGTCGATGCGGGAAGCGATGACCACGCGGTAGTCAGTCGGACTTTGGCGTCGCCGGCTACAGAGAGAAACCCAAGGGCCTAGGGTACGTGTTAGCAAGCGCACGAAGCTGACGTACGGCCGCATCGTTGCGAGTTGAATCACCTCTGTCTGGATCGTCTCTAAATCAGGCCCAGAGTTAACGGCCCCGGCGGCGGCTCCGCCTGCCACATTGGCAGAGTTGCTGAAGGGAGAGGCCATGGCAAAAGCAGACGAAGGGGCCGAAGGCGATTATCTCAGTTCATAGGGTTGATTGCGACATACGACCGAACGCTTATGTAGGTATCGTCAGCCGCGGTTCCTGAGACGTGCTTCTTCGCAAGTCGCGAGAGCTATCACCAACAGGTTGTTTGGGTCTTGAATTCTTCAAAGACACGTCGCGTTGCCGGGAAAGCACAAGCATGAAGCGACGTCGAGGATTATTAGCCCGTCGTCAGGGTATAGAGAGCGCTGAAAAGGTAGGAAACGGACGGCAGAGCTGCGCGAAGCAATGGCCTACAACAATGGCTCGCCGCGACAGACCGATCCCAGTAACTTTTTTTGGGAGCTCTGTAGCGTCACGTGCAGCGAGCCTCTAGAACGAGAGTGGATCCCATGGGGCACCGCCTTACCTCATGTGCGAATACGTACCGCCACACCTGCCTGGGAGCCCTGTCCACAGAGGACCAAGCAGCGACCGCGTCCCGCCCAGGAGCTCCGACTGCGTGCGTGTCTGAAGGCAGCTTCCAGCCTCGTCATCAGCTCGCCTTGCCATCGATTTCCAAACCCGCCGACCTGCACGCCATTGAACATCCTGCATCACGACCTCGAGCTCTGAAACTTGCAGAAACGATACCCTCGGCCCGCCTGAACTGCAGCAAACGAGCCCGCGGTCTCGACGGACTGTCGAGACGATTCGGTCATCGCAGCCGCATCCGCCCAGCATGCCGGGCTTCGACTTCTCCAACTACAACCGCAATGCGGCCCTGCATGCTCGTGGAGTGCCTTTGCCAAAGGCCACGAGCACGGGAACGACCATTGTCGGCTGCATCTTTGATGGTGGTGTCGTGGTGCGTTCAAGGCCCCCGGACCGCCGCCTCAGCTGCTCCTCTACTTCTCTGACCTTTCGCTAACTCCACGTTCTTTGAATCACAGATCGCCGCCGACACACGTGCGACCTCGGGTCCCATCGTCGCCGACAAGAACTGCGAGAAGCTGCACTACATTTCGCCCCAAATCTGGTGTGCCGGCGCTGGCACCGCCGCCGACACCGAGTTCACCACCGCCCTCATCTCGTCGCAGCTCGAGCTGCACTCGCTGTCGACCGGTCGCAAGCCCCGCGTCGTCACCTGCATGACGCTCCTCAAGCAGCACCTGTTTCGCTACCAGGGCCACATTGGCGCCTACCTCGTCGTCGCCGGCTGCGACCCCACCGGCACGCACCTCTTCACCGTCCACGCCCACGGCAGCACCGACAAGCTGCCGTACGTCACCATGGGCAGCGGCAGCTTGGCGGCCATGAGCGTCTTCGAGACGCAGTGGAAGCCGAGCCTGACCCAGGACGAGGCCGTCAAGTTGGCGAGCGAGGCCATCTTGGCCGGCATCTTCAACGACTTGGGATCTGGCTCCAACGTTGACGTAGCCATCATCACAAAGGACAAGACGACCCTCAAGAGGAACCACATCAAGCCCAACGAGAAGAGCTCAAAGCTTCAGAGCTATGCTTTCCCCAAGGGCACAACGGCCGTCCTCAACGAGAAAATTATCAAGAAGAACGAGATCGGAAGATATGTGAGCGTTCACGAAGTGCCAATGACATCGGAGAAGATGGACGTCGACACCTGACGTACTCGCCACGAACAATAACTGCACTGAATGGAGACATGTATAAAACACTTTCGAGCACCCTAGAACTTAAGAGCAAATGCCTTGACATTACTCGACCTATCTTTGTGTGCTCTGCACGTAGCGTCGAGTCGTTGTAGTAGAATTTACCAGCAGCCCCTTGGGTATATGTACATGTGAAATGCCTCGGCTGTCGAGAAGCCATGGCGGCATGACAGCAGATAGTTTCCTACATGCAGCCTACATCCACCTGTCCGCCGTCTGTTGCGGAAGGATTAGGTCTGACAAAGAAGAATAGAAGAGGAGGCCTAAGAAGATGGACCTTGGCGAACCGGAATGGCGACCGCAACGCCCCGACCTTGCAATTTCCGCCCGACAAGAGGATAATAACTCGCATGCTGAGCGACGAGAGCAAAAGGCTTGACCCGCCCGCTAAATGCTAAATCCATATGTGTAGCGCCGAACGTCGCCGGAACCCCAGATGTAAATGAGATAGATAAGATGTCGTGATCATGATGTAAATTCGAATAGACGGGTTATGCCATTTGCCATTGGACCAGGTGGTTTAGCCCGATTTGAGGCCAAATATGGCACGTGTACGAGATTTGCTTCGGGCTTTCTTCTTGCCCTTTTCTTTTGGCGACGCATCCTTTCCGCTGTCGTTATACTTGGATTTGTGGATCCTAAGACGACCGTAAGCAAAAGACTGCAGCTTCGGAAGCCAAGTGAGTACATACCAGCTGTTGCCAACCATACTCATTCCTTTGGCCTCAGCCATGCGATAAAACTTGGCGCTCTTCTTGAGGTCTTTCTTGCAGCCAACACCTTTGGCATAGCAAAACCCAGCCTCGGCAAGTGCATCGACGTCGCCCCAGCCTACGACTTCGTTAGCATACGCGGTTGCAAACCAAATCCATCGCTCGGTTGCACTTACTGCCGGCAATCTCGAAACACCGCAACGCCAGAGACTTGTCCTGTTCAATACCCCAGCCGTTCATGTGACTGACGCCCAGCTCATAGATGCTAAGAGCGAACTGGGCTTTACGAGTCTTGCTCTCGAGGAAATTGGCCGGCCGGCCCTCCTTGGCCCGATCTTCGTCATCGGCAATCTCGACGCTGGCGTACTCGGCAGCCTTTCTCAACCATTGGACACCTTCCCTCTGATTGGCGCGCATACCCCAGCCGTGGCGGCAGGCAAGCGCGTACAGGAGCATGGCCGTTGGGTTGTTTTGTCGTGCAGCATGGCGAAGGTGATACGTGGATTCATTCAAGGAGCCGTTCTCGTGACATTCGATTCCCTTTGCCAGGTGTTCTTCCGCCGTCATCTCAGATTTGGATGGCGCAATCATGCGAGAACTTTGGGATGGCCGAATGGTACTTGCCGAGTTGCTCGTCCCGACTGATGCAGGCGTCTTGCCCCGAGCTGCGGCGTCATGTGCTGGAGATGTGAGAGTACGACCTCTAGGAGCATCCTCGGACAGACGTGTGGTATCGACAGACGGTCTGCCGACGCTGGACGCCGCATAACCGGTGACGCCCAACCGAGCGTTGTCTATGCTACTCTTGTTCGCGTCTGTTGATGGTCTTCCGGCACTGCTACCGACGCTCGCGGCATCGTCGAGGATGGGTTTTGCGGACGAGCTCGACGGTCGGGTCGGGGGTGAAGGGGGTGCGCCGAGAGGAGCCTGCGAGCCAGCACTCGATGACAGCCCAGACTGCTCCCACTTGAGAGAACCCTGCAGTTGGCTATCCGGGGTGCCAGACCGCTGAACGCTCTTACCTCGAGGGAGAGAGAAGGTGGAGTAAATGTAAGAGGGTGCTGCACTCTTGCTGTCGTCTAGAGGATTATCTGGGAAGGCCTCGCTGTGCATGCTCACCGGCGTGTGAGCCGAGTCGTCCGCCAAGATGAAGGATGGTTGACTGTCCGACGAGGCCTGCCTTATCGGCAGGTCAAGGTTCGGGGTGCCCGCTCTGCTGATTGGCCTGGAGAAATTGAACGAGGGGCGTGGTAGCGCAGAAGAGTCGGACGCAATAGAAGGGGATCTTTGAAAGGTACTGACGGCTGGAGAGGGTAGTATATTCGCCATGCCAATGCTGGCGGTCGACAATTTGCGAAGCGACGGGGAGTACACAGAACTGGAAACGGTGCTGTAGGTTTCGTCGTCCCCAGGTAATGGCGAAGACACGGTACTGGGTGAACGTTTGGAGAGTGCGCCTCGGGGCGGGACCAAGCCGAGTTCATCGATCGAGCCATGCTTTGACTTGTCGGCCGAGTTGGCGGCCGATGAATAAGACCGGGCGGCGGGGTGTAATAAGGAGATGTTCCTGCGAGCAGGTGATTTGTCGTTTGGAACTTCATATTGCGACTGCGTATCGCTGTGCAGAGGTGACGGCGACCGTTCTCGGCGAGCGCCGAAATAGTCACTCGTTTCGCTGACTGACTCAAGCTGCCGCCCTCTCAGGGACCTCTCCGTGTCCGCCGTCAAGAGCGGCATTGAGTTGGCATCTTCAGGCGTCGGAGGGATCCGACTCATTCGGGGATGCATCGATTTGGGTCTATCTTGTGGCAAGAAGGCTTCTTCGACTTCGGTGCGCATGCCCAGCCCGGTGCTGACCGGCTCAGAAGGTCCCGTTTCCGAAGGTCCATCGTGCGCGAAGGAGCGAAAGTAATCGGAGCGCGCCTGTTGGACAAGGGGGCTCTCGTCAGTGAGAGGCGGAAGGCGGCTGACTCTATTTCCGTCCTTATTACTATCTTGCAGCTGCTTCGCGAGCAAACGACTTTGCAGAGCGAAAGCGTCTAGTGGTGATAATTCGGGAGGCGCCTCGCCAGCGATATGAAGACGAGGTGAACGCAAAGGCCTAGAGGACGAGGAGGCAGTCGAATATGACGAGTTGGCGCGCAGGTCAAGCACGCTCGGCCGGTTTTGCATCTTGACGTCGTCTATCGCCGCTTCCCGAGCGCGATAGGGTCGGTCCAGTGCAGGCGAGGATAATTGAACGAGGGGACCCCGACGGTTCTGGCGGGTTCAGCCTGCCGAGAGGCGCAGGAGGAATTCGGTCGGTCGCACTAAGCGTAGCGACAGGGGCGGATCGGTTGTCGAACGGGATATTTCGTCACCATGGGCGGTGGGCAGGATTCCAGGTGGACGGTCGCAGTTGAGCGCAGATGACGAGTCGGAGGCATGGGCTGGGACGATGTCAGATCGGCGGCGGCGACGAGGATAGATGGCAACAACAAGACGCAAGAGAGCGAGGAGAAACGAGGGACTGGCGAGGGCGAGACAGGTGGGCGGCGAGCTCTCTTGCTCTGGGAGAGTGTCAAAGGGAGTGAATGTGCCGTTATGCTTGGGCAGGTTGGCAAGTAAAGCGAGTAGGTACCTGATTAGGTGGGTGCGGCAGTTAATTTGCAGCAGCGTAAATTCGAGAAGGTCAGCCGAGGAGAGTGCGCGCTGCCTGGAATTCATTCGCCGAGGGGTGTGAGGGGCGTCACAAAGAGGAACCCAGAACCACAGCGGATGGATGGGAGGTGGGGAGGGGGCCAGACAGAGGAGTCGAAGCGGGTATGTAATCGAAAGGATGGCGAATCGGTGAATCAGCGACAGGCGTGCAGCAGCGACATGCCGCGGTCCCTGCAGGCGACGGAGAGGATTCAAAAAGGGAGCGAGTGAAGGCGCCTGCGAGGCAATCGTGGTTCGTGGATTGAGGGCGAGGGAGTAGGAGTGGGAATGGGAGTGGGAGTGGGCTTTGATGGACGTGGGCGTGTATTTTGGGCGCGGGCGCGGCTGCGAACCCAATGCGTACTGTACGCCAGGGACTGTACGGGGCTGCCTCTGCTGCACAGTCACCCACCTGGTCGCAGTTGGGCGAGACAAGTGCGGCGTCACTGGTCAGTCAGTGTGTGCTTGCGCTGCTGCGTGCCCTGGCAAGTACATGTACCTACCTGTCTTTTTGGTGACGTGAAGAAAAGGGGACCCGAGGCGCAGGCCCACGCGAATGACGGGCCTTCCGACGCCCGGCCAGGGACTGAGAGGCACTGTATGAACGCACAGTACAAGTCTGGGAAGAGCGACGCAATCCACCAGATCCTCCCTCCATCATGTCTCCCTTTCTGGATCCTCCTAGTTTGGCCTTGCCTTACCTGGCCCTTGCCGGCGCTTGGCTCCTTTCCTCAAGTTTAGCACTTGTGCCTTGTTTGCTGCCGTCGTGGAATGGTCGCAGATATAGTACGCACCTATAAATTCTCGGACATGATCATGAACGGGAAGAATACAGTGCGAGGCTCGGACTGCCGGTGGCGCATGTAACCGAGGCAGAACACGCCGTGCTCGTACCCCGATCGCGATAGGCTCAGGCGGACACAGTGCAGTGATGCCCTATCATTACAGGTGTATCAACAATCGCGCGTCCCCGTAGCCCCCGACGGAGAATTGAAAGCACTTGGCCGTCTTCCATGCGCTTGTTTGGATGGCTCCAGCCGTTGCCGGGCCTCTCTTCTTTTTAGCGCGCATTTACGAAGTACGCATGGCCGCTCTGAACCAACCAGCCGGCCAGGCTCCATGGCCGATGGGCCTGCCCAATCTCGCCAACAGCACTCGACTGCGAATACAGTACAGTATTGGAGCGTGGCATCAGCGTCACCATCTGCAGCCGTAGCCCACAGTCGGCGTCACAGGGCACGTGGGTGTGGGTGCTTTTACTATGTAGTGTACAAAGCAACTGCGCCATGATAACTCGTCTGCATCCTCAGCAAACCACCTAAAAAAACCACACGGCCGTCGAACCGGGCAGCTTCTTTTCGGGGGTTTCTTTGCCTCGGCAGCTCCAGAATTGCTCGCCGTCGCCGCGCCCTTGGTCACGAGGACTGTTCGCCCCCCTCTTCTTTGCTGGCTTGGCCCCTTGGGCTAGCACGGTCAGTTGTTTCTCTTTGCAGCCTAGCACCATCAGGAGAGCCAAATCTTACGAGGCAAAAAAGAGAGGGAGGGGGGCCCGCCGCGCCGAGGGAGCTACAGTAGACGCGGCCTGCATGACTTTGAGAGAAATTCGCGAAGGTCTGGGGTGCATTGGCTCGTCTCGTTTGGTTGGTTCGTCTCCGCCCGGCTTCGTCCCTTGTTTGCCGCGTGGGGTGGAAGCACCGCTGCCTTCCTTTGTTCCTCTCCTCCGAGGTCCGGAGGACGCGTCGGTGCACTCCAAACACCAAGAGCCCCCTCCAATCTGGCGACGTGATGCCCGCGCCGTAGCTGTCCCGTTGCAGCGAGGCATTGTTTCGAATCGTCCCGTCATCGCCGCAGCCCGGCTCGCTACAAATCACCAGATGAGCAAAGCTTCTGAACCGCATGTTCATGCACATCGGGTCATGTGGCGGCTGAGACCTCCTGGGGCCTGGAGAACATCCTGACCATCCCGCGCCCACCCCCTTGGGTCCGGCCAGAGATTGAGGCCGCTCTGTCCAATAAGGGGCAATCAAACCGAAGCCCGTTGCCCTTGTGCCCAGCTCGACCCTTTGCCCAATGAGGCCGCCCTGTCTCGTCTGTAATTAATCACCCCGAGATTGCTGGCCACCGACCGGCGTCACCAAGGACCACGTTTCACGGGCGACACGCCTCCAGCCGTCCGATGAGCATGTACTCTACCGGCGCCAAGGGAAATGGGCCTCGACGATGAGCTTGTCGTCGGCTTCGAACCAGCATCGAGCCGGCGTCGTCCTACGAGGCAGCTTCCATCCCGGCTCTCTCTGACCCAGCATTAGCGAGCGAGAGAGAGTCCCTACATGCATGCCATACCTTGCGCATCTGCCCAATCGAGGGCCTCGTGCAGTCGGATGCGAGCCTTTCTTTTTTTGTTCCCTTCTCTTGGTCATAAAGCAGGTACAAGGCACGCCCTACTGTATTTGGTCTCATGGTTTTTGGCCGAGCCGTGGGGATAAGACTGCGGAGCAAAACATCTGCCGCGTAAACCTGCTCCCGTCTCCACGTTCTTCTGGCTTTTGACGGCCGCAGGCGTTTCAATGCATTGCACGGGACGGCCAGTCCGTTCATAAGGCTAGAGCTTTCCATGAGCATGACGAGTTTCACCTCTCGAAGCCTACAGTATATCCCGTCTCCACAAGTCCGTGCAAGTCGATGCCCATTGATCGCGCATGTTTCGTCCTTGGACTACTCTGAGCTATGCCTTTTTGCGCAGATGCCATGCCATTCTTGAACCGGCGTGGTGGTTGCACGTCTTTCAGGAGACGGAACTCTACAGCTGTACCTCGCAATCGAGTTTCGCCTTTCGCATATTCGCGCTTCATGTAGACGGGACCGCGCAGTTCTCCTGTCTCCTCCTCCGCGCGACCGATTCCTTCCTCTATCCTGTATCCGAAGTAGCAAGCAGAAAACGCCATGGCAAATCGACGCGTGACGAGCCCGTCACATACGCATATCCCATTCACAGGTCTTTGGATCGCATCTTCTTCAGTCTTGCCGCACCCTCAAAGAGACCTCGGTCCACCGCAGCAGCCACCGTCAGCGTCCCGCCGACGATTGCGCAAAGTCCTGCCAAGAAGCCCAGGAACGACTTCGATTGCTCCTCACGGTTGATGACCTTCATGGGGGATATATCCTGCACGAGGTCAGCCAAGAGATCGGCAAGGACGAGTTGAAACGTTGAAACAACTTACATAGGAAAAGAAGACGCCAGGGATGCCGCCCTTTGAGTGCTGTCGCTCCGCATGGCCCTCGGCGGCGTCTGTGCCGCCGCTGAGACTCCTCTTGTGAAGGGTGACGGAATACTGGTGAGTTTCGAGGCTTCCATCCGCGCCAATGACTTGGACTCTCTTTTCCCAACCAAGGGGCAGATACGAGGTTGGTACAATCTTGACAAAGTACATGTAGTTGTAGTTAGCATCGGAAGTATCGTGTCTGGTGCCATCCAGAGGGTTGACGTGGTGGTTCGTCCAAGGCGACTGTGAGTTGCCCAGCTTCTGCTTGATGTGATCGGGGACCTGCGGGCCAAATCGCAGTTGGTGAATCTCGTGCGTAAAATCGTGCTGCTTGCCCTCCTTTGTGTCCCAGTAGTTCTTGAGGTCGTGAACATGAATGTTGCCATTGCTGAAGCTGCGGCCTGGCGCGAGATGAAAGTTGCCAACGACCTTGTTAACCTGCAGCCCGCCCTCGATGCGACATCCCTCCTCACGTTGGGCGTCGAGCTTCTCGGCGTAGTGCTCACGCTCGCACTGCTCGACGCCCTCGCCTCGGCCGAAGGCCCACCCCGTGGCAGCGTACGCCTCGCGGACCTCGTCGCAGTTATTGCAGCAGCCGGCCTTTTGCGCATTGTCGGGAGCGGTCGCGCCGTAGCATTCACCGCAGTATTTCGGGTCGAGGTGATCGGCCGACTCGTCGTGCAGGTTGAGAGACTTGATGTCGATGACGCCACCTCCCTTTGACGGGGGCTGCAGCCTGACCTTGTTGACGCCGTGCGCGACGCCGTGCTGCTGCTCGCCAGAAACATCCATGACATCGAGCGTCAGCAGCTCACATGGCATTTTGGGAAAGGTGATGTTGAGGTGAATTTCCATTCGTTCTCCTATCGTGGCTTCAGTCAGCATGCCATACGGGACAAGGCCAGCGCAACAGGCTTGATGCCTACCTCTTCCCTTGTCGACAATGAGCTCCGGATGTATCACGATGCGCCGGTACTCGGCCCATTCTCCCCACGCCAAGAAGAAGACGACTAAAAGGGAGATGATTGTGACAATACCGCCGCTCGTGGTGCGGATTCGCGCCTCGTCGACCGTCTTGGTGAAGGCATCGAGCTTGGTAAATCGAGACTTGGCCGGCATCGTGTAAAGTTACCGTCGGCAGCCGACTGCAGCGGCCTGCCGCTCGCAAAGACCTGTAGGCTCCCTGGCGGTATCCGTAGAATCGAGACTTGGGGCCAGGTCAACGTCCTGTTTTCCGCTCGGCGTCGTGTGGCGTTCGTACTCTACAGTATGTCGCCGGCCTGCCTGGTCGACAGCTGACGGGGGCCAAGACGAGCACAAATGACGGGGATAAGGGAAACGGCACGAATGATTGACGAGGCTGGAGAGAAAAGCCAATCAGCTCAAGAGCAATTGAACGTCCGACGGGGCAGGACGTGGTCGTCGCAAGAGAGCTCCGAGCAAGGCATGAAATCTGGCGTGCATCAGGGGGCTTCGCCGTCGCTGCGTGTCTCGCGCTTCTTAGAGGCCACCGTCGCAACTACAGACACGCTCCCTGCAGGTATGGGCGTCTTTCCCAGATTGGCGCGCGGGAGGCTGCTGCACCCTGAAATGGGGAGCCGGCTCCCAGGCTTGCCCCACGCTAGAATGCCATTGCCTCCAGCTGCTGAGTACCGACATGTACCTCCCAAGGTGATGCTGTACCTGGAGTCTTGGTCTTTGTACCTGCATGCTCCCACGAGGCCGGCCTTGTCAGTGACCTGCTGCCTCCAAGAAGTTCGGGGTCTAGTTTCGCCGATACCCGCCATCAAGTGCGCTGGTCATCGGAGGAACTTCGGCTTCAGCCCTTTCAATGCACTTCGGCTTGTGGGTACTGTACTTGTTACCTGCCGAGCTTGCATGCTCTGCTCGAGTCGTCGAATCAAGCTTCCCTCAACGTCGGCATATTCGCCGTCGAGCCAATTAACATTCAACATTGTCTGAACGCGACCCTCTGGAGACTCGACCCCATCTCACCGATATACGTGTGGATTGCAAACGTCTTCAACTCCGAGCTCAATCAGTCTGCGCGTGCGCGGCTTTGGGGACGTCGCGCCGTTCGATTGCGACTCCAGGCTTTCCCTCCCTCAAGGCCTCCCCAGCTTTTACCATGTCCAACCGGCCCCCATCCCGCGTCGTCTTTGTCGGCAATATACCTTATGGTACGCCCTTGGCCAGCTCGCTTCCCCGCGAACTTGAGTTCCTGTCCAATCGTCGTTGCGTCCGCTCTTCTCACAGAAACCAACTGATCCAATTCGGCAGGCCTGTCCGAGGAGCAAATCACCGACATCTTCTCCAGCGCCGGCAAGGTCGAGCGGTTTCGCCTCGTGTACGACTCTGAAACAGGCCGTCCTAAGGGGTTCGGTTTTGCAGATTACCCTGACACCGGTATTGCGCCTTTGCTCGAGACCGCGCCCATCACTTACTGACACCAGGATCCAGACTCTGCCTCCTCCGCCGTGCGCAACCTCAACGACTACGAGATCATGGGCCGTAAACTGCGCGTCGACTTTTCCAATGAGCAAAAGAGCGGAGATGACGATGGCGGTAGCTTTCAGGTGCGTCGACTCACAATTCCTAGCTATACGTGTCCTGGACTGACCCAAAAAGCCATCCACAATGAACGCTGCCAACGGCGTCGGCATGGCATCGCAGACGGGTTCGCTCCCGCCGCTGCCCGCCGGCAAGGAGATTCCACACGGCCTCACCTGCACAGACGCCATCTCTCGAACTCTCAATACCCTCCCACCTCCTCAACTTCTTGATATCCTCGGCCAGATGAAATCGCTTGCATCCTCGGACCCCCAAAGAGCGACCGAGCTGCTGCAACAAGCGCCTCAACTTTCCTATGCAGTCTTCCAGGCTCTCCTGCTGATGGGTCTGGTCTCGCCTGAGGCAATTCAGTCCGTTGCAGAGCCTGGCGCCGCCCCAGCCCAACCCCCTGCGCCCAGCTTTCCCGGCGTCATGCCTGGTTATCCCGCCGCCAACAATACGCCGCCCGTCTCCGGCATGCCCTATGCTGCCCCGGCGGCCGCTCCTCCCAACTACGGGGCTCCTGCTCCCGCGCCTCCTCCTGCGCAGGACAACGATGCACTGATCAGGCAGGTCATGGAACTGCCGCAGGCACAGATCGATATGCTCCCCGAAGCAGAGAAGCAGCAGATTCTTGCTTTGAGAGCCACCTTTGCCGCGCAACAAAGGCGGTGATTCCCGAACGAGAACTGTTGGCGCTTTGCGATGTTCGAGTAAGACGGCCAGGATCGTGAATGGCGGCACGTCTTGTCGGAGTCGCCCAGGCCGGACGTGGTGTGATAATATTACTTGCAAAATCAAAGTAGCCACGCCACTTGACGAATTAAGATATCCCTCGCCCCCTTAGGTTGCGGCGAACGTCGGCTGGGCGAATATATGGTCCCATTTCAGGCAGGCAGATGGCTGGGCATAGGCTCAGACAGCATGCCCCAAGTCCTCAAAAGGGGCTTCTAAAAACAGAGGACAATCGCCAATGGTCGCAATGACGGCGGCAGAGTCAGCCATGTCATGCATACGGCCAGGTATGGTTGTGGAATCTATCAGTCCGCTCGCCAACGAAGCGGCGCAGACGCAGCGCAACCTCAGTCTGTAGCCTCGGTGATTCATAAACAATCGACTGTTGAGCAGACGTTCTCATGCCTGTGCGTACCTACTTACGCTGTAACGTGTGCCCAAGCTTGACGTGCGATGGAATGATTTCCCGTAAACGATGTCCCGTAGAGTAGCTGCTGCCATGAAACCGCCTCCTCGAGCTCGGCGACGATGACGTATTCATGAAGGCACAGCATCATGGACGCAAAGATTTGTGCAACAGATGTGGCTTTGATGCAATCTGGTCAATTATTGGACCGACTCGACTATTTCGACTCCATTGTCCCGCTTTTCTCTAGTTATCCTTCTCCAAGACTTGGTCGTCCATTGACGTTACACGGCTGAGGCGCGCCCCTTTTCGTGTTCCCCCGCGGAATGAATCGCTACAGGCACAGCCAGTGCAGCTGCGCCGACACGCCCTATCCAAACGACCAACGCCTGTGCTTTTTTGCATGCAAGCCATGTGTGCGCGTATCTTTTGCATGCCGTGCATATGCCAAGAAATCCTTGTCCCGCTTCCCGTGGCAACCTTCATGCATGTATATGTATAACCTTGGCTGACCGCCGCTCATAACGATGTGCATTCCCTTCTCTACACAATCTTGTACACACGCTTGGCGATGAGATAACATGCCAGGCCAAAGCACACGAGGCCGGCCGTGATCCAGACGAACCAGGCCAGGTCTCCCTCATATTGTTGTCCGGGAACCCACACGTTCATGCCCCATAGACCTGTAATGATGTTCATGGGCAGCACGATTGTGCCGAGGACGGTCAGTCTGCCGAGGACGTCGGCCGTCTGTTCCTGTCGCTCGTTCATGCGAATGTTTATTTGAGCCAGGTAGTTGGCGTGAGATCGAGCGAGAATCCTAAAGCGACGCCAGCAATGTTAGCAGTAGTTCGGCATGTAGAGGACGCATCTTTGCTCACTTCTCATAGTGACCCAAGTTCGAAGTCATGGTGACAATGTGATCTTGAATGTCACCGAGGTAGAGGCCAATTTCGGACCGAGGGGCCACTTCCCATCTCTCATTGCAACGTTTAGCGAATCCCTTGATGACATCCGCCTTGTTGCCAAGAAGGCGATACAAGCTCATGACTCTCTTTCTGCAATCGCCAACTCGTCGCAGCATGCCGCCTGAGTTGACAATCGAGGTATTGTTATCGTCATTCTTTTCCTGTGCCTGCTCTTCCTTGAGGCGCTTCTCCGCCGAGGAATGAAGTTGGAGGATCTCCTCATCGATATCGTCGACCTCGTCTTCAATATTCTGGATCAACGGCTGGAAGACGTCGGTGATGTCGTCAATGATGGCATAAGAGATCCAATCCGACGATAAGATCAAGTAGTCCCTCAACTGCCGGATTCGCCGGCGCACGTTGGCGGGATGGGGCGTCATGGAAAAGTGGAAGCTGAGGACGCCCTCTCGAAAAACGACCACATACATGTTGACTGGCTCCAAGTAGTTCTCACTGTTGATGTCCTGGTCAAAAGTGCGATAGTTGACAAAATAATAGTGCCGGAACAGCTCAACCTTTTCTCGGGCCTCTTGTACCATGATGTCTTCGGCTGTAAGGGGATGGATGCCAAAGGCCCTGGAGATGACCTTCATCTCTGCCTCAGTCGGGCAGAGTACATCGAGCCACCATACTGGCCTATCCCCGTACCGAAGGGGTTTCGCAGTTGGTGCCGATGCCGAGTCTGCTTCCATGGTCTTTGCATCCCTGCCACTAATCTCCGGAGACCTGGTGCCCACTGGTGTCTCTCGCCCAGATGCTGCGGCGAGAGGGTCTCGGGAAGGAGACGAGACGCCCTCCCTTCGAGATTCGGCCACGGATGGTTGTCGTGTCGAGAACTTGGACTCGTTTTCATTGAGCATGCCGAACGAGGGCCTGGCCAGCAACGAGACCGACTCGGCATCATCGTCACTCTCGTCGTCGGACAAGACGCGCGGGTCGGGGATGAAGAGCTGTCGGAAATCGGTGCCAGGTTGAACAAGCTCCGAGATGGTAGGACTGTGAATAGTACTCTGAAATTCTTCATTGAAGTAGGTGAATCTATAAGGGGCGTCTTCGTCGGTCTGGAACCAGCCCTTGCGCACCGGTCGGAGACGCCCGTTGATAAGTTGGGGTTCGGTAATCTTCTTGACTCTTCCCTCCTCGCTATGGCCTTCCTTTTCGAAACGCCTCCATTCCTCAAAGATGGATAGGTCCGGCCACTGACCGCGGCGACGGCGGGCCCTGTACTGGTGAAAGTCGGGGTCTCGCGAGTGGCCGTCGTCCTCGCCGAGCTCGGACAAGCCGCTGATGGGGTAGCAGATGTCTCCGGCGGAGCCCGCCGTCATTCTTCGGGTATGATCCGGACGATGATCTCGGACCGCCCCGTCGGCATCAGACAGGGCGGCGTTGTCGACTGTTGACCGACGAGGGCTGCCGCTCAGGGAAATCTCGTCTCTAATCATGACATCGCCAAACGTCATCTCGGGATGGTCTGCAGCCCCATAGGTTGGAGACCCCGGGACGGAGGGAGGATGATTGACGTCGTACGTGTCCTTGGGCGCTAGAAGTCCAGCGAGCTTGGTCCTCGACGATCGGCTTGACGCTCGACGGCTTCGGTTCCGGGCGGTCCTCGAGTCACTGGCGCCGTAGCTCGAGGGGCCAGTAGGGGAGGCTCGGCACTTTGCGGCATCGGACAAGAGCGGAGCCGTCTCGTCCCAGGGATGGGATTCGCCGGCCTCGTCGCCGCTATTGACCGTCTGCATGGACCGAAGTCGGCTGCCACCCGGGGTCGAGAAGGCGTTGTGGAAGGGGCTGGCCGGCTGGGCGGTCGAGGACCTGCGAATGCGCATCTGCCTTTGCTCCCTGAGCGAATTGTCAGCACAGAACGTGTGTGTGTGGTGCCAGAGCAGGATAGTCGACCTGTGATCGAGCAAGGACTCGCTCTCGATGCTGGTGCCGCTGAGGTTGCTCGAAGGCATCTTGTAGAAGCCCTCGCCCGAGTCCTCATGCATCTCGTCATGGCTGTCTTCGTGGAGGGCCGCGAAGCTTTTTCTCCTCGTTCGCTTCTTCTTGCCGCCTCGATGTCCCTTTCTCTTCCTGGGCTGGGCCCTGGGCTTCTGATCGGTGGCGGGCGGCGCAGCAGCAGCAGCAGCAGCAGCAACAGCCGCGGATGGTGCCAGCAAAGAGCTGGGGGGATGAGCCGGCTGTTGGGAAGCGGGGTTCCCGGCGCTCAAGCGGTTGCTGGCCATTGTCGCGTTGAGTCGCCCGAGACCCGACAGCCTCGCCCAAGCACGGGAGGATTAGGAATTGCCGTTGGGTAGGCCGATGGCGATGGTGGGAATCTGGTGGTCGGACAGAGCAGGAGCGCGGCAGACAGAGCCGGCCGGCACAATCACCAAGGCGGTTCTTATATAAGACAAGGGCTTGAAAGGGCTACCGCGACGCTAAAACATGGCGCTACCACCAATACCCGGTAGCCTCTTCCTTGGCGTCCGTGGCGTCCTTCATGGAGTCATGAGCCTGGAAAAAAAGGCAGCGCCCGCCCGTGGTGATGTCACTTTGGCCGCGTCCGGGGCGGAGCTCCTGCGGTCCTTACCTAAGTTACGTACTAGACTCGGCATCTCAGCTGCTGCAGAGAAACTAAGTACGGTAGGGCTGGTCGCTATCACGACATATCCCAGAAAATACTGTAAAGCTCAACGTCGATGCTAAAAAACCAGACATCAAATACGCCAGACTCATGGCAAAGCGCCCTGGGCGACGCCGCTGATCCGATCTGACCATGGTACAAAGTAGCACAAACACGACAGGCATGCACCAAGAACCCTTCAGTCTGTCGGTGCGCACCCATGACTGGCAACATCGCAAAGCGGTAGCCACACCCCATCGAATCAATGTATAAATGGTATATCCCTGCGTCGTCGTCAGACGCAATTGTACTGCTCCTTGCCCCAAAACGCCGTGCAACAGCCCGACTGTTGGTCACTCTCTTCGACGGTTCGACTGCTTCGCGCCCCTGCCTGCTCTTCAGCCATTCACCCGAGCAGGGGTCCTTGTCTCGGGCGTGACTATGATGCTTCACTGATTACATGACTTGAACAGCGCGAGCGCTCAGCGGACAGCTTCACCCTGACGCTCATATGATGATGGCTGAGTGTCAGGCCTGGCGACTGGCTGCCTCGTGCCACTTTGTACCACCGCGCCTCGGTTCACGCCCGACGTAAATTCCTTGACGAGGGCCTCGACCAAGCCTCCTCAACCTGGACGAGCCTTTCGAGCTAGCAGAAGTTCGCCTGGTGCCACAGACGGGCGCAAACTCTCACCACTGTCAGTCGCATGCATCAGACGAACATACCCCATGATACCCAACCGCATTGTGAACTTCCCGTGCCATAGTCTCGAGGAATGTGCCCTGGCATTGTGCGCCGATGCAGCTATCCGCGTTAGGTCTTCAAGGTGTATTTCCCTCAGTTGCACAGCATCAAGCACCGCCACTGCCGGTTAAACCGCCCCCAAAGTCCCAGAGCTTCACCAGAAGACTGTCGGGGGTCTCGCTTGGTGCATCCTGAGGGAGGAATATGCGTTTAGGAATGTGAAATTCGACCACAGGAGCCTTCTTGACCTCCTTGGCCATTTCTGCATCCAGGAGCTGCAAATAGTCAGCGGGCAGGCTTCTTGGGTAGAGACAAAGTAGTCCATAAAGTACGTACACTTGCATAAGAGTGATCCAAGAAGTCCTCCATATTATAGGACTGCTTGGTAAACTGTTCAGAGATAATCTTGGAGATGGTGGCAACGTTCGGGTGATAGTGTGACTGCAGCTGCACGAGCTCCCAAAGGCAACTATCAATGGCACCCGTTTCCATGGGATCTGCCTGGTTTGGATCAAACTCGTCTTCGAAGCCCTCGTTCTGGATTAGGCGCTTCATCTCTGAATCTTTTATTACTCGGTGAATCATGAATGTGCATGTGGGATGCCTCTTGAGCAGGTTGTATATCCAAGGAGTGACGAAAGCGATAGCACTGGGAGGGGCATTGAGCGCAAGCCGAGAGAGCCGCTTTATGAAGCTGGCGACGAGCGCAGCGGGAAGATGGGTAGACGCCAAGAAAGTGTCGAGTAGTCGAAAGAAGCGTGACCGATGTTTCGAGTGCAAGATGTCGCGGTCTAGCAGCGAGTAGAGTTTGGGATAGAATGACGGGTAGTCCAGGTTCCGCTCCTGGATGAGGTAAAAGACGCCAGACAAGGCCAGCAGAGCCAGGGAGCCGCCGGCATCATAGCAACCGCTTAGGAAGTCGGCAAGCAGCTCAGGCTTTGCGAACCAAGGGGCAATAATAGTGGACATGATACTCAAGATACGTTTCCTTTGGTCCTTGGTAGGGCCGATGCTTATGAGTGCAAGCCAAGCTTCTTGCCCGTGCTTCTTGTGCTGCGAGACTGACCGGAGTGGATGGTTCTTTTTCTTCGGTGCCGGAATGTAGAAGTCCTCCAAGTCAGTCGCTGATTCTGGCACGCCGTCCAGCAAGGAAAGCATCGAGAAAGCTCGATCAAACAAAACATCGGACAACGCCTCTTGCGCGGCATCGTTTTCCAAAGTGCACCTAACGTCATTAGCAGCGAGCTCCGATAGTATGGCGTGGCGACTTACTTGACTGATTTAAAGGTGTAGAACCGAACATCATCATATTGCTCGGCAAACTCCTCAACGTAAGCCTGCCTCACGTCCTCGCTGCTGGACAGCAAAAGAGCGTTGACAATGTCTCCGAGGAACGCGGTCGGGAAGGAATAGTCCTCCTTGTCAGACAAGTGCTCCCCTTCGGCCTTGAGGACCCTCATGCACAGAGTGAGCGCCGTGACGGCAAGGTCCTCGTCCACGACGAGCCGCAGCAGCAGCTTCTTGAGTTGAGACAAGCGGTCTCTCAACCAGCCGACGACGACGCCGTCTTTTTCTGATTGGGACTTTTTGAAGACGAGCGATCCCTGCGCCAGTAGTCTGATGAAGACACGGCAAAGCGCGACCGTCGCCAGCATGGATTCCTCGCCCTCATCCTCGGCGGTGCTCAAGAGGACGCTGATGTCATTGTAGTTCTTCGTCGACTCCAGGATCCCCTGCTCCATGAGGAGAATCTTTGCGTTGGGGTCCTCGGCGCCATTTTGGTCATTGTCGGATGAGCGTCGCCGCTTTGCAGGCTTCGATCCAGCAGACGCCCGTTTGCGCTTATGGCCCTCGTCAGAGCTGGCTACGGGCATCATGAAGAATGATTGTCTGCTTGGAGATGGAGTGAAGCTTTGCCCAGGTAATGCTGAGAATCGGGGGATATGAAACGATGGATCGTCATAAGAAGTTCAAGACACTCTTGGTGACCGTGAGTGGGAGTCGTTGCGACCGCGAGTTTTCCGCGATGCGCTTGTCAATTTCACTCTTGAAATCCGGCTCGACTTGCACGGGGTTTAGGAATTTCCTTTCTCGAATCCACCAAAAGCCGATTCCTGCGGTTAAAGCCCGGCCAATCGAGTGACAGAAGACAATCCTCAGGTACGTACCGCCGGGCCCGCCGCTCGTCCCTTTCGTCAACATGCAGCTTCCCAAAGGGCGGAGATCCCATGGGCCACCACGTGACCCGGTGCTGGCCGGGTGCCGAAATAGCGCGGTAAAACCTCCTCTCAACCACCAAGCTCCCGAGCAACGACGACGAGCCCGCCGCCAATTGAGACCCCAGCATCGCCGCGTGCAACCTCTCCCCCCCTCGCAATGGCTTCCCGAATCGCGCGAAGCGCTGTCAGTACGTTGTGCCGCCCCCGAGACCGACGACTCCCCGTGACCCGGGTACCGATCCATTGGGGGGCGCGAGAGCCCCGGGGCTGACCGTTTTGTCTTGTTTGCTTGCCGCAGGCGCTCCTCTCCTCCGACCGACCGTTGCCCGCCGCGCGCTGCCTGCGCTGTCGTCCATCGCCGCCCAGCGCAACTCCAGCAATGTCCCCACCGAGGAGCCCAAGAAGAAGGCCCAGAGCATCATCGACTCGCTCCCCGGCAGCAGCCTGCTCTCCAAGACGGCCATCCTCAGCAGCGCCGCCGGCCTCAGCGTCTACGCCATCAGCAACGAGTACTACGTCATGAATGAGGAGACTGTCGTCGCCTTCTGCCTGCTCGCCGTCTGGGGCGGCCTCATCAAGTACGGCGGCCCGGCCTACAAGGAGTGGGCCGAGGCCCAGAACGAAAAGATCAAGAACATCCTCAACAGCGCCCGCGCCGACCACACCGAGGCCGTCAAGAGCCGTATTGAGGACGTCAAGCAGATGGGCGGCGTTGTCGACATCACCAAGGGTCTCTTCGAGGTCTCCAAGGTACGAGTCCTTGCGCTGTCCGCGTCCTTCATCGCAGAAGGTTCCGTCACTGATACACGTGTGCAGGAGACTGCCAAGCTTGAGGCCAAGGCCTTTGAGCTCGAGCAGCAGACTTCGCTCGCCGCCGAGGCCAAGACCGTTCTCGACTCGTGGGTGCGCTACGAGGGTCAGGTCAAGCAGCGCCAGCAGAAGGAGCTGGCCGCATCCGTCATCGCCAAGGTCAAGAAGGAGCTCGAGAACCCCAAGGTGCTGCAGCAGATTCTGCAGCAAAGCGTCGCCGACGTTGAGAGTATGAACGCCATTCCATGCAACGCCATGCCCATGCTAATCTCCCTTTCTCAGAAATTGTTTCGTCCAAGGCCCAATAGACGACAGAAGCTAGAGTCTAGATGATTGTTCGCCCTCCACCATTTTCCTTTGTCCAACACCCCTTGTGCATATACAAGACCTGTGCAGTAGTCAATCAATCAGGACACTAGTCCATCTCGAACCCAGCACCAGCACCACTCAATCGTGAGGCAGGCAAGTGATTTGTGAAGGCTTCGGTGCAGGTTTCTCTTTTTTCGTGAGAGCTTTGCTCCAAGCTGGACACGGCAGATTAACTAGTATACAAGTGACAAATGGAATCAAGTGAGGCAACTCCAGGCCATGACTCAAACATTCCGTAACCAGCCCAGCCCTAGTAGTACGGTCTCGACTCCTCCCACCTTTTCGTCTCCGTGACCTCGCGACCTTCAGGAAGCTGCGAGTCGTCGGCCTCCGGGGCCAAGGACACTCGACCACTTCGTCTCCTCCTGGCGCCCTCGCCCTTGACGGGACCAATCCACTCCCAGGCCCGTCCGACCTCTCCACTTCGGCCTTCCCTTTGGCTCGTCCTGACGTTACTGTTGAGCTCGACGACGGCCCTGACTCGATGCCAGATTCGCTCGCGCTCTGCAAGAGAATGAACAGATCGGAGCACATCGTCCCTTAGATTCGGCAAAAACAGCCACGGATCATCCAGATCCTCTTCTCCCAACTCTTTCTGGTTCGCAAGTCGACCGAGCACAGCATCAACCAAAGCCGGTACTTGCGCCGAGGTGGCTAAGTGGCGACGATACTTGGCGCGCAAGTACAGTATAGCGAGAGCGAGGAGGACTAAAAGTCCAACTGGGACTCGATATCTCGCCAGTCCGAGCCGGACAGACCGCTTGACCGCACAGGCGAGTGGAAGTTTAGCCAGAGAACTCGAGGTGTATCGGGAGCGAATGGCAGCGGACGTTCTATGGGTTCAGGGTTTGATCTGATTAGTGGGTTTGTCAGAAACAAATGAGGTCTGTGACGGAAAGGACACCGCCTGTAGGTGGTAGCTTCGTGGGGTGCTTTAAAGAAAAGCTCGGAACTTACTCAGACGTCTCTGCCTCGACTACGACCTCATCCCTTGCCGCAACTTCACCAATAGCAGCAGTCCACAAATCGTCGAATTCTTGCTGGTTTAGACGTTTGCTTCGCTTCCTGCTCACGCTCTCCTTGAGCTCCTCTTCGTCCATGGCCGGAGACAACTCCGGCTGTCCTTCTTGGTCGACTATCTCGCCGCACTCAAATTTTGCGCGGCGCTCGCGTAGCTCTTCCACCGCCTTATCGGCGACGGCTTGCACCCGACGGGCTTTTTCACCGTCAGGAACGCAAGAAGGCGGGAGCGGAATCAGGCCGCCCAAAGACAGAGGATGCGGCTCCAAGACGAAGTCGGGGTCGCATCGAACAGAAAAGTCTTGGTAGCAGTAAGCATGAGGGGGGCAGGTTTCGCACTGCGGTTCCACAAAAGGCACCAAGAAGTCAGGGACCGGAATCTCTGGTGGGACAAGTGCCTTGCTCGGCCGCCCGAGACCACAATAGCCGACTGCAATCTTTTCTTGTCGATACCAGGCTCCATAGGCTGAGAACAGCGCCAAGAAGAGTACAAGCAGCGGTGTTTTGAGATTGGTTCGGCGCGCAGTTTCGTTGGTTTTCCTTGGCGTGACCGTTATTTCCCCTGCGCGTTCTGCCCTCTCCAACTCAAGTTGCTGGTCGGGAGTGAATTCTTCGCCTGGTTCCAGGGGTTCCATGGGCTCTTCTGGTGTTGTGGCGCGCAAACGCGGCATGATACGATGGACTGACCTGTCCGGCCGTGTCCAGTCAGATAAGCCCTCGGATCGACGATTTGGCGTTTTGGGAGTCCTCGGGGTCTTGTGAAGCTCGTCGCCCGCCGTTCTACGGCGATGTACTGGTGACCGGATTGCAGGCGGAGAGGTCCCGCTTTGGAACGGGTTGTCATCTGTGAATACGTTTTCGTCTTCCTGTGGCGCATGATACTCGTCTATCTTGTGCCTGTCCTCGTAGGGCTCGGACTTTATGGGTGGAGTCACTGTCCTTCGATTCCGGCGAGCAGATCGCAAGAGATCCGATTGCTGTGGTGCGTCATCTTCGTCGGTGTGCGCGAGTTGACGGGAGGCGGACCGAGCACTGCGCTTCCGGGGGCTCGTCGGAGGTGGTTCGAGGTGCTGCTCCTCCATCGCGGCCTTGGGCGCGCTCTTTCTTGGCGATCGAGACCGCCTCGGCACTGATTTTGGCGGCGCCAGCTCGTGCTCGTCCCAAGTGTGCGTGTCATCCGCGCTACCAGCGTTGATGATCCCACAACTGGATCGTTTCGCTCTGGCGCGTTGTTCACGAAGCCTCGGAGCCTGAGAGAGGACGTGGTCGGTCACCAGTTGCACGAGCTGCGGTTTCTTGGCCGTAGACGGGTAGTCGACATTATGCGTTACAAGGATTGAGCGCAAACGTGGCATAGTCACGCTCTTGGGGTCGAAGCCCTCTCGCAGGTAGTCCTCGGAGTCCGCCATGGTCGCGCGAGACTGCACTGTCGCCCGTGGAAGTCTCTTTAGATCCTTGCGCGTCGAAGAAGAGCCAAGGTTACCAAATGAGGAATCGATATCGATAGACGCTAAAATCCTTCTCCCGTGCCAGGATGTCAGGCAGTGAGACAGGAAGCAAGGCCGGTGCGCAACGGTCGCAGGTTGGCCGCAGCAGCGCAGGCCAGGATCACGGCGCAGGGACGGTGAAGCCAGGGGATGGAGCAGGGCCTAGACGTCGTTCGCGACAGGAACAGGGAGCGAGAAGCAGCGCGCAACGGTCCGCGAGGCCGAGCGCGGCGAGAAGTGCCGAAATGTCTCGATTTTTCGACGACGAGGTTGTTGTTGGAAAGAGGGATTCAACAAAGTTTCTCTGACGCCAGAGTTACTCAGCGCGGTTGTCTGTGGCAACGGCAGAGCTACCTACCTTAGCTTCCATGGCCCCCACAGCCGGCGTGAGCTCGCACCGCCACGGAGCCTCAATCATGCGCCACGTTTGAGGCTCCACTTTCGACGAAGCTCCTTCTGCCGACGACCTCTCTCTATCGGCATCGTCAAGGAAACAAGACCTTGGTGCAAGTTTAGGGTCTCAAAATTGCAATCAACATGTCAGCGAGCCGCGCCCTTGCGGCAAACCCTCGATTCATATGTCGAAGCTGTGCGCGCGTCGCTCGCCGACAGCTGCAACGGTCTTATTCGACGACCCGCGAGGATATATATGATGTAGTCTGCGTTGGAGGCGGACCAGCCGGCCTCAGTCTATTGACTGCTCTCCGTATGCCGCTGCTCTCTCGAGCCACGTCTCTTGATGGAAATGTCTGACCTCGCACTTCAGGCTCGAGTCCAGCCACCTCGCGACTGCGTGTCGCGCTTGTCGAGGCGCAGGATCTCTCCAGGACAGCTTCATTCTCCCTTCCGCCCACGGAGTTCTCCAACCGCTGCAGCTCCCTCACGCCCACGTCGGCTCAGTTCCTCAACACGATTGGCGCTTGGACGCACATGAAGCGCGATCGCATACAGGAATACCAAGAGATGCAGGTTTGGGATGGCGTCACGGGCGCGAGAATCGAGTTCGACTGGCCCCCAGGCTCCGGCGCGGAAAAGACGATTGCGTACATGACGGAGAACCTGAACCTCACTTCTGGACTCTTGAACAGGCTGCGAGAGCTGGGGAGCGTCGACATCTTTGACAAGTCCAGGGTGGAAAAGATTGCGTTTGGCGAAGAAACCGAAGAGTGTGACCTGAGGGAGTGGCCCATCGTGCATCTCGCCGGTGGCAAATCTCTTGCGGCTCGGCTCTTGATCGGTGCGGATGGCGCAAACAGCCCGGTCCGATCCTTTGCCGGCATCGAGAGCCGAGGCTGGGACTACGGGCGACATGGCGTCGTGGCCACCCTCGAGCTTCAAGGTGACGGATGGGGAGGAAGCCAACACAAGATTGCCTATCAGCGCTTTCTGCCCACTGGACCTGTCGCGATGCTTCCAATGCCCGGCAAGTACGCGACCCTGGTCTGGTCCACCACTCCCGAGAACGCCGCGCTGCTCAAGAGGCTGCCTGCCAAGGAGTTCATCGCCATGGTGAACGCGGCGTTCCGACTCGGCGCTGTCGATCTTGCTTACATGCACACTCAAGGCAGTGGCCAGGAAGAAGAATATTCATGGCGAATGCAGCACACGCCGGTAGATGAAGAAGCCGTGCCACAGACCGTCGTCGGTGTTCAGGAGGGATCCGTTGCCTCGTTCCCACTCAAGATGCGTCACGCCGACTCGTACATCGGGGAGCGCGTCGCTCTCGTCGGCGACGCAGCACATACCGTCCACCCTTTGGCTGGTCAGGGTCTGAACCAAGGACAGGGGGACGTTCAAAGTCTCGTCAACGCGATCCAGTACGCCGTGGCGCACGGTCAGGATCTAGGAACTCAGCTCTCGCTCGAGAGCTACAACAGCGAACGCTACGCCGCGAACCACGTCCTGCTCGGAGTATGCGACAAGCTGCATAAGCTGTACTCGGTGGACAGCGGACCGCTTGTCCCACTGAGATCTATCGGTCTGCGGGCCGTCAATGCCCTTTCACCTCTGAAAACCTTCTTCATGCAACAGGCGTCAGGAACAGGCGTCAAGGTCATGTAGACTGTTCGCCGGGAGACACTCCTCGAAGCCGTGCTCGTGCTCCTCCGATTCCCACGTCCGGCACGACTTCTCGCCCACAAGCTCGCATGCCGCTCCCTCCCAACCATCTCTCTCGCTCAACATGGCTTCTTGCTGATGAACATGTCACTGGCCACCGCGCATAATTGCATGTTTGTCTCTTCTACATATTTCATAGGATTCAACAATATATCGGCCCGAGAATCCCGCTGTCTGCTTCTTTCCTCTATTCACCGTCCTCCCGCAACGCCATCACGGCTAATACACTGACGATAGCGCTGTCGTAATGGCTCTGCTTGAATGGTGGATCCAACAACGCCTCGACGAACTGCAACCACAACCGATCGATCGTCGACTGTGTTCTGCTCGCTGTAACCCTTCCGTCGACGCTTTCTTCGATGGTATCGCCTTGTCGCTTCGTTAACCGGAATGGCGGTCTCTCGTCGTTGTCGGCTGCGTCCGTACGGAACAATATGCATAAGAACTGTTGTATCTCGCCCACGAACCCGTCTCTATACGATTGTCGAACGGCCTAATCGGCCTGACGTAGACTTCCTTCCGCTAGATCTCCAACAATACGGGTTTTCCGACCCGGGTTGCCGTGACCGTAGCGCGTGCTTAGTCTATGACCCGCTCTAAACTCTCCCACATATTTTGCAACACGGGCTCGTCTTCTCGGATCGGGTCTATAGATACTCACAACTATAGGGGATCTAAACCCTTCGAATGCTCCGCCCACCAACCCAATCCAACTACGCATTGGCCTCCATCTTGTCGTCGCCGCCCCGTACTGCTTCTTCTTGGGTTTGCCTCGAATCGTTCCGTCTACTTCTAGTGTATGTGCTTAATCCGCTCGATCGGGTCTCTGCCTGCTTCTTCGCTCGCCGCTTGCTCCCGTTTCACCCGACATCGAACCAACTACTGGCTACGCGTGACTTGAAACATCGCTAGCATTGCACGCTGACGCAATCCGGCATCTGTGCTGTATAAGTTAACCCTGTTGACTGCTCCCCGTGAATTCTGTTTCTATTAAATCAAAACTACAAATAGCTTACGCGGACGGGCTGATATATATCTAAAACTGGCTGATCTATACCTAAAACTGGCTTATCGGGTTTGTTAACTCCTGCCATCTATGCCCTTTTTCGTCCCAAAACCAATTCATCTAGGTACAGTCCGCTGGTTACTTAAACCCATCGGATTCTACCCCTGGGTTTTAAACGCGGGTCAATCGTTTGTATGGGCACCGCCATCGCATTCTACTAGGATTATCGTGGGCAGTTACGATAGCTTCCCCTCCTGTTTGCCTGGGCCGTAACAGCACGGTAGGGGTTATCGTGACTATCCGTAGTCTAGTTTCTTTTGGGCGAAACCTTCGTTCGCCACTTCTACTCGGATTTTGCCACCGGAGTAAGAATGGACTGTGAGTCCAACTAAGAAACACATACTTCGTACTACACACGCAGAGCGTTATCACCAGCACGCTGAATTCGACGTTACCATGTCCGCGTGGGGCAACTCTTTGCTCCGAGCCATGATGGCTGTGGGCGCTGTTTCACCAAAAAATATAGTCTAAACTTCTTAGACCAGAGTACGACAGCGAGTCATGAGGCTGTTATAAACCAGCTGTCTTCCCGCTATGCTGGAATGCTACTGTATCTTGGCTTAGCTATTTTCTACCACTATAGCGACATGTGAAATGAGGGATAGTATGTGTGGAACTGTGCAATGTTGCAAGCAGTGTATGACTATACGGACTCTTGTTAGTAAGACCGTAAGACGTATATATAACTGCTCAACTGCTAACTAACTATAAAACTCGCAATATACTCACCTTGGTCTGTAAATCCTTGTCTTCCTCTACTATTACTGCATAGCCATAATCTACTACACTAAAGTCTTCTTTACAGCGTCTCGTGCACAATGAAGCTTCGGCGGCCTACTTATTCGTACTGCTTGGATTAGCTTCCGCCTTTGAACAGGCAGGACAAGCAGAGCATGCAGAACTAGCAGAACAAGCATCAATATTTAGCTGGCTTAAGAAAGATTCAGTATCGACTGCTCAGGTGAAGCTTCTTAAGCAAGTCCCTAAAACTCAACGGCAGGCATATGAGACTTGCGTCGATAATGCTATAAAGATTCAAAAGTATTGCAAGGTAACCGACATTAAACAATTACAATCTCAGGTTGACGTACGTTATTGCCTATTAAATTGTCATTGAAAAGTCTCTAACGCTCACCCTTAGAAATGCATGGAACCAATTAATAAGGCCCTCGACAAAGTGAAATTCCATCCGGGAATTATACTAAACGCAAACTTGAGTGCTGGCGTTAAGATAGACGTGCCTGAGTTTGAAAAGGCCATTGCTGGTGGTGCTAAAAGGTGCTCCGTGGCAGGAGGAGCTTGTGCAAAGGGGCCCAAGTCGCTAAGCGACATCAAGTTCTAGTTTGTGTAAGAGGCTGGCCCCAAGGATGCGAACCGCTCAATTGTGTTCAACCCAGTTGGGCTCGTTGACCAAGACTGTCATTCAACCCAATCAATAAATAGTCAGGCCACCGCAATAGCCAAAACTTTGACCGTCTGCCTTCAATCTGCTTTGTTCCACCCACTTCACATCGTTTTGGAGCAAGTGACATGGAAGCGCGCATTCTGGAAGCAACGCAGTATATTGGTGATGTCCCTGATGCAAAAGTCTCCAATGCGGCCCGGGAATTCGGTGTTCCACGCAATCGATTGCGTTACCGCCTCGAAGGCCGTCCTCCCAAGGTAGGCTGACCAGCCACGAACATGAAGTTAGCGACGTTAATCACGGGATGGAGGACTACCCGAAGAGGGATTGATGGTCGTGGGGTCGGATGCGAGAGGGTATGTAAGCCGTATCGAACGAGATGATGGGAGAAGAGCGGATTGCCACAGGCGATGTGTGATCAATGGGAGGCGGCGGAGAAGCAGACACATGAAACAAAAAGGAAGAGCGCCGAGGCCTCGTACAATAGTGACGAGGAAGACTGCTGTAATCACTAGGCACATTTGTATATATATGGTACTCCAGACGTTTTCATGTCGAGTATTTGCCTGACTCCCCGCGCGATGGCTACTTGATACAGACAAAATGAAATGGAACAAAGAAAGTCTAGTTTTCTCGTTGCCTGCTGTACGAGCTTTACCGATCGACCTCTCCTGCGAGTAGTGTCAGCGAAATATGTCTGCAGGGTGGAGCATTTTGATGCCTTACCAAACACCAGATCCATAGTACCGATGACGGCCACAGCGTCAGCTAACAGATGTCCCTTGCATACGTGGTCGAAACCTCCCAAGTGGGCAAACCCAGGGGCGCGAATATGACATCTGTAGGGGCGCTCACTGCCGTCGCTGACGACGTAGACGCCCATTTCGCCCTTGGGTGCCTCAATCACGGAGTAGGTTTCGCCGGGAGGGACCGCGTAGCCCTTGGTGTAGAGAAGGAAGTGGTGGATGAGAGCCTCCATGTTCTCCTTCATGGCGGCACGAGGTGGCGGTGAGACTTTGTAGTCTTCCACCCGGATGGGACCAGCAGGCATCTGGTTGAGGCATTGGTGAATGATGCGCAGGGACTGGCGGAACTCCTCCATGCGGCAGAGGTAGCGGTCGTAGCAGTCGCCGTGAGAGCCGACGGGCACGTCAAACTCGACCTTGTCGTAGGCGTCGTACGGTTGGCTCTTGCGAATATCCCACGGAACGCCCGAACCACGGAGCATGACGCCGGAGAAGGAGAGATTGAGCGCATCAGCGGCCGAAACTACACCAACACCCCTCAATCGCTCGATCCAGATGCGGTTATCAGTCAGCATTTCCTCCGTCTCGTCGATGCGGTCGCCAAACTGTGTTGCCCATTGGTAAATGTCGTCGAGAAGGCCGACTGGGATATCTTGGTGAACGCCACCAGGGCGAACATAGGCAGCGTGAAGCCGAGCGCCGGACACACGCTCGTAAAACTCCTGCGTCGCCAAGTTAGCCAAGGGTTCTCATCACAAGGCAAATCCCCCGCCTTCTCGGGGACACGACGCACCATGAGCTTTTCTCGCTCCTCGAAACCCCACAGGAAAGGCGTAAGGGCGCCGACGTCCATGGCGTGCGAAAGAACGGACATGAGGTGGTTGAGGATACGGGTGATTTCGCCGAAGAGGGTACGGATGTACTTGGCGCGCTCGGGAATCTCAATGTTTAGCAGCTTCTCGACGGCCAGGGAGAAGCATTGCTCGTTGGTCATCATGGAGACGTAGTCGAGGCGATCAAAGTAAGGCAGGGCCTGGAGGTACGTCTTGTACTCGATCAGCTTCTCGGTGCCGCGGTGCAGGAGGCCGACGTGAGGATCGGCGCGAATGATCTCCTCGCCGTTGAGTTCGAGAATGAGTCGCAACACGCCGTGGGCGGCGGGATGCTGAGGGCCAAAGTTGACGGTGTAATGGCGGACCTTGCGATCCTCGACCGAGTTCTCGCGAGACTTTTGGGAGGCGCCCGGCAGGTGGCGCGACAGGCCGTACGGGTCGTTTGGGTTGGCCAGGTCGTCGTCGACGGGGACGAGGCGCGTGCCCATGGGCTCGGGCGTGGCATACTTGCGCAGGCACGTCGTCGAGAAGGGCCGTCCGGCAGCGATGCGGGTCGATGTCGCCGGACCCAAGGGCTGGACGCTGAGCCGCCTGGCCGCTCGGCCGGCGAGTCTGTGGAGAGCCGGCATCGCGGGAGGGTTTCGGGAGGGGTGGAGAGCCGACGAGGATGCCAATTGCTGGAGGAGGGCGCCTCTGGCTCACGGAATGTCGCGGACTGTCGACGGACGAGAGGCGTGGCGAGGCGAGGGCGGGGGCAGAGTTTCGCCGTGTGCCGTGGTCCAGAGTTCGTCGACGTCGTGATTGCTGAGCTGCCCGTCCCAGGGAAGCTCGGGGGGTGGGCCTCGGGTCATTATTTTTGCGACGGGAGCTGTGACAAGCCAATCAAGTTTCGGCAATTTGTCTCCTTGGACAACTAACAACTTCGTAACTCGTCACAACCGCGACTTTCGCGACGTTTGATTCGCAAATTGGAAAGAAATTTTGAAAGACGCATGAAGTGTCGTGTTTTTCGGCGTTTTCAGCTGAACAGAAGGCGATTAGGTCTCTGGAGATAAATCTACCCTTATTATTTCGATACGCAGCCAACGCCGTCCAACTTTTATTGTCCGTTCCCGCATCTCCCTGCCCTCAGCTCGCACACCCTCCCACTGAGGCGCACGCATCTCCCAACTCCCCTCCAGCCACCTAGCCACTTTAGAGCAGCCGTCTTTAGCCCAGAAGACGTACGTGCTTTGCTTTTTCCTTGCCACAAAACCCCAAATATCCCTCTTCTCTGCGCGGCGTGCTTGCTTTTTTCCACTTCCCCCTACCCCTCCTCCCTCGCCCCGTCCCGCGTTTGGTCCGGTTGTGCCGACAAGGCAGGGTACGTACTCCGGAGCTCGGTACCCGCTTCCCGGTACCGCATCGTACAGTACCTCGTCCGCTTGCCCCCTCCCCGCAGCAGGGGGGGAAAACTGGGACCGCCCGCGTGGCGTCGCCCCGACACCCGACGACGACGCATCACCCGTCGACAAACAATAGGCGAGGACGCCCATACTGCCCAAGAAAAGAGAGTATATCAATCCGCAGAACATGCCTGGAGGCTTCTTATGGTGCATAGCCTTCATTTGTGCTTACACCATGTTGCGTACATCTTGCCTGCAGCACGTCGGAGCATACGACTTACTTTATCAGAACCAAGCAACTCGGATTCGCTGTGCGCCTGTATGCCGCTCTAGCAGGACTCCATCTAACCTTACTCTGCTTTCTAACTATACATGACCTTACTGGTAAATCCAGCCTGTGTCCTTTGCGGTATCGATGCGCCAAGCTCGCAATCCGGCGAGGAAAAGAATAACACGCAGTCCATCCCACGGCGTAGCTAGTAAGGAATACATGGAATTTTTCTGTCCTGATCATGGCTGAGTGCAATAATCAACGCAAAAGCAGGCTTCGAGAGTCATTGCATGGCACCAAAAAGATGGAACAAGACGGAGCTTCACGCGCTCCCTCCTCAAGAGAGCAAGTTGCGCAACGAAGGGCTTGCGCTCGCTCCACTAGCCGGCCTGCTCTCAGGCACACGCGGGCCTGGCGGTCCCACAGATCCGTGTTCATGAGGCAACGGTGGTCCATTTCTTGACATCGGGGGGCTTCCGTGAGGACCAGCGTAGGGTGATCGCTGAGGATGCAGACTGTGAGAGAATTGATCGCCTCGAAGCGGTGGAGGCGGCACGCCATTGCTGAGACTAGGAGATGCGCTATGTGGCGATGGAGCACCATGGCTTGAGCCTCCGTGGTATGGCGAGGCAAAGGACACCGGTGGGGCCGGGCCGCTCATGCGCCGCGGAGACGGGGGCATGCCGTTGCCAAACATCGGAGAGCCGAGCGGATGGTGGTGACCTGCCGAGAGAGGTGCTACCGGAGGCGGGCCGGACATGGCTGGAGGTCTAAGTGCCGAGAGATTCGACAGAGGCGGCGGAGGACCATTGTGCATGGGCGGGGGGCCTCCGTTGAGATGCCGTGGCGGAGATCCGTGCCTGGGGCTCTGTTGATGGCTCCAGTCGGGATACGGTGCCTGTCGCGGCGGAGGAGCCGCCGTGTAAGGGTGAGGGATGGGTGCTGATCGTGGGCCTAGAAGGGGACCTGAGTTGTGCGACGGAGCCGCAGTTTGTGGCACCGTTTGGACATGAGAAGGAGGCGGCGGAGGCGGCGTCGGATGCGAATGCGGATGCGAATGCACATGTTGCTGCTGCTGCGGCGGTTGCCGGTGCGGTTGCGGAGGCGTCGGTGGTGCGTGAGATGCAGGATGGTGTAGCAAGGCATGGATTTCGTACTGCCGCGGTCGATGCTCCGACGGTGCCGGCGGTGGGCTTCGCAGTGGCGAGCCCCCCATAGGCGGTCCGCTGCCTGGAGTCTGTCGGCGAGGAGCCTCAATGGCCGGCGGTGAAGGCCCCGGAGCGTATGGCTTTGGCGTGCGGGCAGCCTTTCGGCACTTGTGGCACTGGAATTTCCTCTGCTCCACAAACTTCTGGGCCTCCGATCCAATGGCTCCGTGATGTCCGTTCGTGAGTTGTTGCTCGAGGGAATCATCAATCGGCCACCACTTTGGCGTCACGTCGATGCCGCATGTGATGCAGATCTTGTCTCCAGGCTGCGTCGCGTTGGCTGCAGCCTCTAGTCCTTCGTTAACGCGCGTGTGGACGCCCGAGCTATTCAATGCAGAGGCGGTTGTCGATGTCCGCCTGGCGCCGCTGACTTGAGTGGGTGCTCCAGCCGTCTTTGCGGCATTCATCATCAAATTCGCCTTTCGAACCGTGCCTGTCAAGGCAAGATCTGCCTGTTTGTAGCTCTGGACATAGAGTCGTAGAGCCGTCATGCCCGTTTCGCCAACAACGTCGTGCATGCGATGTGCAATCGTCTTGGTCGGCACGTGGTCCTTGCACCAAATCACGGCAGACATGGTGCCGCTCTCTCCGCTGACCGTCACAATGTTGGACTGCTCCCGGCGCGAGCTCTTTACCGGAGTGACATCGAATCCCAACAGGTGGCCGTGCTGTCGCGCACACTCGACGTGAACTTGCGACTCGTTAGTACGTGGCAATCTTGACAATCCGAATGTAACATGACCTACAAGGCGTACGGCATTGGTGGCAAGAGACGCATGCGCCACCTTTTTGCTTGCAGGCTTGGCAAGTCTCGTCATACCTCGATCTCGGGATCAAGGGAATGCCTTCCGACGGCTCGAGGGCCTTGGCGTTTCCAAACTTGACCTCGGGAGTCCAAATGGCGCAGGTGACGTGAACCCAGTTGTTATCGGCGGTGCGCTTGAGCGGCTCTCTGGGGTTTACCGGCCGGTTCATCTCTTCTTGCTTCTTGCGGTAGAACTCGGCTGCCTTTCGCGCCTGTTGCACTTCCAGCTTCTCCCGTTCACGATCCTTCTCCGACATCTTCTTTTTATGATGGGTAAGTTTCGGTTGATCGACAAAGTCCTTTTCGGTATGTTCTACAGGGCACAAAACACATTTATAACTCTGTCAAGCCGTAAGTAAAATAGGCATCAGTCATGGGGTTTCGCGACAGGGCCTT
Source organism: Hirsutella minnesotensis 3608 (assembly GCA_000956045.1). NCBI lineage: Eukaryota > Fungi > Ascomycota > Sordariomycetes > Hypocreales > Ophiocordycipitaceae > Hirsutella > Hirsutella minnesotensis. Next base: position 78,784 of record KQ030533.1, on the reverse strand, counting down.
ACAATCGAGATTTGGGGGCTCTTGTCGTTTGAGCACATGTCGCAGATCCATTTGCCTTGAATACGGTTGTCCACAATGCCGTAGCAGTTGCGGTGAACCGTGAGCCGACACTCGCGGCAGGACACGTGCTGATCGCCGAGCGGCTCCATCTGATCGCAAATGGCGCAGGGCAGCGTCCGCGGCTTCGGCATCTCGGGAACGGGCGTCGTGTCGGCAACTTTTTCCTTCTTCTTGGGGACAGTGGGTGTTGAGGCGACACCTGCGTCGGGAGTGGCCTTGTCCGGATCCTTGGCGGGCTCCTTGGCGGGCTCTTTGCTCGTCTCCTTGGGCGTCTCCTTTTCCTTGATATTTTCCTTGTTGTCCGAGGGCGCCCCCTTGAGCTTCTTTCGAGGCGGCTCAGGGCCAGCGACGGGCGCCGGCACAGTCACTGGCGTCACGTCCCGATCCGGTGTCATCAATCCCATCTCTTGTGCAGCTTGGAGCTCCTTGAGTAGCTCCTCGTCCTGCTTGCGCTTCCAGGCTCGTCCACCCGACTGAGCCACTTTTTTCGCGACTTCTTCCATTTCTTCGTAGCGGATTCCGTATCGCCGCCACAGCTCAGCGCATCTCCGGCAGAGCGCGACGACGTGTTGGCCCCCCCTGTCCTTGCTAGCCTTGCTGCCATGTTCGTGGACGGCACCGGGCGCGACATTCGGTGCTCTTCTCCACTGCCGAGAAGTAGTGGTAGAACAAAACTGACAAACGAAGCTGCGCTTCTTTTCTGCAGCCTTACTAGCGTCGAATGCGGAGTCGTCTTCGTGGTCGGCAACGTCGTCTGCGAATTTCGAAGCCGCAGCGTCGGCACGCTTTGCCTGTTTCTTACCCTTTCGTCCAGCGAAAGCGCCCCATACTTGCTGGCCGCGCTCCGTCTTCTTCCAGGTGTAGTAGTATCGCACAATCTCGCCGGGCGTCATTGTCTTGACGTGCTTTTTGACGAGGAATAGCTCGGATCCATACTTGCTCACGCCCTCTTCGAACTTTTTCTGTTCGGCAGACGTCAAGTCGGGCTCCTTGAAAAGCGCCTTGTCAACGTCAGGGAGGACCTTGAGCGCTGCGGCGGCGTTGTAGTCGCGGCGAAAGAGGGTCTCGATTGCGATGTCCTGTAGATTGGTGGAGCGATCGGGCAATCCCAGCTTCTTGCCCATGCCTCGCGCCTTCTTCATGTAATCCTCGACGCTGTCCTTTGGTCTGAGATCGGACGTCGGAGGCTTCCATAAGAGAGTCGCGGTCGACCTCGTGTCGCTCTCTTCGTAATCCTCGCCACGCGCTACATAGCCGGGCGGCTGATCTTGGACCCATTTGGGTCGCTTGCCGCGAAGGGCCTTTTCGGCATCCTGGGCCTCCTTGGACATCTTGGCGCCCTTGGAGCCCTTTTTCGTCTCCAAGGGCTTGACGTACTGGACGGGCCGGCCAGGCCAGGGAGCGACGTTGGCCTGATGGCGGGGTCCGATGCGGGTGCTTGCGCGTGGATAGATGCGGTCGTCGTAATCGAGTGCATCCTCGGGCTTGCAGTGCATGCCAAGATAGCGCCACGGCCACAGGCTGGCCTGGTAGATTTGCTCGGCGGTGCCCTGGTGGTGGGAGTCATCGTCGGCGGGAGTGGTTCGGTCGGTGCCGATGCCTTGCGCCTCCTCGTCCTCCTCGTCAACGATCTCGTCTTCGTCGGCGTCGCCATTGGCATCGGCGCCGTTGGGCGTGTTCCGGGCCTCGAGCTTGCGCTCTTGGGCTCTGCTGCATGCGGCGCACGACCAAGCAAAGCCACGCGAGGGTTTCTTGAGCAGGGGTGGCCTGACGCAGTTCATGTGGTAGGTATTGTGACATACGGCACAGTCGACCGAGTCATTGCTACGGGAGCCGTGTCACGCGTCAGCATTTGTCCGTGGAGCATCATGTCCTCGCCGTGTGTTTGAGCGCGCATTGTGTCTTGCATCTCGAGGCCTCGCCCCCCCCTCGCCTTGTGTGCGCTGCCCTCGAACCGTCGTGGCCCAGGTAGTCTCGTGTGCCACATTGACGTGCAGTCATCGGTTGAGAGGGGGGGGGTGGGAAGGGAACGGTGGGGCGGGTACGGGGATGCGGTACGGAGATACCTGACCCCAGGTACCTCACCTCGTCTGACGCCAAGAAGGGCCAGTGTGTGCAGACGGAAAAAGGGACGTACCTGGCACAGTAGCCGCTGCATCTCTTGCAGAGCTTAACGGCGCTAGTGAGCTCCTTGCCACGCCCCTGCTCCACCAACACATACTTCCAGCGGTCGTCGAGCACCTTCTTGACCTTGTCGGGGACATTGACAATGCTCGACGTGGGAATGAGGTCGTAGTTCTTTTGGATGTAGCGGTCGTAGAGCTTTTCGAACCAGAAGCTGTCGGGCGTCTTGCGAAACTGGTCCATGTTGTCAATCTCGCCGCGATGCATGATGCGGCACTTGCCGCGCAGCGCCGTCAGCGGGCTAATGTCGGAATGCATCGTCGCAAACACCTGCCGCGTGTCGATTGCCTTGCGCCCAATGTCCTTGGGCCGGTAGAACCAGTTGATGCGCACCGCGTCCACCGGCCTCGAGCTGTCGTTTTGAGCGTGCAGGAATTCCATGATGCGCCCAAGGTAGTACGGCTCTCCTGGCGGCTCGCATACCAGGTAAACGTGGTCTACACGCGCAACTCGTCAGTAAGAAAATATCAAGACGAAGACGAAAAAAAATTGTGCACTCGATGCTGCCAATGCACCGTCCTGGCCGCTTTGCCTTGGCTCATTGCTGGCCGCAGCGACGAATTTAGGGCTGCCCTGCGTTGCGCGGCGCTGCATCAAACTTTGGCTCCAGGCCAGACGGCGTGGGCAGGGTATGGCACTGAGCAGGCAGAGAATAATACGTCGCAAATTGCCCTCGCAGCCCAGAAGCGTGGGTGGATCCTCGCCGTGCCGCTGGTACCGGGGGTGTGAAGGGGGGGGGGAGTTCGACGACTCACCATTCGGCTCCAGCACCGTTCCATCATCGGCTTTCATGCGCCCATTTTCTGGACGTGAGCTGCATTGCTCAAAGGTCATGAGGTTGGTCTCGCGCAGCAATGGCGCTCCCGTGGTTTGCACCGCGTTACTGGTCCGTCTCGCCGCCACGGCCGCAGTGGCCTTGCGCTTGCGCGATGGCTGCGATGCGCCAGACGCCTGCGCGACCTGGGACGCTCCTCCCGTGGCACCACCACTGCCACCCGCGCTGCTCGAGACCTGGTCTCTGGAGCCATTCTGCGATGGCAAAGGCGTTCGGACTTCGTCGACGCCCGACTTGCGCGACCCCCCAGGGACGCGAGGAGGAGCGTCGGCAACGGCTGCAACTGCAGTGGCCTGGCGAGCCGACTTCTTGACGCCCTCTGGGCCTCCCTTGTCGCGATAGTAGTCGTAATTGTCCATGTCGATGTCCCTGTCCTCTGCATAATTGGGGCGGGGATTGCCCGACCTGTTGCGGGAGCGCGTCCCGTACGGTGCCGCCATTTCAGCGCCAGAATCCTTGGCCGCCGAGTCTGAGCCAGATGAAGGCTTTGCCGTGTCAGACGCGGTCGGTTGATCCGCGCCCGTGGCCTTGAAGTCCTGTTCGATGCGTTAACCCAGCCGGCGACAAAGACTAGGGCGAGGTGCGTGAGGGCGACCCCGTCGAGGAATCGGGGCTCAGGAATAATGGGCAGCAGAGGGGACGGCAAAGGCAGGCCGGCGCCAGAATGAAAGGACGGGGAGGAGCGGGCAGACGGACATTTTCTTGTGCCATGACGCCTAGGAAATCACTTGGGCGGCGGCGAAATGAGGCAGACGACGTGGGAAGGCATGCCCGAGGCGTCGTGTGCGCGTGTGAGTGAGAAGTTGAAGAGAGTGAGAAGGGTGTGTGAGTGAGAGCAACGGCAGCCGAGTCAAGGGCCACGGGTGTGAACAAAGCGTCTCGCGAGCGGATCGATGAGATGGCCCGACGTCTCAGCGGAGGGCCGACGGAATCGAGATGGGGGACGCCGAGGACGAGAGACGGCCGTCTCGCGAGGCGACGTGCGGAGCCGGAGACGGGGGTTGAAGGAGAAGAGAAGAGGCAAGGTAGGTAAAGTGAGGTAGAGAAAGGCAAGGCATGGTTCCCAGACGCCGGGAGAAGAAGAAACGTCCTGGCGCCCCCGAGGCGGCGGCCCTGGCCTGGCTCGATACGTCCCTTTCCCTCTGGCGCTCTCGCAGTGCCTTTGAGTGCATGGGTGGGACGGCACTAGAGCCCAGAGGTACTCTGCGAGTTGCTTCCTAGCGGCTGGGTCCCGACCACCGGCGCGAGACAAGGGGCGTGTCGCTCCCGAGCGGCCCCGTGGGATACTTTATATATACATGCCACCCCCCGGCCTTTGCTGTGCTACCAGAGTCCCCACGCAGGCCCGCCCGTCACACACCATTCGTGAATGGACGGATCTCAACCCAAGTTTTTGAGGCGTTCATCAGCGCAGTCGCCGCCGCCGCCGCTCCCACCACGACCACGCAATCATTTGACGGAGTTTTTTTGTTTTTCCTCTCAGTAGCCTGGCACGTCGAGGCAGAATGTACGTTCAAAGACTTCCAATTCCGAGGCCGACGCAGATGCCACAATGAACCCCGCCTTGGCCCAGCACTGGCTTGATTCCGAACGCCGAGCCAGATATCGGCCGACGTTGCTACGGCTCAGCAATACAGGTGGCTCGTGGTGCAATGGGGTGCGCTTGCTGACCGGGCATTTGCGCTCCCTGCAGTAGATACGCGGCTGCTCGACGGTGGGTGACACTTGGGGTGCAAGCAGATATGGGCCATGGACGGATTGGCGGGCCATCTGTCCTCGTCGCGCGAGGCCGTGATTGCGTGAATGCACGCACGTACATACAGGACAGTACGTACAGGCAACCGCACAGCCAGAATGAATCGCGGAACCAGGCACCGGCCTAGATGGCATAAATCAAAATCACTTGGCGCCTGTCACGGACGTACGTGCTGAGTAGAGGCGGACGAGTTGCCGTCGCGCATCCGAGACGTCGAACCGCAGATGGCGAGGGTCTCGAGCAATTATTTACCTTGGCGTCATCCTCAATGCTGCTCGCTTCGCATCGACGTTCTCGATGGAGCAAGGCCAGCAAGCAAGGGCTGACAGGAATAACTCACGCACAGCATCCCCACAGCCCGCCCACACGTGGATAATTTCCTGCCGGCCGCACCGGGGGCCAGACAGAGAGAGGGATACGGAGAGGAGCCAAGAGCGGGCGAGGCTCGCCAGAAGGGACCCGGTGCGAGAAAAGACGGGCCACGTCTGAGGCCCCAGGTCAAGAGCACTGCGCCCAACAATCAACCTATCTGCCAGTCTGCCTACCTTACGTGCGTGCGTACCTTACTACTCCAGTGCGGAACCAGCTTCTCGATGCGCCACGTAAGTTACAAAGTGTAGGCAAGTACTTTGTTAGCCCCCAAGCGCACGCGGATTCGGTTGGGTCCTTGGCGAGAGTCTCTGTTCTTTGGATTTTAGTCGCTGCTTTGTACGTACCCGTCCGTTACGTACGGCTCGGTTCCTAAAAAGAGATGCGATACCGCTCCTCGCCGTATGCAAAACGGATGCAAAAAGGGCAGCAACGATGCCCCATCGTGAATCCCCCATCAGTCGCAGGTGACGGGGCGTAAAAGCAGTCCAAGTTGTAGGTGTGCTTGCGCCCCATTTCGGGTGTGCGTCATGACGAGTCGCGGCCTGCTTGGACGGCAGGGGGGCTGCCGATCGCACGCCCAGAGGGACTTGGACGCTGCCGGGCGGGCTCACTACAAGTCAATACTTCCAGTACGGCAAGGTACCTCACCCCTCTCTCCCATACGGCAACTCCAACCTGTGCCGCCCAGTCGAGGAATTCTCGCACAATGGCATGCCGACCGGACGACGTTGACGAGCCTGCAGCTTGGCACAAGGCCGGTCAGCTATCTACGTGCTCCTTCCTGCCCGCTAGTTAAGTTTGGGCCCGTTGCGTCGCACACGCGGCTTGTCGCTGTATGCCGGTACAGGACGGAACATGCAGAATCGTCGTGTGCCCTCTTTTCTTCCCACCACGCTGGCCCATCGGCATCCACGGGGCGGATTTCAAGGTCCTGCTCTGCACGTGCTGGCCCAGGCAGGTCGGGCGCATGCACCGGTCCCCTCCAGCCCTGGATGGCCGGCTCACTCTCGTCCCACCTGGCCCGTCTGCCTCGATCTCGTCGAGCTCCTCAAAGGCTCCCTGCCCTTTTCCTGCCCCTTGCCCAATAGACTGCAGCCTACGCTGCCTACGTAGCCTGGCCAACGTGCTACGATTACTTCATACGGTTTATCCATGAACAAAGTATATTTAGCCCTGGGTGGCGAAGCATGGGCCGTTTGGTGGCCTGCCTCCCGTCGACCACCAGATTGAGCAAACCGCCGTGCTTTGCAAACTAGCCTTGGACGGGTGTTCTTGAGGGCCACGCCGACAATGCGTGCGCGGGTGAGAAGTATCCCGACTGTGAAACCCCCGAGACCTTCATCAAGGAACGGCCGCGAGGGATGTCTCGAGGGAGAAACATGTCGTCACTTATTTATGCACCCGTTGGGGTGATTTGCACAGTGCATTTCTACCCGCACTGTCTTCTTGCCTCGCGGACTCGTGCCAACAATCCATTTTCCCACCGGGACTTCTTTTGACGATGCGGAGCGGCAGCAGCTTGAAGTCAAGTACGAAGTACGTGGGTGAAATCCGCGGCTCGCCAATTGATCGCTTCATCGCCAAGGCAAGCCATTGCTTTGGCGGCACCTCTCCCCCGGCATCTTGGTCCAGGCCTGGGCACTGGCAGACCCCAGCGGTGCACTCGCCCTTCTACGCCCGGTCCCCTATGTCGCCAATGCAAGAGAGAGCAAAAACACACGGCCGGCGGTGCTGCTTGGCCAAACGGAATCTTGGACGATAGAATGAAACGACGACGAGCGAGTGCTGCAGCCGTCGAGGTTCAGGGACGGACGCCGTGAAACTGTGAAACGTCGGAATGGGGCGCCGGCCGAAGCTCAAGCCCAATGGATCCCTTTGGTGCCCGTCAGGCGAAACCGACGAATGCTCGCTCGGCCGTGGCGCCTGGTAAGGGTCATTTATTTGCTGGACGGCCTTGTTGTGGTAATAGTCTGTGCCAAAAGACGCAGGCCGGGCACAGCGCATAGATTGGGACAACCTTGGATCGCGGCCGACGTCGGGCAGTATCTATCGGCCAGTGGCGCGTGTCCATCATTGCGGTAAGCATATTGACCATGTATCTCAACTATTCCAATATTTCTTGGCCAGTGGCTCCAGGAGATGATGCTCCTTGCTGTGCGCGAGTGGTGAGTGGGTCTCGGACTGACCACAGCGCGATGCGTCGAATGGCCCTCTGCTGTAGGCTGCCAGGTTCCATTCGTTGCGGCATGGTGCATGCCGGCGTGATTGGACCCTGCAATGAGGTCGGCTGCCGCCGAACCCAAGGAACCAGGCAGGTACCACGTACTCGGTGCATCGTCAAGCCGCCTCCTCTGCACGATAAACGACAGGTACCCGAGGCTTTGACGGCTGTTGAGTCTCGCAAACGTGGTCAATGGTCCAGTTCGATCACCAACCATGAGTAGAGGATCAGCCATGTTCGCATTTACATATTGGCCCCCGGCAGTCAGAGTCGCTTTTGTTTGGTGCTTGGTCCCGGTGCCTGGCTGCCTAGTCATTCGCAATCGCGGATGTCGCTCGACGAGGAGCCCGAAAAAAGGCCATGCCGGAGCCAGGAGCGGGGGTCCTTGAATCTAGCAATTGAACTGCTGGAGGTGGACTGCGGCTAAATGAAATAAGCCTGCCTGCGTAGCCAGGTGGCACGCCCCGAGGCAGCCAGGCAGCCAAAGAGGGTGATGGTGGTGGTTCTCGCACTCTCCATGGATTGTACTGCGTTCCTACGTTACGAATGCGTGCATCTACACACATGCGCATGTAAAAACGCACACGTACATATTCGTACAGCATGTGTGCTTCATGTACGGGTTACAATGCTCATGGATGCCACCATCGACGGCTGCCAATCACGTCGGGCCGGTCCTCCAAGACGCGCAGGGTCGAGGCGGCTGGCCAATGGTGGCCCGCGGGGCAGCCCTTGGAAGAGAGGCCCCCTTGGTAATCGGAAGCTGCAGCCTACGCCGGGCGCCGCAGGCTTGGTCGGGGTTGGGGCTTGTTGCGCGAGGCAAAAAGGGAAGGGCCTGGAAGGGGGGGCGCAATGTCAGCAGGTGTCAGGAACGCCCCGCGTTTAATAAGTGGCTCTGCAGGGCCGCCTTGCCTCTCTCCCACCCCGTATTGTCTCGCGCAGCCTGCCCGCTAGGTATTTTTCCGGTCTGCATGACCGCAGGGTACGTACAGTATGTACCCACGTAAGGACCTCCGCAACCCGATCCAGCAGCCGGTCCTGGCAAGAGCCGCCGCGGCTGGTCTTGCTCTAAGTGCTGAGGTCATACCACGTGATCTCGCGTCCGTCCGTCGCGTCCATCTCCCGAATTGCTTCTGCAGCGACGTTTTGGGTCGCGATGGAAATTCGCACTCGCCTGAGACCCCTCGCGGCATTCTCTCCAGCACTTTTCATCAGGATTGGCAGCGGGCCCTGAACCACACGAGAGTGACACTACCGAGCTACACAGCAGTAACATTGGCCCGGCTTTCCAACTTGGCCCCGCTGCTCCTTATGCGCTCCTCAGTCCTCACCGACCAACAATGTGGGCGAGGACCTGACCAACGTCGGGACGGGACATTTCAGCAGGGACTCTGTTAGAGGATTTGCCACCGCGCCCCTGATGCTTCCTACAGGTAGCGACTTGACATGATACGTGCTGCCCAAAATGAGAGGCATGCGAGGCCTCTTACACAAGACCAGTGTCCAAGAAGCCCAAGAGCGCCAGCTCGAGTCGCCCATCACGGCGTCTGTTGCCGGTCACAAGAGGAGCTGGTCAAATAACGATGGCGGTCCACAGCCCAGGGGTCCCTCACCTCATGGGCCCGTCCAATTTCAGCGCGCCTCCAGTCTCCCTGCCTCCCCAGCGCGTCTGTCGCCGAGCAAAATCGTGCATCTAAATGAGCCAACGGGTGTGTCCGAGTATTCACAGCGTCGCGTCATTGCCGCAACTCCCACTTCGTCCCGGGACCCGGAGCTGGACCTTGCCCATCCTACGTACAATCTATCGCCGCAGCTCGTGTCCAACTTTGCCTCCTTGGGCATCAGACAGATCTACCCATGGCAAAAGAACTGTCTCAAAGGTCCGGGCCTTCTCGATGGACAAAGGAACTTGGTGTATTGCGCCCCAACAGGTGGCGGCAAATCCCTCGTTGCAGATGGTGAGCCGTCACATGGCGCCGGTTGCTCTGTAACGACTGCTAATAATGACCCAGTGCTGATGCTCAAGCGAGTCATTGAGGAGCCCGCCACTAAAGCCTTGCTCGTTTTACCTTATGTGGCCCTGGTGCAGGAAAAGGTCCGGTGGCTGAGAAATGTTGTCCAAGGGCTTCATGTATCAACAGAATTGACAGATGCTGAAGCCCAGCGCGGACCCTGGCGACGCCGCGCGGACCAAGACTCTATTAGAGTCGTAGGCTTCTTTGGAGGCGGTAAAGTCAGAGCTACCTGGGACGACTTTGAGATTGGCGTTTGCACAATGGAAAAGGTCTGTTTTGGGTCACGTTCCAGCAGCGAGCTTCTCTAACGGTACATACAAGGCCAACGCTCTTCTCAACACGGCAATCGAGGATTGTTCCATCGCCCGCCTTCGTGCTGTAGTTCTCGACGAGCTGCACATGGTCGATGACGACCATCGTGGCTATCTCCTGGAACTTATCGCAACTAAGCTCATGAGCCTTGATCAACCAATTCAGATCATTGGCATGAGCGCCACCTTGCCTGTGAGCCAATCGCTGCCCTGCTACTATGCTTGAAGCTCATTCCTCAGAATATGAGCCTCATGGCTGAATGGCTCAATGCGCATTGCTACGAGACCCGGTATAGGCCCGTTCCAATAGAGGAACATTTGGTTTATGATGGGAAAATCTTTCCTACTACACCGACTCGCAAGACTGGCTCATCCGCGGCGCTGAGCAGTCAAAGCCTCACCACAGGCCAAGTGGCTCCCCTGAAGCGGATCCATAACTCTCCTCATAGAGAATTCACTGACCCAGTTCTGAACGCTGTAGTGACGCTGGCCCATGAGACTGCCTCGTCGGGGTTCGGAGTCTTGGTCTTTGCCGGTAGCCGGTATGTCTGCGAGGCAGATGCCCGTTGGATCAGTCGCGTCATGCCAGAACCTAGTCGGCTCAGTGAAAGCTTGGTCGAAAAGCGAGTAGATCTGCTCAGCGAGCTACGCAGTTTGAGTACTGGCTTAGACCCAACGCTCGAGGAGACCGTCATGCACGGCGTAGCTTTTCATCGTAAGATTTGAACTTGGTCGTGTCAGTCTTTGGTCGCTTACATTTGTACAGATGTGGGTTTACCCGCTTCGTGCTGGTCAGTCGCTGGCTGACTGAAAAGGCCGGCTTAACTAGTGAGGAACGAGATCTTGTTGCGGCTGCGTATGATGCCGGCACACTACTCGTCTGTGTGGCTACATGCAGCTTGGCCGCCGGCATCAATCTGTGAGATTTGGCAAGCCTCTGTATATCGGCAGCGGCTAACATTCACAGTCCCGCGAGGAGGGTCATCCTACACAACGCGCGCATGGGACGAGATTTGGTTGGTCCCGCCATGTTGAGGCAGATGAGAGGTCGAGCCGGGCGGCAAGGCAAGTCTCCAGTAGGCGAGACTTACCTCTGCTGCCGGGAAGCCGATCTGGAGCCGATATTGGAGCTTATGCATGCCGAAATCCCCAGCGTCTCAAGCTGCTTGAACAACGAGAACCGGCGACTTCAGCGGTACGTCTTTTTGGTGATCAGGATCGCTCTGCTGCTAAACTCCATTATTTCAAGGGCACTATTGGAAGTAATCTCCGTTCGCTTGGCTACCAGCCGGGAATCAGTACACGAGTATTTCTCCAAGTCGTTGCTCAGCTACTCGCAAAGTCAGGAATTTGTGCATGACCACACCGAGGCAGGCATGGAAGAGCTTCAAGGCATGGGCCTCGCCACATGCGATGCTCTCGGCAACTTTGCTCCAACCCAGCTGGGCAAGGCCATCGTGGCTTCCGCGATTGATCCGGATGATGGGATATTCGTTCACAAGGAGCTCTCCAGAGCGCTGCGGGCGTTTGTCATGGACGGCGAGATGCACATCTTGTACGTCTTCACGCCCGTGCAGGATTTCGGCGTCACGGTCAACTGGCAAGTTTTTCGCAACGCAATGGAGCAGCTGGACGAGAGCGGCCTCCGGGTGCTCAGCTTCCTCGGGATCAAACCGGCAGCCATCGTCAAGCTGTGAGCTCCCCGCCCCCATGACTCGAATCCCAGCACAAATTAACATTGCGTAGCGGCCAAGGCACTCCGTTGAAGGAGACGACGCCGGCTGAGAAGGAGCTGGCTCGCGTCTATCGTCGCTTCTACCTCGCGCTGCAGCTTCGGGACCTGTGCAACGAGATGCCCATCCACGTCGTCGCCCGCAAGTACGACATGCCACGTGGCACCGTCCAGACGCTCTCGCAGACGTGCCAGGGCTTCGCCGCGGGCATGATCAAGTTTTGCGAGCAGATGGGATGGGGGTGAGCTCCCTCCCCGTTCCGGCGTTTTCTCCATGGCCGACGCGGCTAACTCGTGTGCAGGGTCATGTCGGCGGCGCTCGAGCACTTTTCCGACAGACTCATGGCCGGCGCCCGGACCGATCTCCTGGCCCTGACCAAAATACCCTTCATCAAGAGCCGGACAGCGTAAGTGCAAGTAATGTCGTTGCACAGCCGGCCGAGGCGCTGACCTGCGTAGTCGAGTATTCTGGGAGAGCGGCTATCGTACCGTCGCATCCGTTGCAAACGCAGCTCCCAAGGAACTGCTCCCTGTGTTGATGCAGGTATGTCCGGCGGAGGCAGGTCGGAGTCTGCTGAAGTGGTACTGACATTGGCAAAGGCGCAGCCAAACAAGCTCAGATTAAAGGGCCGTAACGACGAGAGGTTGGAGGAGAAGCTACTGGCAAAGGCTGAAATCATTTCCACAGCCGCCAACCGGCTCTGGCGTAAGTACGGAGTTCTTGCCCATAGGCACATTGCTGACATGACACAGAACTGCAATTGCAAGCGGAGATCGAAGAGGAATGATGCTCAAAGAGCACATGTATTTGGTTAACCCAACACGACTGTCACAACCACTACCTCCTGCAGTTCCGAGCCGCGGCACACACGCCCTTTCCGAGAAAGGCCGCGGCTGACAGTCTAGCTATATAGTCTACATTATTGGAGAGACAACAGATGAAGGCGCGCTCTCTGTTTCGTGAGTGCGGCCAAAAGTGCGGTCAAGGGGCATCACAGCCTGAAAGGCTGGCCGGGAGGACGAGACGGTGTGAATGGATCCTCACACCGATGAAAAGGATGGCTGTGTTGGGCATCGGTTGGCGTCAGGGAGCCAGGCCATACCGGACCATCTTGCGGCATCGAAGATAACGTATGCTTGCTTCCGCTGATGTGTAGTAATGGATCTTTGAGGGTATATCTCGCAGAACCGAGACTCCTCAAAGGAGAGGCGGCGGTGAATGGCGACAGAGATTGAATAATAAATTCTCAATCGAGTACATCGTCTCTCAAGCTGAAAAGAGTCTGCAGCACCTCCTCGGACTTGGCGCGAAGGGCAGAATGATACCAAAGGTTGTTCTCAGCAACCTTGGTACCCTTGACAAGCTTGGCGGTATCCCTGGCAAAGTCGTAGTCGACGTACATGTCCTCGACATAAGACATGGCGTACACGGGGACAGTATTTTTGCGCAACTGCTCCTCGTCATAGAGTCGGGGCCAATCGGCGGCGTTGGCCAGCTTCTCGGCAACCTGGCGCAAGGGAATAAGCTCGGGATATGTCTCAAAGTGCAACGGGAAAATCATTTCGCCCGAGAAGAACAAAGGCTGATCGTCATGCGAGCAATCGCGATCAGGGTTTAACCAGGAAAACTGGTCAAGTGCGCGACCGACCCGAAATGCAGACCAGGCCGAGGGCCGATCAGGCCCATCGCAGTAGATGGCCTCGTGAATGATGGCATAGACGATGTTTGTATCAAACTGCGTAAAGGTCTCCATGGCTTGCAATGAGGCCCGACTGAAGAAGCCAAACTGGTCGAGAGACGCCTTGAGATGAAGTAGGACGTTGTGGACATTATCAAAACCGCCGTGTCCTCCAAAGGCGATGCCACTGGTGAGCAGCCGGGGCATGGTCAAGGTGCCACCTGCCGGGAGAGGGATGGCACCTCCTTGACTCTTGATGTAGGTGGCAAGCTGGCGCAAAACTCGAAGGTCTTCGGGGAACTTGGCAAAGTACTGTTGGTTCCGCTCGGCCGTTTTGCGGAATGTTGCCTGGTAAACCTGATCAATGGTCTTGCCGACCGGGGCGAGACCACCAGTGAGGAAGACCTCGCGGAGGCCTTGTGGATGCATGGAAAGGTAGGACAGGGAGACGAAGCCGCCGTAAGATTGGCCAAATATGGACCATGTAGCCTTCTCTGCAGGCCAGCTCTGAGTCAGGCACTTTCGGACGGCCTCGCAGTCACGGACGGTGTTGTCCTGGCGCATGAGGCGCAGATAGCGGGCCTGGGCGTCGGCATCGCCAAGGTTCGCCAGCATGGCGGTAGAAACGGGGGTGCTCAGCCCTACGCCCCGATGGTCGAGGTAGAGAACTTGGTAGCCGCGAGGGATGGCGGCGCGAGTCAAGGGATGATCCTGCGGCTCGCGGTTACCGAAGCCAGGTCCGCCCTCGAGGTAGACCATGTAGGGCTTGAGGGCATCGCCGCCGGGTTGATCATTGTCGTTGGCTGGGGGGAAGATGGGCCGCTCAAGCTTGGTGGCGCGGCGGGCAAAGAGCGTGATGGAGCCGGCCGAAGGATCGGCGTAGTCGAGGGGCACCTGGAAGAAGAGCTCGGTGACGGACAGCTGGCCCGGGACGGCATGGGTCTTGCTACTGAGCAAGCGGGCCGGGGCAATGTCCCCGACGACATCGGACTTGGGAGAAGCCATGGTGGCACGGGTTTTGCGGGATATGTGAGAAGCCGGCGGTGGCGATAAGGAAAGTGAGGGGATCGCGGCGTTGAAGAAGGGATGGGATAAACGGGAAGGAGGGGGAATGGCGGGGTGACGGAAGGAAAGCGGGATGGGCAGATGGAGGGGTCGTTCACGATACGAAGGAGCCAAGAGGGACGGAACCCTCTGCGGATACGGGAGCAGCAGGCTGAAATGGTACTGTAGGCCTCGATTTAATAGGAAAGAGGCCATTACATGGCAAAAAAGGATCCTGGCGTTGCCTGTATACGAAGTATTCCCGCCGAGGTCGAGTCGTTTTTTTCAAGGATCTCGCAGTGCGCGACATTATACGGATGGAGATGGGGATCCAAGGGGGCCCACCTGCCCGCCGAGGGAAGGTCAGCTCATCCGGGCAGCTTCTTCCGATCTATGGCTGCGCAAGCAAAGCCGAGGGACAAATTTGGGAGAGGATCGAGCCGGGAGTGGCGTCGAGTCGCGGCACGAGTTGGACAAGGTCGAGACGCGGCGGATTTCAACGATGCAAATTCAGGTACATGCGAGGTGACAGAGTGATTGTATGTATGAAAATTAAGACGGCAGATATGCCGATGCAGGGCGCGATTAAGCATGCCACCCCAACGGTGGCCTCGGCATCATCGCACGGCCAACGCTCTCTTCTTTCTTTTTCCCTCTCTCTTGTAAGGACGGCGCGAGAAAGCAATCATGATGATGTCGATGCGCACGCGCAATAAAACCTGCCGGACTCTTTGCCCGAGCATGCATGGCGCCTGGCGCCCTCCATGTACTGTACTAGTGTACGTACTGTACGCTCTTTACCCAGGTGGACCCTCGCGCCAGGGTCTTGCTGTTTCTACAAGTACCATTCCATGGTCACTCACTGGAGCTGCTCGGGCCAAAAGGTTTTGCCCCGACATCGCCGGGGACCAAAGCGCAATCTGCAGCCCGGCAAGTTACCTGCTCGACGTCAACTTGGTCTGTCAATCTGTATCGGAGCCGAGCGACTTTGTTTATGAAACCTTTTCCGTCCTCACCTGGTATCGTGTCTGCCTGTCGTCGTCATCCGAGTTTCCCTCCCACCAGGTCGGCTTGTACCTCGGTACCCTTGTCCTTGCCAAAACCGCTATTAATAATAATCCCCCCACCGCCTACCCAACACACAGGCACTGGATTCAACCCTTTTTTTCTGCCCCTCCAGTCTCTCCTCGCTAAACATCCTTCTTGGCCTTCTCCTCTGACCTCGCCTCTCTCCTCTGCTTCCACTCTTCTCTTCTTCCTCATCCCTCTGTCCCCGTCGCTGCGGGCATGGACCAAGCGCAACTCACTCATTCGCTGGCCGATGCTTTCAACGCCCTCGCCGACGAAGTTCAGCTTCTGTCGGACCGCAAGACGGTCCTTGAGCATAAACTTCGTTTTGCACACGAGCAGGTAAGCCCGTCCTCTTTCCCAGTATCCGTCTCGTACCCTTACCTTCCCGCCGCCAAAAAAAAAAAACTGCGCCCCATTTCCCGTCATCTTGCGCCGCGACGCGCAGTCCCTGCCTGACGGCATCCCAACATGATGAGATATCATTAGCTCTAGATCACGAGCAGCTTGTCTGCCGAGACTGAAAATTATCCACATCTCTGACTCTTCACCCATTTGCCCTCTTTGCTATTTGCTGCCCCCACCCCCTGGTCTCTCTGAAACTCGCAACCTCGAGCCTCGTCGCTAACCTAGACGCTCTCGCGATGCAACAGTTTCAATACTTGGCCGACAAGTATGCGCCCTCAACGCCCGAGATAGCTGAGACGCTGGCCAAGCTGCAGCTGCCGCCTCACACCTCGGTCGACAAAACCTCCCCCGTCCCTCTTCCCCAGCGCTCCTCTCCGCAGTCGCAGCACGAGATTGCCCTCGTTATCCGCGACGGCCGCCGCGCCGCCACTCAACTCGTCTCCCTCGCCGAGTCGAGCAAAGCTACTGGTTCTAGTAGGGAGTCCTTGTCTCATTCGCAAAATCGGACATCCATGTCTACCGTCCTCGAGCAAGACTTCACGGTAGAGGGCAAAAAGGGCAATCTCCAATGTCCCTTTAGTCGCCAGTCGACGGCCAATGCCCAACAAGACAATGGTGCCGCTGGCTCGCAAGCAGGCGATCCTGAACCGTGCCCGCCTCCATCCGTGGATCCCATTTGCGCCGTCATGTATGATGAATCCTCGTCGCAGCCGCCACCCAGCGTGACCGCTGCCAGCAAGTGTCCCATTCGCTTTATTGATAGGCATTCGCCCGAGGAAATTGCCCACTATGTCGAGACGCATAAACATGAGCTTCCTCGCAGTCACGAAGTCTGCCTTCGGCGATACCAAAAGAATGAGATTCAGATCAAGAAGCTAGACTCCAAGTACGGGAATATCGTGAGCATGATTGAAGGGCTCAGCCAGCTTCATCAACCCATGCTACCCGAAGGGGAAGAGGCAATGCTTCGCGGCGACGGCGAGAGAGCTTCCAACGAGCGCGTTGAGAACTGGGCCCAGGCCGTCAGTGGCACAGCTGAGTCCAACGCCGACGAGGCGCCACATCAAGACGATGGTGAACGCCACGGCCACTTTGACCGACCGCTCAAAGAAGTACGTGTTGGAGAGTCCCCTAGCAGGCCTTGGGGCATCTCCATCCCTGTCTACGATACTCCTGGTCTCGACGAGCAGCATCCGCAATCTCCGCCCCCAGCTCCAGTGCGCATGACCAGTCCAGCCGAAGCCACGCATCCTCGTACCAATGCCGGGAAATGTCCCTTTGATCACACCAAATTCTCTGCACCCAACGGCGCGGGCCCGCATCCAAAGCCCGTCGATACCAGTCCTGGACAAAAGGCGCATCATGTCAATGTCAATACCGTTACACCGGGCCGAGCGAATGTGCCTGGAGCCACATCAGCAGCCCCTCAACCCGCCTTCGTCGACCCCAGTGCTTTGAAAAGGGGGTCTGAAGGGACACCTCAGATGGTCTTTACGGGACCCGTTTTCATCGGTTACCCAATGGAGCAAGCAATCCAGTTTCTGAACCAGCACCGTCCGACTTGACGGTTCGTCACTTTCTGATTAATTTTGGTTTTCTAGCGTCGTACTTTAGCGTGTCACACTTCATTCGAAGGCTGCTTTTCTATTTCTCGTCATGACTGCTCAAGCGACGGCGTTGTAGGAGAGACACGACGAAGGGTCGGGCTGATATTGGTGACTCAGGAGGGTTCAGTACCTAACCCATTGCCCTCAAATGCGTCTTTAAAGACAACAAATATGAAATCAAATCAAATCAAGGCCGAGAGTTAGACTGCCGAAAATATGTCATGTTCGTAGTCGGCTGGAGAACGCATCCAGAAGTTTGTGGAATCCATCCACACCCTTGCCGGCCCATTCTCTTCCAAGCACATGAGTACTCCGGCGGCGCACTACCAAGGTCCTTGTCGAAATCGGTAGAGACGCCAGCGCATGCAGAAGTGGGTGAAGATTCAATACAAGAGCTTACATCACGAGATGGCTTACAAGAGTTCGGGTGCCCGCCAAGGTGAAGAGCTGGATATGAGGCCAACCCCTGTCATGATGTAGTTCACAACATCATGGCCTTTGACAAGCCGTATCTAACATATCCAATCGCGATTGCTTTATTCCGGTATCCAGAAAATATCATGATACATATACCTGCCGGAGCAAGCCAACACTACCTAGTAAGTAGAGCTCCCGCCAGACCGGCCCTTTAGTGGTTGGCCAGTCTTGGGATCGTCATCCTCGTATGGATCTGTCTGCCCTTCGGTGTCCCACAGGGCTAGCTCATCGTCGAGCATGACGGCGGCGGCGTCTTCCGGGTCGAGCAAAGTGGCGTCCGAGTCTTGGTAGCCAGCCTCTCCCTGCTCGGCGGCAGCGGCGGCCTCGGCGTCAGCTTCGGCGCTCTCGGCGGCCAGCTGCTCGGCGCGGGCGATGGTGCGGCGATAGATGACGAGGCCGACAATGAGGCCGATGGCGGCGCCGATGAACATGCTCAGGTAGTTGATGGCCTTGTCGCCGGCAGACATTGAATCTCCTTCTTCGGCAAGCGCGGCTAGGCGACTGCCAATGAAGATGTGGACGAGGAGCTTGGGGCTGTGGCGCACCGGCCGTCAGCATTGGTCAGAGTTGAAGGGATCGCGAGCTGCAAACGGAGGCGAGAAGACGTACCTTGAGAGAGCCGTGGAAATGGCAAAGGACAGCGGGGTGATGCTGGGAATGGTTGCGAGGAAGCCGTTACTCAAGCTAAAGGGCAACGGGCAGAAGCGGATGCCGGTGAGGTACCAGATGCCATCGTGGCGCAAGACCTGCCCGAGGGCGACGAAGCGGTGATCGGAGCCGACGAGGCGGTCGACGCGAGCGCTGAAGAAGTTGCGGCAAGCGAGGAAGGAGCCGAGGCTGCCGACGACGGGGGGGAAGGCCGTGACGCAAATGAGGACAAAGATGAGGAGCCAGCCGGCGGGCTGCTGGCGCCAAGCCTTTGCGACGGGCGCGAGCCACGCGAAGAAGCGGTGCGAGTAGACGAGAACGAGCACGAGCAGGACCCAGCCGGCGATGCACGCGAGCACGACGAGGGCCCGGTGCGAGGGCGGGAGGCGCCAAAAAGCGGTAATGAGGCTCTCGCTCCACGCCTCGTAGGACGAGCCGAAGCTGCGCAGATATGCTTCATTTTCAGCAGAAGCATTTCCGTCTTTGGTGGTCTAGACGACCAGAACGCCGACGCGGTGGCGACGGCGAGGCCGACAGGGGCGGCGACGAGGACGAGTTGCGGCCGCGGCCTGGTCCGGTATCTCGGAGCTCGAGCGCCATTGAGCCGGCGGAGAAGGCGAGGAAGTCGGTTGGAAGGTGTCGCAGAGCCTGCCAAGACGATGGCGAGAAAGAGAAGAGTAAAGCGAGAGCGGCGGAAGAGAGCCTGTGTCGCGGTCGGACTGGACGTCGCTACCGTGCCATTGCCGAGTGTCTGGGAGAGGCTTCGACGACGCGAGGATATGCGGACGCGGGAGATGCTTCCAGGGCACTTTCAGATATCAACTGCAAGCGTGAGGCGTATGAGCAGATGTCCGTGGGATGCGTTTCGTCCCAACAGAAGACGACGGCTCTTGTGATGGATGACGGTGTGAACAAAGCACAAGCGTCCTGCGCAGGAATGAGGCTCCCCTCAAGATGTCGCTGGCGGCGATGCGGGCGGGCGGACAGTCTCGCCGGAGTAAATCAGCACTCGAGACCGCGATGGGCAAGTCGGTTAGCCCTGGGAGAGAGAAGGGGAGGCGAGAAAGGGAGGAATCGTTTCGAGGGTAAAAGGGATGGCGTCCAGCTTTGTCGACGTCGCCCAAGAGTACGTGGTGGGAGGTGGATACCAAGCATCACTCGTGGCGCAAGGCGCAACCCAATGTACCGACCGTACCCAGTTGCATTTGCTGCATGTCAGGGGGGCCGCTGATGCTGCGGCTCGTTACGTCACGGCATTGGGGGCGTCGAGGGCCCCGCTGAAACGGACCGGAGACAAGGACTGGGAATAGGTATTCCTTCAATCAGCCTACCCTATACCGCGTCTGCCCTCGTGAGGCTTTTCCCCAATAATCACAGCACGACATTCACCAGGCTCTGCTGCCTCGATTCTTCGTCGATAGCACTGGTCGTTCGGTTGTGCGCATGCCGTCTTAGCATACATCAGTCCATGGGCAACATCAAACCATCTTTGTCTCTCTGCCATCACTGTCCTCCAGCTCTTGCGTCGCAAGTCTTCAGCCCTCGTCCAGCTGCCTGACCACTAGGACAGGCCCCTCTCGCGGTTGTCAGGGGCCAAAGCGTAGCTCGGCCAAGATGCTTGCTCCGAGTCCAGAGCGCCCTTGGGATAGTGCTTGGCCCTCGCAAATGAAGGGCGCACAGCCGCTGGCGGCCCGCCGCCCACCTCTTGCGTCTCCTGACGGTCGCGCACCAGCAGCCTTACCTTGCCCTCTCCAATCTCCACACCCTGGCTTAAGATATCGACCTCAACCTTGTCCTCGGTTCCCTTTCCTCCTCTTCTCATCAGCGACTTGTCCCAGCTCCGCGCATCAATCCCCAGGATACCGCCCATGTTGTTGCGATCGCCCGGCACCGAAAACTCCCGGAACGCGTATCGCCACTCGTTGAGAAAGTTGCGAATCGCCCTGCCCACTTTATCCTTGCCGTTCTTACTGTGGTGACCCGTGCCCGTAATGGCGTAGACTGGCCTCGATTCCCTGCCATTCTCCATCAGCACCTTCTCGAGATACTCTACTGCCTCCTCCGGATGGAGCCCATGAAGGTCAACGTAGATCTCGGATGCGTTGTTCGTGTTGCTCCGGTTGCGCTGTTCGTAGAGTTCGCGCGCCGCCTCCCGGTGAGCCTTTCTCATCAGGTCATTTTCGCTCTGGCCACGAAGGCTCAGAGCCTTGGCCGCTCTCGCATCGTTGCGGTTCCAGGCCTGGGCGGCACTGCAACGTCAAGTTAGCCACCGCACGCTGAGTGACGAGTCGGTGTCTCGAGCAAACATACCTCTGAAGAAATTTGTTCCGAAGGCCGCCATGCTTGATGGCCTCTTGTCGGGCCTTGAGATATGCTTTGTTTGCTCGGTCTCCCGTCTCCAGCCAGGGAATATTCTTGGGGCTTTGAATAGCCATGGAGGCTGCGCTGCTCTCCCCGTTGCGTATCGAGATGGCACCTCCATTGTGACCTGATCTTCTCGACTCAGGGCGAGAGCCGGGAGCCGGCGACGGCGATCTCTTGACGATTTCCGCCAGTGAGCTGGGCGCAAGGTTCTCCTTGTGACTGTGACCATGGCCCCCGCGTTTGCCGTGGTGTTTTTTGCCCTGCTTTGTCGAAGCCGAACCCAGGCTCGGGAACGCCTCATTGTCATCCAGTGCGGGAGCGGATGCGTTGGGATCTTTTGCTTGCTGCCGACTGCCGGGCCTTGACCGCAAGCGTGGGCTCTCGCTCCCGTGTAGATTACGAGGTCCGAGCGGAGGGGTAAAGCCAGCGGCGGCGCCATTGAGGCTCGCGGCGAGCCCGGTCTTGAGCCCGCTGGCATCGGACATGAGGCTGGGGAATGAGTTGACATCTAGTAGCTGGAGGCTGCCCTGGTTCTTGGCCGAAGCATTGTTCCCTTCCTCGAGAGCCAACTTGTGCATGAGCTTGGAGGGATCGTGAGAGAAGATGCAGGTTTCACCGGCTAGACAATTTCCCATGACCCAGTACCTGAGCAGGACGTAACGTCAGAAACTTGCATCGCACAAGTGATGCCTCGTGTGGAGAGATGGATCGAGACGAGACTTACTTGCAAAGGTGGTTACTCAAATCGTGACTGAAACGACAATCGGCGCGAAGACATTGGCCAGTGGACATGTAGAACTTGCAGATAACACCAATCTTTTGCTGACTGGCTGGTGTCAAGGGTCGTCCATCGGCAGCAATGGACTTGCCAATCAAGATATTCTTCGGCTCCTCGACAGCTGCGGCCACGGTGTTGCCATCTTGGCCCTGGCTTTCCATGATTGACGCGATTGTGGCGCTCAGGTCGTAGTTGTGCATGGCGAGGGCAGCCTCGATTTCATCGTCGGTCCTGGTCTGGCCCAAGACTGAACGTAGCATATCGTAAGGGGACATGTCGGCCTGCTGCGACGACAAGGACGAAAATTCAGGAGCTGCCGCATTCAAGCCACTGGATGCGCCCACAGACGAGGTGACGCTGACAGCATCATCGTTGACAAGCCACTCGACATTTTCAGTCTGGTAGTCACCGATAATCTCGGTGGCAGGACTAAAGTCGCTGGCGAACTCGTATGCGTTGAGGTTCGGGCTATGCGGGATGACGGGTGTCGCCAGGGCAAGACGCGGCGACGCTCGAGGAGACGAAAAGGGCGACGCTGTAGACGATTTGGTCCGGTTGAAGGTGGAGGGGACGAAGCCCGGGGGTGCAAGTGGGCTGACGCCTAATCGCGGCGAGCCAGGCAGTGGAGTTGGGGATCCGCGCCAAGACGCCGGAGAAGGACGCCGTAGGATTGAATGACGGATGGGAGGAGGCGAGGAGGCCGACGTCCCTCCGGCCTCGCGGTGCCTCCACATGGCATCGAGGATGACATTCTCGAGCGATGTGCCCGTCAGATTGGTTGCTTTCTTGAGCAGTTCTTCGAGCTTGTCCGTCTTGTCCTCATCTTCGAGCGTGGGATCCTGCAAGACAGGCAGGCAGATGTCGTAGTGTTCGTCGGAGATCATGATTCGTGACGGGGTGCGGCTTGCTGCACGTTGACACGAGCTCGTGAGGTGCCAGACCAAAGAGTCGAAGAATCAGTAGGGTTGCAACGCTCCGTGGCGAGGTGACACAAGTGTATTAGGGGGCGGACGGGCGCCGCAAGAGGTGAAGTGTAGTGCGAGTGTAAAAGTGGCAGCTGCGACAGCATGTATGATTAGTCTTGGCAATCCAGGGGAACGGGCAACGGCATGGTGTTGACAGGCAGAGGGCTCACATCTATGAGTCAAAAGACGGGCACATTCGCCGTGCAAGAAGTGAGAAACAGGCAGACGCTTAGACGAAGACAGGAAAGTCGACGAGTCAAAGGCAGCTGGCGAGACGGCGAAGCAGCGAGACGCGCAGGTCGACGGAAGCTCGCATTGCGTCGCAGAAGGTCCCGAGGCCGACTGCGTTGATTTGTTGAGGCCCGCTCGTTTGAGACAAGCTCACTGCTGGGAGGGTTGACCGTCACGGAGCCGGGTTTGATGTCGACTGCCAAAGTCAAGTTGCAGCAGGGCGAGGCAAGTTGGCGAAGGTAGTCGTCGTCGTAGTCGTCGTCGTCGTCGTACGCGATGGCTCGAGCCGGTGAGGGGGAGGGGGAGGATTAGCGTGGATTGAAAGGACCCGGTCGGCACTGCAGCAGTCTTTCCCCCCAAAAAAGGGACGTCGAGAGAGAATGGCTTTGATGTACGAAGTACCTGTGGCGCGTGCGTGAAGAGGCTATTACGTGCAAGGGAAGAAGGGGGCACAGCAACGCAATCGGACGAGGGGGAGGAGAAGCGGTGGGAAGGGAAGAAAAGGAGGAGTCGAGAGCGCGCGAGAAGAATGTGGTGTCGAGACAGGTCGGAGGTCGAGTTGACGAGCAGCGACAAGTCGCGACGAGGCGTCAGGTCAGCCGCTGCCCGATCGAGCCGGGGCGGAGTCGATGATGGCGCAAGTACAGTGACCTTGGCTTTCAGCACCATCACCGCCCACCATCAATCACCGTCGCCGGCCACCAGACACCACCAGCTCTCCCGAAAGCTTGCCTCAGGTACCCGGTACCCGGTACTTCCGACCCTTGGAGTTGCTCTGCGAGTCGAGTCGAAGGAGGAGATACCTGCTCAGCGGAGCCCCCTCGCCCGACTCGACGTGTATCGCCCTAGTGGGATATACCTCGTCCACCTTCCCGGTGTGGCATGGGCTCATTGCCATGAACCATGCTCGCATTTTACCTTTGTGACTCCAAAAGGCTGCAGAATGTCTCTCGTCTTTCCCTGCGTCCGCAAATGGCGAGAGACTCAGAGCAGGTGGGTACCAAGTACTCGGCGAAGCTTCAACCATGCTGTAGCAACTTGCAGCCTCTGCTCAGTCTCCTGCAACAATGCCGCGCTTGAGCTACCTACCTACTACAAGTCAGGTACCGACAGCTAAGCTGCAAGCAAGCACGGATTACTCCAGTTGGAAAACACCGTCTCCTCCCTTTTTGGCGTCGCATTGCACTTCTGCATGAACTCGCAGTCCAAGGGCCTTTGATGCGACTGCACATATAGTGCGTTGGCTGCGTCCAATACCCTCCTCCGGCACATCACCCACAGAGGAATTCGCGGCCTACCTTGCGCCTGGCTTCATCTCGCTTCAGACTCACGACTTCACCTTGAACTCCATTTACTCTCAGGGTATCTCGTCGTCGTCGTCGCCCCCAAATCCAAAACTGAACCCTCCTCCTTCACATTGGTCCTCTGACTCTTCCCGTCGTCCAATCGCCGCGTCCCACTTCCTCTTCTTGCCGCTCTTTCGGTCTGCTAGATCCAGCGCCTTGTCGAGCGCCTCTGGATACGCCTCACGGAGCCTCTCGACGAAGAGCTCAAATGGATTCTCAACCGTACGCGAGAATCCCGAAATCTGATCCGACTTGTCGCGCAAGAACAAGAGGACCTCGGAGAGAAGATTGAGGCGAGGTGACAGCGGTACAAAGTTTTGCGTCAGGGCAATGCCGCTTTCGAGGTTCACCACCAGATGCCACCATCCGCTTGGAACGTGTAGTATCTCCCCAGCTAGACACACGCCCTCGACACACTCGGGCATCCGGCGCGCCTCTTGGTGAAAAGTGAGCAGCCATTCTGCGATGCTCAGCGGGCTCGTAACCTCACTGCTGTCCTGCGACACGTAAACTCCCGGGACCTGCGCTGTGGAGGGGAACATGATCCAGTATTTGGCCCCCTGGATTACCGCGTTCCAGGCGCTTGTGCCGTTCGGATCCTTGTGAAATGTCGATCCGCTTCCCTTGGGCCCGACAATAAGCCACCTATGGGCCGGCCGCTCGGAACCCAAGACCTCGAAAAGGTCCGGCCCGAAGCAGTCTGGCCGCCAGTACGCGGCGCCATTGTCTCGGCCGACCCTGATGTCCATCTTTTCCGCAAACCTGCGATCAAAAAGGTACAACGGACTCTCGTCCATGTTCTCGGCCATGTAGCTGCAATATCGAGCCAGCGGCCAGTCGACTGCCTCTGCACGAAATTCGACGCCTGCGTAGTCTTTGAGAAGACTGTCAATCGACCATGTTGAGCAAACAGGCCAGTCTTGGATGCACTTGGTCAAGACAAACGGTTGCTCCGTCCACTGTTCCGCGAACTGCTCATACGTGAGATTGTCAAGACGACGTATTCGATTCGCTTTGGGGATGCTGGCAATGTAGTGCTCCAGGTTGATGTTTGTGCAAGCGAACGGACGGTGCAAGACGTCGGAGAAGACGCTGCTGCATTCAATATCTGCCTCTTGGTCTTTTCGCAAACCTAATGTGGTGCGTCTCCAAGATCCGTGCCACTCAAGCCCTTGGCTTTGCTCACGGGGCATTCTATCATGTCCATCGTCAGCTCTTTTGAATCTATGAACGCCGGTGTAGCACCCGAGCAAACAATGTATTGAGAAAAAACACATTGAGTCTGCCGGCAAGCGACATCGAACCCCGACCAAGAGGAGTTGCAAGACGAACCAGGCGAAGGATATTTTGACGTTGAAACGGCCAACGAAGAGGTGATTGGACGAATATGGGATATGCTTACCGAAGGTACAATGCCTTCCAAAGCTCTTCTGCGTGGCAAAAGGCATAGAGAAACTTGCATGTGGCGCCGAGACGAAGCAGCACGTTCTGGTCAAGCAGCTCCAGGACTGCCATGAGCACCTCGTCTGGGAGCTGCTGCCAAGCCCCTACGTTTGCACGGGCATGGGGCCCTCTGGAGAGGTAACGATTCCCCAGGGGCTTTACTCGGAGAGGGTGCAAAGGAATCGAGTCGGCATTGGCACTGCCGTTCGACTGCAGGCCATGCCCGGCTACGGCAGATGGCATCGCTGCAACAGAGACAACGAGGCTTGGAAAGGCCCAAGAGCGACGGACGCAAGCCACCACGCCTGCTAGGCGCAAAGGCTCACGCTGAACAAGCAGACGGTGCTTCCAACGCTGCGTATCTGGCAGCCGAACCCAGGCGACCTGAGCTGCTCGGCTCAGATGCCCTCCGGGTGGAAGTCGGTCACGTCAGGCAGCGCTCGTGCGTCTTTGCGATGCCCGGAAAAAGACAACGGGGGCCAATGGTGGAATGTAACTCGAGATCGAATACTGCACAAGCTTGTGAGTCACGGGTAGACGGGGTATGCGCGTGTGCGTCGTTCGTCGTCTATCAGTTTGCGCATGTGAGTGCAGTGCAAATGGTGCGGATCAAATGCTTCAACTCGGCGCGGGGTGTTGGCACCACGGATGAGTCGCCTGCACTGTACTCGACCGTGTGCAGCGCAGCGCTCCAAGGCTCAAAGTGCTGCGAGAGACCATTTTCCAGGTGGGGAGATCTGGTCTCTTAGCACTGTACTACATGGCCAGTGTCAAGCAAGGAACAAAAAAACAGCGGCTCCTTAGGTAGCTAATTACAGGGCATGCACGCCGAACGGCGGGGGCGAAAAAACCCTTCGAGCCGTCCATCGCCTCCAAGGTTCAGAAAAAGTAGGTGCTGCCCGTGCCGGCGAAACGCACTGCTGTGGTTCGCTCCAAGGCTAAGCTACCCTAAGCGTGGGCCCGAGTCAAGGCTTGCGCCCGCTCATTGGTCAGTGCTCAAAGTGGGCAGGAGGGAAAATTTACAAGTCGGCCAGAGCCCCTCAACAAGTGATTATTTTTTCTTTTCCTCTCTCTCCCTCAACTTTCGTCAGAGGAACATCACACTCCGCTACCATTTCCACGCCCCTTGCCCTAGATTCCGTCGGCCGCTCGAGATCCTCGAGGGCTTTTCTGAATCTACTCCGTCTTTTCTTCACCTCGAGTCGTCAGTCTTCCTCCGAGAAGACTCTGCCGACTCCTTTTTCTTCGGCCTCCACCGCCGCCCCGCGCTTTCGATATTCTCGTGTCTAGATCGAGCTGTGCTTGATCTAGATTTTTCGCTTCCACCAGCGCAATCATGGCTACCGACAAGGGACTCGAAGATGTCCCCGAGGGTAAGTGCCACTGCCTTCATCTCGCACTCTCCCCATCACATGTCGCAAACAAGTCTCGGCATCGCCATCTTCCTCTCCGCCCAAACGAGAGGGCAGCCGCCCGGTCCCTTTGCGACTCTCCTCCCCCCCAGGCGCCCACCTCCATGCCCCACGCCTCACCGCCGCGACCCCGCGACTGACATTTTGGCTTTGCAGGGCAGATCGAGTCCAACTACGATGAGACTGTCGACTCCTTCGATGACATGAACCTCAAGTCGGAGCTGCTCCGTGGTGGTAAGTTTTTTATTTGCCTCGCCACCGGCCAAAATTCCCCTTGGTGGCCTGCGCCCGATGGCTCGCAAAGTCGCTCACATGGCTCGCCCCAGTTTATGCCTATGGTTTCGAGCGTCCCTCGGCCATCCAGCAGCGTGCCATCATGCCCGTCATTAAGGGTCACGATGTCATCGCTCAGGCCCAGTCCGGTACTGGAAAGACGGCCACCTTCTCCATTTCCGTCCTTCAGAAGATCGACCCTGCCGTCAAGCAATGCCAGGCACTCATTCTGGCCCCTACTCGTGAGCTTGCGCAGCAAATTCAGAAGGTCGTTGTCGCCATCGGCGACTTCATGAACGTTGAGTGCCATGCCTGCATTGGCGGTACCAGCGTTCGCGACGACATGAAGGCCCTCCAGGACGGTCCTCAGGTCGTCGTCGGCACCCCCGGACGTGTTCACGACATGATCCAGCGCCGCTTCCTCAAGACCGACTCCATGAAGATGTTCGTTCTCGACGAGGCTGACGAAATGCTTTCCGTGAGTCGAGACTGCCTTGCCTGCAACCGTCCCGGTTCTAACACTCTCTCTAGCGTGGTTTCACCGACCAAATCTACGACATCTTCCAGCTCCTGCCCCAGAGCACCCAGGTCGTCCTTCTCTCCGCCACCATGCCCCAGGACGTCCTCGAGGTCACCACTCGCTTCATGCGTGACCCAGTTCGTATCCTGGTCAAGAAGGACGAGCTTACCCTTGAAGGTATCAAGCAGTTCTACATTGCCGTGGAGAAGGAGGAGTGGAAGCTCGACACCCTCTCCGATCTGTACGAGACCGTCACCATCACCCAGGCCGTCATCTTCTGCAACACCCGCAGAAAGGTCGACTGGCTCACCGACAAGCTCACCGCTCGTGACTTTACCGTCTCAGCTATGCACGGTGACATGGACCAGGCCCAGCGTGACCTGATCATGAAGGAGTTCCGATCCGGTTCCTCCCGTGTCCTGATCGCTACCGATCTTCTTGCCCGTGGTATCGACGTCCAGCAGGTCTCTCTGGTCATCAACTACGACCTGCCCGCCAACCGCGAGAACTACATCCACCGTATCGGTCGTGGTGGTCGTTTCGGCCGAAAGGGTGTTGCCATCAACTTCGTCACCGCCGAGGATGTCCGCATGATGCGTGAGATTGAGCAGTTTTACAGCACCCAGATCGAGGAAATGCCTATGAACGTTGCCGACCTCATCTAAACAAAGACAGAATTCCCCAAGTACCATTGTCGTTGACTGGTACTTTTTTTCGGGCTGCTTTGCCATTGGGTAGCCCCCGCACGGCAGTTTTGGCATCTGACGGAGTGCGTTTGCGGCGATTTCCTTGCAGCTGTTGATAGATTTGCGTTTCTAGAGGGCCATCAGAGACTTTGCATCCGTGCACGAACGGTCTCGCGGTGACTGGAGGGCAAAAAAATCGAATGGGCTGCGCGGCGGAGGCTCAGGGAAGTCCTTTGCACCTACGTGGTTGGAGGTGTGGCGGGCTACCAAAAGTAATGCAATGGTTTTGTTTTCATGTCTCCTTTGTCGCCCCAGTTCCTGTATCTAGGGATTGCTTCTTGATGACCATCTTATTTCCTTTGCCACCGTTCCGCCTTGACCATGCAAGGCGTAATCGTGCCGTGCTTTGAGCCCGACCAAACGCCCAATGTTACCATGTTTGAGCCGACCATGGTAGATACGTTCGATGCGCCTGATGAGATGCTTATGCACCAGTCACTCGAACAAGTTGTGATGCGCGGATTCGATTAGATTTATAGAAAATATTCCCAAGAAAGGAAAAGTAAATGGCTGCCCAGCTGATGCTCGCCATGTATCAATCAACATGTGAGAAGATGACTTGCCCGTCCCTGAACGCCATTGGTATAATGTCCTTAGAAGCCACATGCGCCCTTTCAGTGGCGCTACTCAATCCGAAATTTTGCCCAAATATATCCTGTACACCTCCACTTATTCTCGTGGTTCTCATCGAGCCTGGCCAAATGAAGTGACTGCCGATGGCGTGCTCTTTACTGCCGCGCCAGCATATGCTCCAGGGATAGGCACCGCCTCATAGGTTGGCTCATCAGCCACCTGAGGCGCCGGTTGAGTCGTAGACTCTCTCGGTGGCGTGAGAGTTCTGGCTGAAATGGGAGACATGCCTCCGTGGTTTGCCCTTGGTGTCGCAGAGGGAGCCTTGCTCGGAGGAGGCTGCAACTTGAATCCCGGCGAAGGGTGATTGAACTGGGATTGAGGTTCGACGACCCGGCCGCCGGGTGTGAAGGGGCTGGCTTCATCGATGTCGGATAGGTTACGATATGCTGCTGGCGGATGGCGGGGGGACATGGCGTAATGGCTCAAGGCGGGCGATTTGGGACCAGCGAATCCGGGCGTATTGGGGGCGGATTGTGAACGGAGCTGGGCGAGATATAGATCGGAACGAGCGCGATCGCGAAGATCCATGGATTTGAAGAGGCGGCGTTTTGTGTAGTAGCGCCAAAAAACAAAGCTGTAGAGGGCAATGGATATGACTTCAACGACGACTTCGATAATGATGCACACCAGGGACCAATTTTGGAGGCGACAGACGAGTTGGTAATCGACTTTTTGAGCAAAAACATCGGACCTGTTGTTGTCGACGCAAGCCCAACCCCACATATCCTTGTTGTTGCTGTGGTCCTTTGCGTGCTGGAACAATGCGGCGGTGATGACCCAGAGGAGCAGACTCGTGATGAACTGACAATAACGGTCAGTACATGGTCCTAACACAGGTTGAGGAACGAGGGATCCTTGACTTACCCAGCCCACCGCAAACATTTGATAGTAAGTGTTGACCTTTTCGGCTCGCTTGTGGCCTCCCCGGCAATATGCAGCGAAGACTATAATGCAGACGAACAGCGAGAAGCAAGCCATTGCGAGGGCAAGCTTCTGAGGCCAAGCAGTAGATGCAGTGTTGGGCGCCCAGGAAGGCATGTTGCTTTGAGAGGGCAAACTCTTTGTGGCGTTGAAGATGGAGAAGGAGGCGGACAGCATGGAGAGGATGATGAGAGAACAGCTGAAGCTTACACCTCGGAGGGCGAACTTGGCCATGCGCACGCGTGTCTTCATTTTCTTCAGTGCGGGTTAGCTCTTGTACCGGTGCAAGGCCTTTAGCTGTCGCCCAACTTACAACATCCTTGACTTGTTCCTTTTCCGTGGCCTCCTCACGCTTCTCAAGAATATCTTCCTCGCGAAACGTAGGGCTCAAGGGGTTCGTGAACTGACGCGCCGGGGTTCCTGGAACTTTCATGGCGCTTTTGAGAGGAGATCGAGGGGTCATGGGCACAGGGACGGAGTCTCGCTTTGCTTGATTGCCAATGTAGCCAAAGCCGATATCGCCAGGCTGAGACTGAACGACATAAGACTTTTCAGGATCTCCAAAAGGAGAGTTCATGGCGACAGGGGAGTGGACGGTGGTGGCCTCTGCGAAACGAGGCGTACGGGGGGCCTTGAGCGAGCTGGTCGAGGAAGAATCGTCCGATGCAGGCCGAGTGGGTGCCAGGTTCAACGGAGCAGGCCGCCGCCTCTCATCGAAGCCTGGGAGCATGGTCAGAATTATGAGCCTATCAAATGATGGTCGTGTCTAGACGGACCTTGCGGAGCCATTTGGGCAGATTGTGAATGCGTATTATGGGAGAAACGCGGGCCGTAGTGGGCGCTGTGTTTGATCCAACATCAACGACACGGAACTACGAGGCTTCAAACCAGTTGTAGCCAAGATCCCTCTGGAATGGAAGACAAACAAGCAACAAACTGAAAGAAGAATGGAGAGACCAGCTGTCGCAGAAGACAGAAAGGAGAAGGGGGCTGAAGCAAGACGACAGCGAGGAGGGACCATACGGGTTTTGAAGGCGGCGGCTGCGAGCACGAGGCAAGGTGCTCATTCGACGGCACGCAGGCGCCGAGCAGCAAAGACATGGTGGAGACAGCAGCGGAGGAACGGCATAGAGTTGCATGGGGGGCGAAACGGAACGACGAGCAGACGGCCGTGATAGGTAGAGCCAAGATCAAGGGCGCGTGCCATGTAGACACCAAGCTGCCGGGACAAGGAGTACATGGGAGAAGCAAAGGACGGTAGGGCACGACGACGATACGGGGCCGCTGGGCGTGTACCCTTGGCGCATGCACGTCGGTAAGGTACTTGTTCGGGGAAGCAGAGCGACTGAGGAGAGAGGTGTGGTTGGATAATGGGTGCAGGGACCAGGGCACCAACACTTTGATGGAGGGAAGGACCTACCTGGATAAATGCAAGAGGGTGTGATGAAGGTCCAACGGTGTATCCTTGATAAAGAGTGACGGCTGTTGGCTGGGGAGAGGGTGCGATGAAGCGGGCAGCAGCAGCAGCAGGAAGACGGGGAGGCAATGGCGGAGAAGGTGATGCGAAATAGAGCAAGACAAAAAGGAGAGGCAGACGATGAAATGGAAAGGAGGAAGTCGCGAGAAGCGGTCTGCTGATCTACGATGAAGTGGAAGGAGCTCCTGGGCCTTGCTGCCAGCTGAAGCGCTTGAAGCGGCAGCGGTAAGCAGCAAAGGTGCGTGTGACAGCAGTACCTCGTACGTGCTCCGTACATACAGCAGCATGTGTGTAGCATCCAGCGCTTGGGAGCTGCTTGGATCCTGTACCAAAGGCACACCTGATGGGGACAACATGTCGCGCAAAATGCACGTAGCCTGGGATTGAGCCCGGAATTAAAGGGGACGAAGGGGGGTTCAAGCAGGATTATCTCCTCGCCACTAAGCACTTTATTTGGCCGCCGGCGCAAGACTCGATATCCTCCAGCCAGACTTGGGGAGCAGGGGAGAGGGACAGAGGGACAAGCGAGAGAGGCATCTGGTCTGCATGGGATCCGCAAGGCCGTCGACGAATTAGACATGTCCAAAGCGCCCGGGGCCACGGCGGCTAAGGATGGGCCAAGGGCTTACGGCGCATGCGGAGCCAACCGTTGGCGCTGCCGGAGGCCGATTGTGCTTGATGAACCAGGGATAAGGTCTCTTGAGACGACCCCGGATGCCCACCTCCCGATAGGTTGGGTGTCGGAAAAACTCGAGCCCTGACTATATCACTAGGTTTGCTATTGTTGAGAACCTACCACTCAAGTTGGTATAGCTTTCAAAAGTAAATTGCTGATTAGCCCATATTTGAATCATTGAAACCCATCTTTTTCGAGCAAAATAAATGATGAGGTGGCAAAGAGGACAGGTTGCGGTCAATAGGAGAACGGCTGGTCCTCAAATCTTTCTGTCACCCTACTGTTCCCCGCCATCCCCCGCCCCCTCCAGCAGCCTCCGTGTACACACGCCCCCCGTCTGCGGCGGCTGCCAGCCGAGGCCTAGTGAACGGGAGCCAACTCACTGCTCTGATTGGCGAGCTCTTGACATGGACCTCACGCTGGAGCTACCAGCAGCAAAGCGGCAACTGCGAGGCGGAAGCGGGCACAACCTCGATGACTGACGGATCAATCAGTGGGTGTTTTGGTCCGGCCTTGCGTTTCCTAAAAATAAACTCCTGCCAGTTGGAGGTGTGTGTGTTGTGCACAAATCCTCCTCAAGGTGGCCATCAGCACTGCAGCAGCCGCTATCCTTCTAGTGCAAGCCCGATGGGGATACTGTCTCTGGAGATCCTCTGTGCTGTACTAAGCAAGCTCAGTACTGTCTGCCCTTTGCACAACCGCGCGTACGTCAGTGCCTCTTCCTGGGGCCTTTCTTTTGCCGTCTCCTCTCATCGTGCCTCTTACGCCGACTGTTCCGTTACTTCCGCATCATCTCCGCCGAGTGCTGTCGCCCATTCTTCAAGCTGGCCGTGTCCAGCTCATCCGCCGGCTGCATGACGACTTTGAGCTGTCGGCACGCTACCCTGATTTCGCGTCGCACTCGCCAGTGTATCCGTCCTTTCCTCGCCAATGTCGCCATGTGGCTCAAACCCCGCCACCGTTTCGAGTCCGCCACCTTGTTTGCACAAACTGAATAGCTATTTTTAACACGGACAAACCTCCCGCCCTGCAGCCTTGAGGTATGCAGAAGCAGATTGTTATCGAGACGATTGATGCTTTAGCTGGCAAGTCAAACACATGCACAGCACGTCACCTGCTTGATACCAAATCCCACATATCTAGCAGAGTCCAGTCACTGGTGAGCCTGGCCTCGTTGATGTACTCTCTTTCCATTATTGTCTCCTTCTCCGTGCTGGGCAGTGAAGATGTTGAAGATGGCACACTGAAGCAACACCCGGGTCGATAGGCGCTCAGGAAAAGAGCAGGTTCCATTCGTCAAGACTGTATTCGCCGAGCTAGGATAATGCATGAATGCCTCCGTCGTCAAGTGGTTCTCATCATGCTTCCAAGATGCATCGTTCAATCAGAAGGAAGAGTCGCCATCTCACCATTATCCTCTTGTTGCCCGCGCACACCTCGGCTCAGCCGAGCTTCAACCGGCGAGGGGCAGACATGACTTATCGCCTTATCTGGCCCTAAATGGACTAGCGCAACCTTGGAAGACTCATCCATACCCCCCAAAGTCCCTATGACTGCACACGAGGAATTTTGACTGCTGTGAGGCGAAATATTCCCGTTGCGAGCTCCTCCCCGCTGCGTCTCGACAAGCTTCGACATCACCTCATCGGATTGCCGCAACCCCTTTCCGACAGCCTCCTCTTCTCCGCCGAGAGCGCATTCGAGCTCCTGCAAACGCTTCAGGCCTTTCCCGCGCGTCACCGAGCCAGAAAAATCTCGGCGCAACAAAGTGCCCCGCCAAGTTAAACATGGCTTCCAACGGCGATCCTAAATATGACGACGTCGAGTCCGAGTCAGACTCTGGCGAGTCCTTTGACGGACAGGTTGATGCCGGCGAGGGAATTGAGGAGAAGCCTCTCAAGTCCGCTCTCAAGAAGTCCAACCCTGCCATCCCAGATCAGACCGTTCAAAGGCCCCCGCTGCCCCCGCAGACGGACCCAAAAGACCTCGATGTCGCCAGCCTGACGCCCCTGACACCCGAGATCATCGCCCGGCAAGCAACCATCAACATTGGCACCATCGGCCATGTCGCTCACGGCAAGTCGACCGTTGTCAAGGCCATATCGGGTGTCCAAACTGTTCGTTTCAAGAACGAGCTGATCCGAAACATCACCATCAAGCTCGGCTACGCCAACGCCAAGATCTACAAGTGCGATAATCCTCAGTGCCCACGCCCAGGATGCTACCGAAGCTACAAGAGCGAGAAGGAGGTCGACCCTCCCTGCGAGAGAGACGGCTGCAGCGGCACCTATCGGTTATTGCGACATGTCTCGTGAGACTCCCTCATTTCTGCTCTATATACCACCTGTTTCTTGGCTGACCCAATGCCTCAACACAGCTTCGTCGATTGCCCTGGTCACGACATTCTCATGAGCACCATGTTGTCGGGTGCCGCCGTCATGGACGCCGCGCTGCTCTTGATTGCCGGAAATGAATCTTGCCCTCAGCCCCAAACCTCGGAGCATTTGGCTGCCATTGAGATTATGAAGCTCGACAAGATCATCATTCTGCAAAACAAGGTCGATCTCATGAGAGAAGAGGCCGCTCAACAGCACTACGAGTCGATTCTCAAATTCATCCGAGGAACCGTCGCCGGCAAGTCGCCCGTCATCCCCATCTCGGCTCAGCTGAAGTTCAACATCGACGCCGTCAACGAGGCCATCGTCAATACCATCCCCGTACCCCCACGAGACTTCACCATGGATCCGCACATGATTGTCATTCGATCCTTTGACGTCAACAAGCCTGGTGCCGAGATCGACGAGCTCAAGGGCGGTGTTGCCGGTGGCAGTATCCTCCATGGTGTCGTCAAGCTCGGCGACGAGATTGAGATTCGTCCCGGTATCGTCTCCCGAGACGAGTCCGGCTCTCTCAAGTGCACGCCCATCTTCAGCAGAGTCGTGTCGCTCAACTCGGAAGCCAACGACCTCAAGTACGCCGTTCCCGGTGGCCTGATTGGTGTCGGCACCCGCATCGACCCGACGCTCTGCCGAGCCGATCGACTCGTCGGTTTCGTCCTGGGTCTCAGGGGCAGACTCCCCGAGATCTACAGCGAGATCGAGGTCAACTTCTACCTCCTCCGTCGCCTGCTCGGTGTGCGGACGGCCGACGGCAAGCAGGCCAAGGTCGCCAAGCTGGCCAAGAACGAGGTCATCATGGTCAACATTGGCTCGACCTCGACCGGCGCAAAAGTTGCTGCCATCAAGAACGACGCCGCCAAGCTCGTACTGACCAGCCCCGCCTGCACCAACATTGGCGAAAAGGTTGCGCTGAGTCGACGTATCGAGAAGCACTGGCGCCTCATCGGCTGGGCTACCATCGCAGCGTAAGTTTCTCTCCCGTCACGGACCATTATCAAGCAGAATCATGGGCTAACCTAGTGCGTAGCGGTGTTACGTTGGAGCCCAGCATGTCCTGAGGGGCTGTCGAAAATCAATTCATGTAGCACAATACAGTTTGCACTCGCCGCATTGCCTAACGATGAAAGATGTTCATCTCACCAAGGCAGCACAGAAGACGTAAGCTTCGTGAGGTAGTGTGAGGGCATGGCCAGCGCTGTAGGACAGCGCCTCAAAGTGAGCCCAGCAGAGGCGGGTCGGCCCATGAAAATGGGATTCATCGCATCGATGGGATATCAAATCCCTAGGCCAAAGGGGCCCAACGTGCCACAGATGCGCCACCGGGGCTTTCTTCACTCCTGTCCAAGACTACTGGCATTAGAAGAGAAGAGGTTGCAGGTTGCGTCAATCGACTTCAAGTTACGCGAAGCTGTCTCCAATTTTTCGTATTATTTCCGCACTTTGCGGGCGTGCTTGACAAGGTTCTCAATGACCCCTTCAAAGGCTTCGCGATCACCAATTTTTTCGTCCGTCCTCTTCTGCCAGTACTCGAGCATCTCCTTGGCCGCATCCTGCATAGACTCAAGCTTGGTTACGTGCTCCTTGAGTTCTTCGTTCGTCATTCCATTAAGCGCCTCGTCTGTAGTCGTGCACAGGTACCGCGCAGCCACCAAGTCCAGCTCTGGCTGCGGCGGGGGTCCTTTGCGGCTCCTGGACCCGGATGCCTTGCCCTGTGTGTCCACCGATGTCGATGAGGCGTTGGCGTCACCCTGCCGCAGCCGCGTCGCGGAGCGCGAGTCGCTCGACGTACGTGGGGAGTTAGCAGGGATGCTTAGGGAGGGCAGGATAAGCTTCTTCTGCTTGGAGGCGGGAAGAATCTCGTCGAGGTCGACGGGAACGCCTAGCGAGACGAGAAAGAGTCGACGGGTGCGGGAGCGGATCCAGTCGGGCGGTGCGAGGGGCGGAGGTGCGACGAGCTGGGACCATAGCGGTGCAGCACGAGGCGTCATGAAGATGGATACGTCTTTCGGGAGCGGACGAGGAGTCGGGCAATCTATTTCATCGGGCGGAAAGAGCGCGTCCAGGTAAGGCTCTACGGACGACAGGATATCG
Organism: Hirsutella minnesotensis 3608; assembly: GCA_000956045.1. NCBI lineage: Eukaryota > Fungi > Ascomycota > Sordariomycetes > Hypocreales > Ophiocordycipitaceae > Hirsutella > Hirsutella minnesotensis. The sequence continues at coordinate 42,092 of KQ030533.1, read as the reverse complement.
TCGGCGCCCAGCCCGTCAAAGTCGGGTATTGGCTAGAGGCATGTGAGCAAGCCGCAGAGAAACCGAACAGCGCAATGACGAACTTACAAAAGGCAGGATGCATGGCTGCACTGGAAGAGCCGGTGGAGCAGCCGATGGCAACGGCGTGGCTTGAAATCCATCCTCGAAGTCGTCAAAGTCATCATCCTGGCCGCCCTCTTCGAAATCGTCAAAGTCGTCCCCAAAATCATCGTTGTTATTCAGAACATGGCCTTCAGGGGTGATTTTCACGTCTGGGATAGCGTCTGCAACCCGCTTTGCTTCAAACTCTTCAGAATATGACTGATTGCCGGCGTCCGGTGCTCCCTCTAGTACAGTCAACGGTACGCCTTCTGCCTCGCTGGAGTCGCCCGTTTCCATGACCTGGTTGCCGCCATTGGCGAGAGGTGTAACAGGATCGTCTTCCTCGGCGAATACAGCTATTTGATCGGGTTTCGCATCTTTCTCGCGCATCTGGTGGGCTTCGGTCCCCGGGACTTCGCCGTAACAAGGATCGTTGTCGACCTTTTCGACTCGGGTGGTGGGTATCGGGGAGAGGCATCCAGGACTCACGGGGCCCGATTGCGCATCCGTGAAGCGATCGTCATCATCTGATGATTCGGCTATCAAGTTCATTAGCTTGGCCTTCGAGCGGACCCGGTGCAAGGGAGGACGACGAACATAGCTGTCGCGCGCCAGGATCGGCGGCGTTCGTTTCTGGTGGAGGCTCAAGCCCCTCGGAGCTGGCCATTGCACGCAAAGGGAGCGGGCGATGTCGTCTCGGTTCTCAGTGCGCTACTATATTGGGCTCCATTGGATATCCCCCATGAGATCTGGGGGAAGCTGTAGCGATATGGTGGCTGAGACTGAAGATGGCGTAGGCTCGATCTGAAATGTGTTGACGGGATCACAGCCGGCGATGACGGGTGGTCTGCCCGGCGAAAGGGTCTATGGCAGCCTAATATGCTTTGTTTGTCTAATGTACTATTGGAGAGTACGGTGAATGGGCGTGGCACAACAGTCGTCACGGCAGGAAAGTATGCAGCCGAGTAGCAGTTTGAACAAGGAAGAGGGCGGCTCACTTGTCCTGTATCTCGCCAGCATCGAGGTCCATCACGTGGGGCAGCGGTGGCTGTGTTTGAGCGTTCTCTCCTGGTGCCCAAGAAAAACTGTGGATACCTGGGTACTTGGGTGCATGTACCTTCGCGGAAAGAGCCGTTCGTTGGCTAGCGCATGGGAGGGAAGCTGCTTCTCTCACAGGCGCGCTTGCCTGCCATAAGTTACCACCCAAAGAGAGCAGGGCTAGCGGAAAAGAGCATTCATCATCTTCAATCTCTCCAGTCAACCGTCGACGCGGCGCCCTTTTACAAAGACCGCCCGACTACCGCCCGACTTTGCCAATCGCGCACGGCTGTACCCTTTCTTTGACTCGCTCGAGACAGACCCTGGGTTGCTGTCGATCCCCCATTCGCTTTGCTATGGTGGCCTGGTGAACAAAAATTATCCTCCCAGCGTTCAGCCTCGCCGACTAGCTACCTGCTACCTCCTCCCAACGACTCTACGAGCGCACGACTCCTGGCGAGGCCTGCGTAACGGCCATGTCGTTTAGCTTTGGAACCCCCAGCTCATCGAGCGAGCAATCGAAAGCAAATACGTCGTCGGCGCCTGCTGCAGGCGGTCTTTTCGGATCAGCGTCTGGCACCAGCACTCCCAGCTTCTCATTTGGAAACCTGGGCGGCGCGTCTGCTGGCAACGCCTCAACGCCTGCAGGCAACCCGACTTCTATTTTCGGCCAAAAATCCAGCGGAGATGCGCAGAAATCAACGACGAACCTGTTTGGCGGTGCCTCATCGGCTACCCCCGGCGCCAGTGCAGCAACTCCATCGACGGGAGGTCTGTTTGGCGGCAACGCGTCGACCACGCCCTCTACTGGCGCTGGGCTTTTCGCTGCACCTAAGCCTGCGACCGGTACTCCTGCGACGTCGACTCCTGCCGGCGGAGGTCTATTAGGCGGTGGCGGCGCTTCGACGCCCGCGGCCGGGGGCTTATTTGGAGCATCGAGCACCACGGCCAGCAAGCCAGCGTCCAACATGTTTGGAGCTTCCACCGCCACTCCCAGCACGGGAGGCACGCTCTTTGGCGCTCAGAATAACGCAACGCCTGGTCAAGCAACGCCTACGCCCGCAGCTGCACCAAGCCTGAACCTGTTTTCTGGCATGAATATGACGTTGGGAAAGAAGAATGAAAGCACACCAAATGCGCAGGGCGCTGCTCCCCCAGCTACGGCGGCAGCTACCCCTGCGAAGCCCATGTTCTCCTTAGCATCGACTACGCCTGCGGGAGCGCCTCCCTCCGATGCGGCCAAGTCTGCTACAGCCGCGATTCCGTCACAAACGACGAATAACGCACCTCCGTCGGGTCTCTTTGCTGGGCAGACTGGCGCCGGTGCTTCTACAGGCAGCAACTTGTTCGGTGCCAAGCCCGCAGCCAGCTCAGGAACGACTCCAGGAGGTCTCTTCGGGAACGCGGCCGGCAACTCTACCCCAGCATCGTCTGCAGCGCCAGCAAGCGGCACCGCAGCCGCAACAACTGCAACCTCGTTGTTTGGCGCCAAGCCAGCCGCTCCCGCAGCCGCTGGAGGCTCTACTGCAACTCCCAGCGGGGGACTTTTTGGCGCCGCAGCCACGAATAGCACGCTGGCTCAAGGTGCATCCGGCGCGACCCCCGCCGCTGGGGGGGGCTTATTCGGCAATAAACCAGCTGCGTCTACTGCAGCTCCTTCTGCAGCTCCAGCACCATCATCAGGAGCCGGTGGTCTGTTTGGAAACGCCCAGTCAAATGCCGAAGCCACTCCAAAGCCTGCGTCGTCTCTCTTTGGTGCTACCGCTACCGCCAATGCCTCTCAGCCTGCCTCGTCAGGGGCTGCCCCAACTAGCACAACGCCAGCTTCAGGCGCTGGCGGATTGTTTGGGGCCAAGACAACAACAGAGAGCTCGGATAAGGACAAGGACAACAAGGGTGCTCAAACAGAGAAGCCCGCTACTCAGAATGGGGCTCCAAGCGCGCTCGGCGCATCAACCAGCGGGCCGACGTCCCAGATACCAAGGCTCAAGAATAAGACGATGGAAGATATTGTCACTCGCTGGGCCTCGGATCTGTCAAAGTATCAAAAGGAGTTTAAGGACCAGGCCACTATCGTATCGACCTGGGACAGGAATCTCGTTGACAATGGCGAGAAAATCCAAAAGTTGTACCTGGATACATTCGAGGCCGAGCGAGCCAGCCATGAGATCGAGCGACAACTGGTTGCAGTTGAAAGTCAGCAGGACGAACTTGAAGCTTGGCTCGACCGCTACGAGGCAGAGGTGCAGGACATGTTTGTCAAGCAGATTGGACCTGGGGAGCAGCTGGCCGGTCCGGATCAAGAGCGTGAACGGACATACAAGCTGGCAGAGAAGCTCACCCAACAGCTCGACGAGAAATCGCGCGACTTGTCCAAGATGGTCAAGGAGATTAACGACATTTCCGGCACTCTCAGCAAGGGAACCAAGGCAGAGGATCCGGTAAGCATTGTGTTCTTGACATGCGTTCCGGCCACTTCTAACAGACTCGTGCAGCTGAGCCAGATTGTCCGCGTACTGAATGGTCACCTTACACAATTGCAATGGATCGATGCCAACGCCGCCGCACTGCAGGCCAAGGTATCCGCAGCACAAAAGTCGAGTGTTGCCATGAGCAGCCACTACGCAGGAGTGGAAAACGATGCAGCAGAGAGCTTCTACCGATCTTACATGGGCCGGCGATGAGCCTGCAGAGCCTTTTGGAGTTGGGAGGACGGACATTGGGCAATTGGACTGCAACTCTTGTGGTACCTGGGTAGCTTAGACCGAGGCGAAATACAAATTCTGGACCATGTCGGTCCCATGGCTTTCTTTTTTTTTTTTGGTCAGGAATGAGGATTTGTTCCGTCAAGAAAATGTTGTTACATGACTCCCAGCTGAAGCAAATGCCTTTTTGAGCCTTTCATACCGGCTGTTTCGCGTGCTAATGCATTAGTTCTGCTCGCCGCCCTGGTCCTTGGTGATTTCGTCGCTGTAATGTAGGATTAGCAACAGGTTGGTGTCAAAGTGCGCATCTCGATGCGAGACGGGTGAGGACAAGAGAAGTAACGTACATGTGCTTGGCGAGACGGTCAAGGTGCTGCTGCTGCTCGGCAAGCTTCTTCTTGAGCTCCAGGAGCTTCTCCTTCTCGCGCTGGCGAATGGCGTAGTCCTCGCTGGCCTTTTCACGGCGCTGGAAAGCGTCGCTGCACAAGACGCTCAGTCAGTCTCTTTCCACGACGAGCACCCACCGCCGACGGTCCTGGCCGATTGGAGAAAACGGCATGCCGCGGCGAGCAAAAAACGTACCCTTGGCCTCCCATCCTGGGGGGCGCGCCGGTATCTCCGTCGGCCATGGCGCGGGCAGTGGTTGAAAAGGTGGCGGCTCGGAGGGGACGGAAGACGGCCGTCCTGGTCAGCGTTGTGCGAAGCATCGTGGTGCGATGGTGGGAGTTTAGTTGGGTGGTGGTTTGCACGGTTGAAGAAGGGTGGAAAGGGAGGAGGTCGGTATGACGTTTGGGCGGTTGGAGAAGTGATGGAAGCAGAGGTGGTCCGAGGCGAGCTTTCCTACTGGGCGGGCAAACCAGGCCCCGAGGGGGGGAGCTCGCTGCGGTCGAGAACTTGGACAGTTGGGTGGGCTGATGGACGTGGGCTGACGGAGAGGTACCTGGGTACGCGGTACAAGGAGCTCTTGGTCTGGCAGACGGCTGAATCCAACAAGACTGCAATGAGTTCACATCGCAAAGAGATGGACGTCAGCGTATCTTCTTGTTCGAATTCTAGACATTTGCATCGGCTTGCTGCGTGGCCGGTTGAGAGCAAGGCATGGCATTGGCATTGATGCACCCTCGTCTCAACGCAATGCAGCGAGCTCGGTAGAATCAGTTCGCCAGATACGGAGTACGCGAGGCATGTAATTAAGGCAAGTCGCCCTGCTGTAGACATTGACTGGCCCCAGAGTCACGGTGGAGCACGGCGGTGCCTTGCTTCGCTGCGCTTCCGGGTCTTTCCAAGGGCGAGACGAAGCGTCCTTCGGGAAGAGACGCGTGAACAGTCTCTGACAGAGGGCAATCTGCAGTAGGTTGCTTGCGGATCTGTGTACCAAGGTATTTCTTGACAGGCGAGGTACAACGTCAGGTTACTCGGTCCATGAGATGGTGGTACAGATACCGCGAGTCGGGAAGGCCAAGTGCCGCAAAAGACGGATATTGCGTCCTTCACAAGTCATGTCTAGAGAGAAGAGGCCATCGATGTCTACTGTACAAGGTGCCCTGCATCGAGTCTGGCGCGTGCAGACATGGACACATTGCTCCCTGAACACGGGCAGCTCAACGGCACTGTCGGTGTCTACAGGCGGGGGACCCAGGGTGCTGGGGACCTGAGTCACGGGCAGCACAGGCCGTGGTTGGTCGCAGTGTGCCAGAATGCTCCCCCTCCCAGTGACCAGTGACCCATATGCCACCATGACGTCTTTGGCACGACGGCGCAAAGGGGAAAAGGAAAACAACGAGTAGAAAGCCGCCGTCATCGACCAACTCCCCCCATGCCGCCAGCTGGCTTGAAGAGCCCGAAAACGGGGCCGCCGTGGTCGCTATTGCTGGTCACGATGGGCATCAATATTTGTGGTGCGCTGCTGGTTATGCAATGATGTTTTTTTTTTATGTCGGGCATCCAGGGTAGTGGGCTGGCGTTTTCGGTGACGATGGCGCCCGACGTCGACTTGGTCGTAGAGAAATACGGGGGTTTCGAGGTTTCGTATCTGGTACTGCACTCAATCGCTGTGCTGGGCCCGAGAGATGGTACCCGGGACACAATCGAAGCTCGAAAATCAGCCAGACCCGAACCAATGTCCCAGGCTGACATCAAAGGCCCGGGTGGAGAAGAGGAGGGAGAGGGGGGTTCTGGCAATCTGGAAAGGGCTGCTGCACAAATTGGCCAGCGAGGTACCAGCTTACAGCACCCAGTATCAGGCGCTGGCTTGTTGCTGTCAGTGTCGGGCTTTTCGCTGAAACCCATTGTCCCACTATCAAACATCGAGAGATGTGCTCGGCGCCGTGCGAAGCTGTTTCGATGCTACACGCCTGCCTCACTGTCGGGCCACCTGCAGCGGTTGTTTCCAGCGGGCCGGGTTCTCTTGTCCTGGGTGCGGTAGGATTGAGCTTGGCCGGACGAGGTCGTGCGCAGAGGTAAGGTACCTGAGCTAGATGCCCGCCGCGGGTACCCGAAAGACGCCGAGGGACCTGTTGGCGCGGCAAGTCCTTGGCCGTGACACGTTGGCCTCGAGGGCGACTCGACAAGTACTCGCCCACGATGCGGGTACATGAATCCGCGAGCGGCAGCGCGTCACCAGACAGGACAAGGACCCTATTCGTACCAGAAGCAGACAAGACGCCACGCCCCCTCCCCTTTCTTCCCCCCCTTCTGCGAGGCCGTAATCTCTCGAGCACCCCTCCCCTCCTGTGCTTGCACCCCCCTGGCGGAATAGGACGTGAGCCACTAGGAGACGTGATTGGCAATTGGGCGGCTGCATAAAAGTTCACCACAGCCTGCTGCTTGTTCCGGCCTCCGTCCCGAGCCCCTTCTCACTCATCAATTTCCATACAAGCCCACGCTTCCTCTTTTCGCCCGTCAACCCAAACTCGACTTGCAAAACCCCCCAACAAGCCAAGCCCGCCCGCCATCCAGCTTCGCCGTCGTGCACGCCCATCGACTTGCCCGCCCCAGCGTCTATCTCGTCGCTCTCGACTGCAGACCCGTCGAATACTTTTTTTTCTACTCCGGCCTTTCCACCCCTTGAGCCTCTGCGGCATCCTCGGCTTTTTGGAACCCGCCTGTCGCCTTGTCGACTTGTTGCATTCGGTGCGTATTTTCGCTTGCGTGTCCTGTTATTGCTACTTTGCCGGCTGGCTTGCTGTCTGTCTGTTGTCTTGTCACTACCCACTGCGGCGCACCCCTCCTTTGGCCCTCCCCCCCCTCACCCTCTGTCGTCATGGCTCCTCCTCGTCCTCCCACTTATCTTCACGCGCCCATGTGAAGAGGCTTCGAGTCGCGAAATGCGCAATCCATCAGGGCGATATACCTAGCGACTACCCATCACGTCGACTGCTTCGCACTGCCGTCTTGTGGCTCCTCGTGCCTGGGATTGGACCAAGGAAAGAGAGGGGAGGAGGGGCCCTTTCCTTCTACATACGTCGCCTACCGAACCGCCGTCGCGCCCTTTCCCCCTCCCTCTCAAGCCCCATCTACGAAACCCCCACTATGGCGACTGGTGCCTCATCGTGGGCGGGGAAATGGATGCCCGCCAGAACCGCTCCTCGTCGCTTCTGCTATCAAGACGCGCTTCTTGTTCCTATTGACGTGGCATCCCCGACCGTCGCCACTCGGCCGTCTCGTCTTTGCCTCTTTATTCGCATCCGCAAGGCCTGGCCAGCCCGTCTGATCGTCTCTGCGCATGCTCGCTTGCTACTGGCCTCCGCTTTCATTGGCATCCACTTTGCCAATACCCACTTTTCTCGCGCATACCGCCTGGTCCATTTCCCTGCATTTCCCTGCACCTCCTTGACATATCAACCAAACCATCCCATCGTTGTCGGCGCAAAACGCACTCGACCATTCATTCTCTCTGCTGACACCTTCATCTCCGCACAAGTCTAGTCACCGCCAAAATGGGTCACGAAGATGCCGTCTACCTGGCCAAGCTCGCCGAGCAGGCCGAGCGGTACGAGGGTGAGTCCGCGCCCGCCCTTGTCGTCCCCCCCCCGGCAGACGCCCGTCCGATACTAATCGACACGCGCCCCTGCAGAGATGGTTGAGAACATGAAGATTGTCGCCTCCGAGGACCGTGATCTTACCGTCGAGGAGCGCAACCTGCTCTCCGTCGCCTACAAGAACGTTATTGGCGCCCGCCGTGCCTCTTGGAGGATAGTCACCTCCATTGAGCAGAAGGAGGAGTCCAAGGGCAACTCATCCCAAGTCACCCTCATCAAAGAGTACAGACAGAAGATTGAGGCCGAGCTTGCCAAGATCTGCGACGACATTCTCGATGTCCTTGACAAGCACCTGATTCCTTCCGCCACGTCTGGCGAGTCAAAGGTCTTCTACCACAAGATGTGCGATTGCCCCCTCCCTATACCCCAAACTCGCTCGAGTACATGCTGACTGCCGCTCTAGGAAGGGCGACTATCATCGCTACCTCGCCGAGTTCGCCATGGGAGACCGTCGCAAGGACTCCGCCGACAAGTCTCTCGAGGCCTACAAGGCTGCCACCGATGTCGCCCAGACTGAGCTGCCTCCTACTCACCCCATTCGCCTCGGTCTCGCCCTCAACTTCTCCGTATTCTACTACGAGATTCTCAACGCCCCCGATCAGGCTTGCCACCTTGCCAAGCAGGCCTTTGATGATGCCATTGCTGGTAGGTGGACGTGAGTCAGCTGCCTGGTGGACCATTTTGCTGATTTTCTTTGCAGAGCTCGACACCCTGAGCGAGGAGAGCTACAAGGACTCGACCCTGATTATGCAGCTTCTGCGTGACAACCTGGTATGCCACCCATGAAAGTACCATCTCTGACAGTCACTGACGAGAATGTAGACGCTCTGGACGTCTTCCGAGGCCGACACCAGTGGCGGTGCCCAGGCCGATGCCCCCGCCAAGGAGGAGTCGGCCGCGGCTGCCGAGCCTGCTGCCGCCACCGAGGAGACCAAGGCTGCCGAGTAGACGTGGCAACAGAGCGGCAGATGCAAGGTTTGATCGCGCTGGTATTTGGTGGGCCGGTGTCTTCGGAGTGGACGGTAAGACCTCGTTTACTTTATTTATTGTTGACCAAATGCTTCGGCATCGCTTTGGTATCGCGCGCATACGCAAATGGGAGGAGAGCTGCCTCTGCCAGCTGACCGCCAAGGAGCCTAAAGGAGAGCATTCTGGAAGTTCTGCTTTTAGACTCTTATGCGAAACGGTCTGGACAAGTTACAAAAGAAAAAACCACTAAAGTTGCTTTCAATACACCAAACATATATTGCGCAATTCTATCATGGTATCGTAGCGCTGAGTAAAGCGCATGTCCTGCGCGAGTGCGGGTCTGCTTAGCCGCAGATGTGTGCTTTCTTAGCCTTGCTAGCAATGGAGGGTCTCATGGGTAATCTGTCTACCTTTCAAGTTCCGTCCAGGGAGGCCGCGATCACGAGACTATTGCGTCTAGGTCTCACGGCGGGTATACTCGCGCATATTCAGTAAAATCAAAGATGCCATCGGATCTGAATGGCCTCTGCCATGCTCTCAACCCGTCGTATGAGGCTCCTCCTCATCTTCTACAACGGCGTAATGGACTCTCAACCATAGACTGCAATCTTGACAACCCACCATGAGCAGGCCTTCTTCACCCGCATCCAGCAAGTCGTTCTCGTCGAAGGAATAGCCACGGTCGTTACCGCAGCGACAGGACCGGCACCAGCGATCCTGGTCCCGGTCGAAGACGAGGTCGTCAAGGTCCACGTTCTCGACTCCGGTCTGAAAGTCCAACGAGCCGGGGCCGGGCCTAGCTGAGCGCGACAGGCGAATCTCGACGTCGTAAGCGGCGCGCCGCGAAGGCGAGGAGAGAACGGCAAAGGCGCTGCTGATCTGATCGACTGTGAAGGAGAGGCTCAGGGGATGTTGCGGCCCGGTTGGCGGGGCGCCGCCTGGGGAGACCTTGTCCGGGTGGTTGCGAAGCAGGGCGCGATGGTAGGCTCGCTTCACGAGGGCGGCAGGGTCTTTGGTGGCTGCGTCGTCAAGCATGGCGGGCGTGAGGGCCAGGACTTGATAGTGGGTCATGGGCTGAGGCGCGCGGTCCTCGGAGGCGAGAGCGGCGGCCATGTAATGGTGCGAGATATGATGCGCGAGGTATTCGAAATTGAGTGTCCAAGAAGTGAAGTGGTAGAGGCCATGGGTGAATGTTGGACCTCTAGGTTCAGTGAGCTGTCTTGTCTGGCTGTACTTGGTCATGAGTGAGACTGAGAATACATTGGCTGGAGAGCTTTTTCATGGGCAATTTCTGGCATCACGTGACGCGCCTTGCGGAGTGATGTAAAGACTGGCCCAGATCAATGGACGACGGGGATTTCGAAATGAACAAGAGATGTGAATTGAGTGCGTGGTATATGTACAAAATGCAGTGAAACAGGCCATCGATTATGTCGTGAAGCTCATTTCGGCCACTTGGTCCAGTTCTTCTTGCCAATCTAGACACGCAAACGTCAGCAACAAATCCCCTGGCACGATGTGAGAGGGGTGAACTTTACCCGTTTCCAAGACCTGATGAGTCTGGGCATATCGAGCATGGCTTTTCTCTTGGTCTCCATCCTAGACGGCAGCAGTCAGCAAACAGCCGTGCGAGCAAGCGCGGGGGGGCATACTTTGCAATCATGTGTCTCTCGTGAATGTGGCCCTTGACCTTTTGGCCGACACCGGTGCCCTTGACCCTCAGGCCGTGCTCGACGCGGTAGGCCAGCTGCCGCTCCGTGCCCTTGGGCGTCTCCGGCAACAGCTCCTCGACGCCGTGCTCGCGGGCCATCTTGACGATCTGGGCCTGGCGGCGCTGCGAGTAGACGGGGTCCTGCCACCGGCCCGTCTGCGGGTGCTTGACCCAGCGGAACGGGTTCGCGCGCTCCTCCTGGTACGGCGTCGGCTTGGCGGCGGCGGCGCCCTCGGGCAGGATGGCGGCGGGCGGCCAGCGCGCGAAGAAGCGCTGCAGAGGAGGCGGCAGCGTCTTGGCCAGCTGGATGAAGCGGGCCGACGACGGTGCCGCGGCCATTGTGGCGAGAGGGGGGTGTTGTCAAATCGGAACAGGAGACGTCGGATCGACCATTCGCTAAAAGACGAAGAGGCGAAGACGGCGACGAGGCTGGTTGGATTTCGAAGCCGTGCGGAGGCCCTGTCAAGATGAGAGGCGGATGGATTTGTGTCGAGGCTGAGCTAGCGACCAGGGTGACTCGCACCATGCAAGCTCCAGCCAGCATTATGATTGGCTGCATCTCCCACCTTGCACGGCGACCCACCATCAACTCTTCAGCCTCGTCGACCGTCACCAAGAGCCATACTCCGACTTTTATTCAACTGGAACCTTGCACATCGGCAGCCCGTCCAAGATACAAGCGCTTTCCCTTACACAAACATTCGATCTGATTTCTCACAAAACCGACTCGCAAGGATGCCGCTCGATATCGAGCAGATCCTCAAGGAAAGAAAGGCCGCCGAGGCCGCGGCGGCGAAGCCACGCTTCATCCCCAAAGCCGAGCGCGAGCGACTGGCCGCCGAGAAGTTGAAGGAGGCCGAGAGCGAAAAGAAGAAAAAGGCAGCCGAGGAGGTGCGGAAACGGAGAGAAGAAGAGAGGAAATGGGAGTCGCGGGCAAATGGCGCCTCGGCGTCGACCAACGGCATGCACAACGGATCAGCATCTGTCCCTACGGGTCCACGAGCCATGAATCAGCAGCAAGGACGCGGTCGAGAAGGTCGCGAAACCAAGAAGACGGAAAAGGGGGTCGGTGACAAGAAGTCGGCGGAGGATATAGAAGCAGCCCTGCTACGTTCGCGATACCTCGGACCCGAGGTCAACCAGCAGTCGAGCTTCTCGGCCAAAAAGAAGCGCATGCGCACGACGGAGAAGAAGTTCAACTTTGACTGGGATGCCGACGACGATACCTCGCGAGATCACGATCCCCTATACACGGAACAGAGCGTCAACCGCGGAGGCTCGCTGGCGGGCGTGGGTGGCGAGTTCGACGAGGAGGCCGAGCGGAGGGCACGAAAACGAGCGCGCATGATTGAGGAGCGGGATCCAGAGCACGGAAAGGAGCGCGCCAGAGGCATCATGGACGACTTCTACCGGGCCCGCACAAAGGCCAGGGAGAGGGCGGAGCGGACGGGCCTCGGGCGCCACTGGTCCGACAAGAAGCCCGAGGAGATGCGCGAGCGCGACTGGAGGATATTCAAAGAGGACTTTGGCATCTCGACAAAGGGCGGCAGCATACCGAACCCGATGCGTAACTGGGAAGAGTCTGACCTGCCGCCGCGGCTGCTCAAGATTGTGCACCAGGTCGGCTACAAGGACCCGACGCCGATTCAGCGGGCGGCGATTCCCATTGCCCTCCAGGCGCGCGACCTGATTGGCGTCGCCGTGACGGGCTCCGGAAAGACAGCCGCCTTCCTGCTGCCGCTGCTCGTCTACATTTCGGACCTGCCGCCGCTCACAGAGGCCAACAAGAACGACGGCCCGTACGGCCTGATTCTGGCTCCGACGCGCGAGCTGGTGCAGCAGATTGAGACGGAGGCCATGAAGTTCGCCGAGCCGCTGGGCTTCCGCTGCGTCAGCATCGTGGGCGGGCACTCGCTCGAGGAGCAGGCGTTCGCGATGCGCAACGGCGCCGAGATCATCGTGGCGACGCCCGGCCGCCTGGTCGACTGCATCGAGCGGCGGCTGCTGGTGCTGGCGCAGTGCTGCTACGTCATCATGGACGAGGCCGACCGCATGATTGACCTGGGCTTCGAGGAGTCGGTCAACAAGATCCTCGACGCGCTGCCCGTCACCAACGAGAAGCCCGACAGCGACGACGCCGAGAACGCGCAGCTCATGAAGGGCTACGTGGCCGGCCGCGACCGCTACCGCCAGACGATGATGTACACGGCCACGATGCCGCCCGTCGTCGAGCGCATCGCCAAGAAGTACCTGCGCCGGCCGGCCATTGCGACGATTGGCAACGCGGGCGAGGCCGTCGAGACGGTCGAGCAGCGCGTCGAGTTCGTCGCCGGCGAGGACCGCCGCAAGCGCCGCCTGCAGGAGATCCTCGCCTCGAAGCAGTTCGCGCCCCCCATCATCGTCTTCGTCAACATCAAGCGCAACTGCGACGCCGTCGCCCGCGACATCAAGTCCATGGGCTACTCGGCCGTCACCCTGCACGGCTCCAAGACGCAGGAGCAGCGCGAGGCCGCCCTCGGCTCCGTCCGCGCCGGCCAGACGCAGGTCCTCGTCGCCACCGACCTCGCCGGCCGCGGCATCGACGTCCCCGACGTCTCCCTCGTCGTCAACTTCAACATGGCCACCAGCATCGAGAGCTACACCCACCGCATCGGGCGTACCGGCCGCGCCGGCAAGAGCGGCGTCGCCATCACCTTTCTCGGCAACGAGGACGCCGACGTCCTCTACGACCTGCGCCAGATGCTCAGCAAGAGCTCCATCTCAAAGGTCCCCGACGAGCTGCGCCGCCACGAATCCGCCCAGTCCAAGCCCGTCCGCGGCGGCGGCGGCGGCAAAAAGGACGAGGGCGGCGGCGGGGCTGGAGGAGCTGGCAAGGGGGCATGGCATTAGGCCTGGATCAAGAGGCACAAGTGTCCTGCTACACATTCATGCAGAGGCACGGGGTTGTAACGGCCACGTGTGGTCGAGGTATTCTCTGTATATCGTCGACTTTCTGCGCAAGCAAAGCACAAATATGGCGACAAAACTACTAGAAAAGCAGACGCGTCTACCCGTCTCAACTGCGCATCCATACATTTGCATCGATGCGTAAACCCCGCCCCCCCGTCTACTCGAGCTTGAGCTGCTCAAACTGCTTAATCGTCTCCTGGAAGCTGTGCTCCTCCTGCCGCGCGTCAGCCAGCTTCTGCTGGTCCGCCTCCTGCACCTCGGCCGCCACCTTCTCCTTGTAGCCCGGGTCCGCCAGGAGCTTCTCCTGCCTCTGCGCCGTGGCCCTCGCCTTGTCGAGCTTCTTCTGCGCCTTGGCGATCTCGGCGTCCATGTCGACGCGGCCCTTGACGTAGAGGAAGACGGCCGCGTTGGTGGACACGGGGTACGCGACGCAGCCGGCGGGGCGAGGCGCGTCGGGCCCAATGACCTTCATGTCCTTGACGGCCTTGCCGCTGAGAGACTTGATCGAGGTGACTTCGTTGTTGCACGTCTTGAGCGCCGTCTCGTTGTACGCTTGGACAATGACTGGAAAAATAACGTCAGCCAGGATGCTCTACTTCTCCTCGATACTTGTGAATCTTACCGTCGGCGTCGGTCTTGACGGCGTATTCAGCCATCAGGGACCGTGCGGCTTTGGTGCAGCCCAGGACAAGCTCGTAGGCCGCTTCCGACTCGGGATCGTCGAGGGCAGGATTATACTGAGGGTACTTGGCAACCATGATGGACTTGGTCTTGTCATCCGGTCTCCGGGGCATCCGTTGCCACATTTCCTCGGTAATGAAGGGCATGTAGGGGTGGATCATGGTCAGAGCCGTCTCCAGAGCCGTGTAGAGTGTCTGGATTGCAGAGTTGCGCTCCTCCTCGGTGCCATCGCGGATAATGGACTTCGAGTTCTCAATGTACACGTCGCACAGCTCAGCATACCAATATCGGTAGACGATGATTGTCGACCTTGAAAACTCGCGCTCGGCAAGAGCCACGTTGATGTCTTTTGCGGCGCTGTTCATCTTGTGCAAGATCCATCGCTCGGCCAGGGTCTTGCCTCGAACAGCACCATCCTTGGATGGAGTAAAGTCTTGTGGAAGACTGCCCAAGACATACTTGGTAGCTTGGAACTGTAAAAATAGTTAGAATAGAGTCCTGTCGCATCGAGAGAATGACTTACAATCTTGTTACAGAACTTGCGGTAGCCGTGAATCCTGTTGCAATTAGCGACTGTGGCCGACCGCGACATGGATGCGCAACTTACACCTTGACATCCAGGTTGATATCTCCACCGCCAGTAGTGGCGTTGATCATGGTGAAGCGCAGAGCGTCAGCGCCACACTGGGGGATTCCATCGGGGAAAGCAGTCTTTTGATACTTGGTCGCCTTTTGAACCTCGTTGGGGTGCAGATTTCCCTGGTGCAGCTTCTCGTGGAGATCCTCGAGCTTGATGCCGGAGATGACGTCCAAGGGATCAATGACATTGCCAAGACTCTTGCTCATCTTCCTGCCCTCGGAGTCGCGAACAAGACTGTGGCAGTACACCTCCTTGAATGGGATCTTGCCGGTAAGCTTAAGGCCGAGCGTAATCATGCGGGCAATCCAGAAGAAGAGGATATCCCAGCCAGTCTCAAGAATCGACGTGGGGAACAGCGTTTCCAGATCGTGCGTCTTATTCGGCCAACCGAGAGTGCTAAAAGGCCAGAGGCCAGAAGAGAACCAAGCTGGTATCGAGGTCAGCAGGCCATCGCAATGAGGGATGAAGCGTTCTAGACTTACTGTCCAAGACATCCTCGTCCTGCTCCAGCGTAAACTTCTTGCCCGGCAGTGCTGCCGTAGCCTTCTTGTGCGCCTCCTCCTCAGTTCTGCCCGAGAACCAGAGCTTATCTTCCGGAATGTCGGAACCTCCCTCGATCTTGGCAAAGTAAACGGGGCAGCGGTGTCCCCACCAGAGCTGCCTGCTGATGCACCAGTCGTTGATGTCTTCAAGCCAGCGGAAGTAGCTGCGCTCGGCACTCTCGGGCTTGATCTTGATCTGACCGTCTCTAACTACCTGCATGGCGGGCTCAGCCAGCTCCTTCATCCGGACCCACCACTGGGGTTTCATGATGGGCTCAATGACGTCCTTGGACTTTTCGCAGAGCGGAACCTTCATGGGGTTATCCTTCTTGTCGACGTAGAGACCCTTTGCCTTGAGAGCGTCCTGGATGGAGTATCGAACATCGAAGCGCTTCTGGCCCTTGTAAGGGCCGGCGTTCTCGTTCAAGAGACCGTCATCGGTGAAGATGTTGATGAACTCGAGCTTGTGCTTCTGACCCAAGTTGAAATCGTTGGGATCGTGAGCCGGAGTGAGCTTCACAGCACCAGTACCAAACTCCATGTCGACATACTCGTCGGCGACAATGGGAAGCTTGCGGCCCTCGATGAACGGGTGAATGGCAGTCTTGCCAACAAGATGCTTGTATCGCTCATCTTTGGGATGAACAGCGATGCCAGTGTCACCCAGCATTGTCTCGATACGGGTGGTTGCCACTTCCAGGGTCTCGTTAGAGCCCTCTACTGGATACTTGAAGTGCACAATGACACCAAACTCGACCTTCTTGTCGTAACCGGGTACATCGAGGAGAGTGCGACCCGTCAGCTCCTTGTTCGAAACTTCGAGGTTGGACAGTGCCGTGTTGAGCTTTGTGCACCAGTTGACGAGGCGGTTTGCTCGGTAGATGATGCCCTCTTCGTGTAGACGGACGAATGTCTCGGCGACGGCGGCTGAGAGGTTGGCGTCCATGGTGAAAGCTGTCGAGGTTGTCAGCGATCAGTACCGCCTGGTCAAGTTATTCACCTACCCTCGCGACTCCAGTCGAAAGAACCACCCATTCGGGTCAAGGCTTTGTTGATGCGCTTGTGGTAATCCTCCTTCCACTCCCAGACGGTCTCGACGAACTTGGTGCGGCCGAGGTCGTGGCGTGTCTTTTGCTGTCGCCTCCACAGCATGTTCTCGACGACGCTCTGCGTCGAGATACCAGCATGATCGCATCCAGGCAGCCAGAGTGTCGTTTTACCGTTCATTCGGTTCCAACGAATCATGACATCCTGCAAAGAATCGCCCAGGGCGTGGCCCATGTGCAGAGAGCCGGTGACGTTGGGAGGAGGATGGACAATGACGAAGCTGCCGGCGTCCTTGACCTTGCCATCGGCGGTGAACTCGGGCTTGAAGAGACCTTCCTTCTCCCACCACTCGTACCATGCCGATTCGACAGCAATGGGGTCGTATGCCTTGAAGTTGGGATCGTCAAAGGGGCGGATTCGCTTCTTCTCGCCGACCGGCGTGTCCTCGACATATTCTGGGATGACCTCCTCCTCCTTCTTCTCCTTGGCCTTCTTCTCCTTTGTAGGGTTCGCCGCTAGCTGTGCAGCTCTCGACTTCTTTGCCTCGAGCTTGGCTGCCTTCTCGGCCTTTTTGCGCTCCTTTTCCACTAACCAAGCCGATTAGCGACAGTAATCGAATGGGAAACAAGGCACTCACACTCCTTCTCTGTCTTCACCTTCGGAGGACCGGCAGCGGCGGGAGCTGCACCGGCATCGGTCCCAGAGGCATGAAGTCCGGAGGCGCCACTCCGCGCAGCGCTGGCCAGATCTTGCTTGGCGTCGGCTGGCATTGGGGGTGGGGTATTTGTGCTTTCTGCAAGCCCTTCGCTTGCCCCAACTGCAATGAGAGACCATAATCAGCTACCGAGGTGTGACACTGAAGAGAACGAGGCTCCATACTCGGGTTTCCTCGCGCGCTATTTGTCGCCATGGCGGCGCGAACAATGTTATTCAAGGGTCGAACTGGGGAAACAGAGCGCACCCTCAGCGCCTGCACAGCGAGTCTGAACGTCGTACTGGACGTCCGTACCTGAAGCCCTGCGGTCCAAGGGCTTCTGCTACTGTGCGACGGAAAGGATTGAGGCTTATGACCGCCGAAATCAGATACTCTGCGTCGGCGTCCAAGGCGGTCTGGCTCCTATGCTTCGAATTTTTGACTCACTGCCGCGATGCTCCGACCGGCGATTTGCGAGGTGTGGTGAGGGGTCCCTTTTTGTGGCGGTGCATGGTTGGCAAGGGTGACGAGTGCCTAATGGGGTAAATGGGATAGCTTCAGCCACAGCAAGCCAGCCACACTTCCTACGCCGTGAGCTTCTCGATGACCTCGTCATGGTCCTACCATCCTATGTTGGTGACAAGAAAAAGCCTAGACACCTTTCCGCTCTTGCGTAATCGCCAGGAGGAGTCAAAGGCTCTGGCAATGGCGCCCAGGATACTGAGGCTTACCCTCCTTGGCCGACAATTACGCCGTCGGCAGAGGCAGCCGCCAACTTCGCGGTGGTTCTCTTCTGGCATAAGCGGCTGCGAACAAACACGTTTCTCTTACTTTGCACCGGCGAATCAGAAGGTAAGTTATTTTCTATACAATAAGAGGAGGTCTGAAGGCTCAGTTGCGAAGACAGATTTCCAAGATTTAATCGTCAAGCTCGGCCAAGCCAAGTGGCTGGATAACTCCAACGGCCACAACGCAGCTACTCTACTCGCAACGCCTCACTTTGCCAAGGCTGTTGAAGACAGCGATTTGGTAGGCGAAATCAGCCGTTGCCTCGCGGGCTCCGCAAAAGCTCGACCGTTCCATGTACTGTGCGCCATTGTCGATCATGTGCCACCAGCGCGCGGCGAGACGGGCGCGATGCAAGGCATCTCCGTGTTGCGTGGTCATCTCGATGATACCTTGCCAGAGCCGTGGCCTTCATCTCAATCACAAAATGACAGACAGTCAGAGGCACTGGCTTCCCTGAGTTTCGACCTCGGAAGCTCCTCAATTACCCTGCCGTTGGCGCGGACAATCTTCGACAACTCCAGGCCATCTACCCTCACCATGTCTCGCTATGACTTTGAGATCGACTCCCCTCGGCTAGTCGACAAAGTCTCAAAAATGTTCCAAACGGTGAGGTTATCTCCGAAGGAAGAGCCGCAAACCTTGAGGGACCTTGAGTTATGGGCTCCATTGTCGCCCCTGACATGGCCTCGTGTGGTGACGGACAGCTTTGGTAACATAATCCGAGGTGTCGAGATCGATGGAACCACCCATCCAGCATCCTCGGAGCTTGAGAGTGCCGTGGAGTCAATCTTCCAAAACATGCCCGCATCAGAAACTCCAACGGGACCCGTCGGGATATGGGCCATGATAACAGCAAATGAACTGTCGAATCACGACGGCCCCCTTGACCCAACACCGATCCTCCAGGGAAAGACACTCACGCGACAGCTGATTGAAGCGGACGCGAAGATAATATGCAATTATTTTCGGGCCCGCGGACGCCTATACCAAGTTTGTAAGTTTCAACGGCGCCGCCTTCACCAAGCAAGACTGACTGTGTGCAGTGAGTGGTGGAGGAGGATGGGGAGCCAAAAAGGGTCTCCTCTCTCTAGATCCGCAGCGAACCCATATGCCCCTCTCAGACGAAGAGGAGATGGCTCGTTTCATGCAAGCATTCGACCCCAATAGCGGCTTCGCGCCTGCGGGATCCCGTGTACAATTCTTTGCCACCCCAAGGGCCTCCCCTAAGGACACAGCGCTCACGACGACGGGCACCATATTCGGTGTTCCATCGCGTGCCCACGATGCGCCAGAGGCCGAGGTCTTCCAAGGAGGGTATTTGAAGAAGGATCACTTTGGGGCCTTGTCGAAAGCGGGCATCTTTATGTCCGGGCCTTCGGAAAGCGGGGAGGAACACCCAGACGAGCGCAAGCTCAGTGTCCCAGGTTCTGGGATCCTGGTCCAGAGGTCAAAGGAGGTGACTTCCTAGGAAAGTTGAGTCGCAGAGACAGGTGGGCATCGCTTGCGATGTGTAGACCCTATCATGTGGTCAAAGTGTCGTCTTCTGCAATGAAGTTGGCTGGTCTCTCTGAAGAACCTGAGCCATCTTGTATCATACGCAGCCTTTCTCTTCAAACTCTGCTCCAATCACTCCATAGACATGCGAAAGTTCCAGAACAGCCTATTCCCTGCCCGTCTGCCCTCGCCGGCTCAAGCTATCGGCCATGATGGCAGCCACCTCCTCGAGCGTCTCGCCTCTCGTCCTGCTGCCCACCTTCTCCGCGCCCAGAATCTCATCCTCGGCCACGGCGCTGTAGACGGCTGCCGCGCCCCGAAACATGCCCTCGCCCCAGCCGCCCTCGCCGCTCATCGTCTCGGCAATCTCCTCCATCTCGCGCACCCACCGGTACGCCTTGGGCGCCATATCGGGCACGCCGCACTCGGCGCTCTTGAGCTTTGCGGGCGCCATGGCCGCCAGCTCGCGCCTGAGCTCGCCGGCGACGCCCAGGCGGTGCGCCGTGGTGAAGGCCTGCGTCGCGATGGCCGTGTAGCCCTTGTTGAGGGCGGCGAAGCACATCTTGAGCCCGCTGGCGGCGCCGACCTCGGAGGAGATGCGGCGCATGTTGAGCGCGCTGGCGAGGCGCTCGCCGCCGGGCATGCTCTGCGGCTCGTGCGGGCCGGACACGGGGATGCTTGGCCGCTTCCAGGCCGAGTCCGTGTCGGATCCCGGGCCTGCTCCCGCCTTGCGACTGGGCGGTGCGCCGAGGATGCAGCCGTCGACGAAGCGTGCGGGGACCTGGGCGCGATCGAACAAGTCCCTGATCTCTTTGCAAGTCGACGGCGACACGGCGTTGAGCTCAACGAAGAAAAGAGGCTCTCGGTCTTTTGAGCCTTCTGACAGAGCGTCAATCACACGCTGGGCGGTGGCCTCGGCGTCTCGCGGCGGCACGACCGAGAGGATAACGGCACTCTGCTGGACCAGCTCCAGATCTGACGACACCACCCGAACACCGGCATCCCTCGCTCGACGCACCGTTTCCTCACTACATTGCCGTATCAGACGTTGTCCTTGAAGTCAGTCCTTGCGAAAATGGGCTTCACCTTCTTCCACTGCAATTGGTCACCACAGAGAATCCCGAGTCGACGAGCAGTCGGGCAATGCCCGCCCCCATATCTCCCAGCGACAGGATCCCCACCGTCAATGCATCGCTAGAAGCTGGAGACATGCGCGACATTCGCAACAAGAGACGCCCAAGAAGAAGTTGAGAAGCGAATTTGAGCAGAGCGCAGGCCTTGTTGGGAGCTGGAGGATGCTCCTAGCTCGCCGCGGCAATGCAAGAGGCCCAATTAGTAAGGCGACATGAACGACAAACTACCTTGGCCAGGTCGGTAATGCCTCGACGGTCTAGCAAGGCCCTGTCAGCATTCATTACGCGCACTATTTGTATGGAATCTATGTCTGGCAAACCGGTCTTGCGCGGGAAGCGATAATGGATTGCTTGCAAAACATTTGGTATATACCACGCTTTGAGGGAACAGGATCCCTACCGACAGCCCCCTCGCCCGCTGTAACCTGAAAAGCTCCAGCTTTTTGGGAACGCTGGCAACGTACATTCACACGTCCAGGCCATGACCCCTTATTCAATCATATCAATGTCGTCGGCAGCGGCAGCTGGCGCATTGCCGTTGGAGGGCGCAGAAGCCGGTTGGCCGTTGCCACCAAAGTAGTCCTCCATCTCTGCGTCGAGTTCTTCCTGCGTCTTCTTAGTACGAGGATTGCCCCGAGTTCCACGGCTGGGCTGCGATTCCCGCACGTCCCCTTCCCGTCTGGTGCCGGGTCGCCGACCTCCACGTCGTGGAGGCGCCGGGCTTCTGGATCGGCTTCCGCTGCCAGGGATGTACCTATCGATACCCTTGCGAGCTGCGTCTTCCTCGTCGTGACGGCGATGGGGTGACAGGGAACGCGATCTTCCGCCCGGAGCCGAGATGCGCTCTGCCAGAGGACGCCCAGGCATGACAGCCGTGTCGAAGGGGTTTCGCGCTGGGCCGCTGGGGATCAGGTTCAGTCGAATCGGCTGGCCTAGGGTCATTGTCAGGGGCAGACCTCGCGAAGCTGAGCTGGCGGGCTTGCTCACCATTGGCATTGGCACCATCAAATTGCTTGACAGCTTCCAGAGCGTCCTCACGGGACTCATAGGTAACATAGGCTGTTCCTTCGGAGCGCCCCGCGCGATCGTAGAGCAGTTGGAGCCGCACGACAGGACCGATTCTTGCAAAAAGTTCCTGCGAGCTTGGTTAGTGGACTGTCTAAGCAACGTCGGGGGGGTTATGATGAGGTAGCTTCATACGTCAAGGTCTTCTTCCGTCAAGTCGTAATGAATGTTCTCGACCCTGAGCTTGGAGCCCTTTTGGTCGCTGTAGCTCGTGTTAGCAGCTGGGATGCCCATCGATAAAGCTGTTGTAGCTGAATACCTGGGAGCTGGGGACTCGCGACGCCGCCTAGTCGCGGGACCTCTGCGTGAGTCTGCAGATAATGAGCTAGCGCACTTGAAAAGGATGTGCCGAGAACTGACTGTTTTCCTCGAACCTATCGTGCACCCATTCGCTGGTGACGATTAGCCACAGCTTCTGAAGACGGCCAGATCGAAACGGACCTGTCAATGTTTCGCGGCTCACGTCGGGGCTCGTTGCGATCATCGTATCGGGAATCGTTGCGTGAGTCACTCCGGGTAGACTGCTTCGGCCAGAATATGTTCAGGTCAGCTATGAGATCGGTAACGACGAGATGTTGGCTATGCTTCAAGCTCCGAGGAAGCGATCGATAAATCGAAACAACGAGAGCAGGCTTTCGATCGGCCAACCTGCTATGGGTATGACGACGCGGAGAATATGCCAACCTTGAAGCCCCAGGAAACGTCAACCAGAACGGTTGACTATTGAAGAGATGGCAGGGAGGCTCACCTTTCTCACGCCGTCGCGAGGATAGTCCTGGCGCTCACGACGTCGGAAATTGCCGCCGCCGCGTCGATTGCGAGGGCCACTGCTACGCTAAATTGGAGACCGAAGGCGTCAGTCTTGTGTCCGCCGGTTTCTGAGGGTGTTGTCCTAGGTCTGTACGAACGTTGTCGGCGATGATTTCGTCGAGGCCGCGATCCATCTTGTCGGCCATGGTGGGCAGGAGGCGCGTGGAGACCCAAGCTTCGACACAGGAAAGCTGGTTAGAGTGGCGAGGAAGAATTTACGCTGTCGAGCCGACGTGCTGCAAACGATCAAGAGTTCGGATAGGCGGTTGTTGCGTGTGAATGGGCGCGATGCGCGTTTGATAAGGTCTAGGATCGCGAGCAAGCGCTCGGTGGTGAATCGAGGTTCCAGCTTTCAATGGCTCTTGGCGTTGGCATTGGCCGCTGTGACGGGGGTCCAAAAGCAGACCAGAGAGGAGCGGGTGCTTGGAACGCTGGGTACTTTTCTTTTGCAGTAAAAACGCCCGTCCTCTTTGTACCGAAGGCTGTCCAAAAGGCACAGGCACCGGGAGAGGTACAAAAAGATAAGGTACCTCGCATTGTGTCTCGTCTTCACTGCTCTTGCTGCTGATGGTGATTTAGGGCCAACAATCAAGATAAGAACGTGGAATAGAGATCTCGTCGAGCTGAAGCCAATAAGGCCCCTCTGCCTTCTGTTGCGAGCCGTTGATTTGGAATTAGAGCCTGTTTTGTGAAGTGGTATGTACCTACCTAGGTAGGTAGTTGATTGCCGTGTCTGGGACTTTTGAAACGGTTGAAACATTTGACGTCAAACCTGATTTCAGCAAGGTACCTACAAAGTAGGTAGCAATTTTGGGCCTCTGAGACTTGCACGAGCTGCTCCGATTGCCTGTATGTACAGTACAAAGTTCAGTACGTACCTCATGTTACCACGGGCGGCGATTGGACGCAAAAGGTTTCTGATGCATGCAGATGTCGTACCTACACGTGAACCGTTATCAGGTCCCAGCTCTTGTGGTAGGTGGTCAAATGCACAATCGCGAAATCAGTCTCAAGAGGTTGGACTACATTCTCCCTCGACTTGGCGGCTTCAATCCGCTTGAGCGGTGGCTACCTTGCTCACTCAGCCACTGTACCGACCCCGGCCCACTGGAAATGGCGCTGTGACATGACGCTCCCAGCACTAAAACAGCGGCCCGGCAATTCTCCGCCTCCAAGCATCCATGGCCCTAAACCCACTAGGATCTGCAACGTCGCCCCGGCAGTATAGGTGTAGGTACCTACGAGGGGCTGTAGAGTGTGTTCGCTTTTGGCCGCTTCCATTGGCGAACCTACATAGCTGGCCCTTTTTTTGGCGCGAACAACATCCCATCCCCCTTTCGACTGCCATTCGCGGCTCCGTCCTCACCGCTCACCAGCGCAACTTGATCGCGACGACGATTTACCGCGACGTCGACCGCCGACCTCCTCCTTCACACACGGCCGGCGTTCCCCGTGTTGCCGTATTCCCCTACGAAGGCCGCCCTGTCGCGCCGCAGCCGACGTCGCCGCAGTCTTGGGCAGCGCCCACCTCGGGGCCCGGACCCCCCCTGCAATATTGTCAGCCTCGTGCCGCTTCTTGTTCTCAATTGACTCTCAACCTCAACCTCAAGTGTCGCGGATCCCGAACGCGCGCCGTCATCCTCCGCTGGGGCAGACCCCTGCCGCCTCTGCTGGCCTCTGCTGGCCTCCATCGACTCCGACTCAGTCCATGCCCGCGCCGTCGACCGTCGCTGCGTGACCATAACGGTCAGACACATCGCCTCCCATGGCTCGACCCATGGGGTCAGTCCGTCTTAAGAAGGCGAATCCGTGTACCCTCGCCCTCGGTGCCATCCTCTGCATATTCATCTTTGTCTTCCTCGTCTCCCCGTCCGGCTCCAAGAGCCCCAGCAGACCTACGACCCGCACGGCGCAACATCACCTCTCTCCTCCTACGCTGCCTTACCGAAAGGCCAACTCGAAATCAGGAGACCATACCGGTCCGCCGCCCGTCACGCGCTACAATCTCAATCATGTCACGGTGTCGTCGAAGCCAATTGAGAACAGGGAGCATATCCTCATCTTGACGCCCATGGCGCGCTTCTACCAGGAATACTGGGACAACTTGCTAAAACTCAGCTACCCCCACGACCTCATCACTCTCGGCTTCATTCTGCCAAAGACAAAGGAGGGGAACGCTGCCACGGCAGCGCTACAGCAGCAGATCGAGAAAACGCAGAAGCGCGGCCAAGACTCGAAGCGCTTCAAGAGCATCATCATTCTGCGTCAAGACTTCGATCCTGCTCTCGCCTCGCAGGATGAGGCCGAGCGCCACAAAATGTCGAATCAAAAGGCGAGACGAGCCGTCATGGCCAAGGCTCGTAACTCGCTACTTTTTACGACGTTGGGCCCGGCCACGTCGTGGGTGCTTTGGCTTGACTCGGACGTTGTCGAGAGCCCGCCGTCGCTCATTCAGGATCTGGCCAAGCACGACAAGGCCGTCATTGTAGCTAATTGCTTCCAGCGCTTCTACAACAAGGACACCAAGAAGATGGATGAGCGAGCCTACGACTACAACAGCTGGCAAGACAGCGACATCGCGACCAACATGGCAGCCACCATGGGCGCTGACGATATCCTGCTCGAGGGCTATGCTGAGATGGCCACCTTCCGTACCCTCATGGCTCACATGTCTACCGAGGGAGGTGACAAGGACTTGTCGATACCCCTGGATGGTGTTGGTGGCACGGCCCTGTTGGTGAAGGCTGACGTGCACCGTGACGGTGCCATGTTCCCGCCGTTCGCCTTCTATCACCTCATTGAGACGGAAGGATTTGCAAAGATGGCTAAGCGTTTGGGATGGCAGCCGTACGGTCTCCCCAACTACAAGGTATGCATCACTCCTGCGTTGACTGTGCTCTACACAAGACTAACCGAGGGCGTCTTGCCAGGTTTATCACTACAACGAATGAGCGAAGTCCTTTTGTGTGTACTGCTATAATGTAAAAAAAAAAGATTTTGAATGAAGTGGACGGTGGGAACATCAAGAGGGCCGATGAATAGGCTCCATTTGCTCCTCACGAGCCGAGAGTGGAAGGCTTACACGCGGCGCTTGCGTACACTTTATGCATATACGTACGACAACAGGGGCGAGCATTGCAGTCGGGGCAAAGAGAGAGTTAAAAGAGGAAAGCAGGGTCGGGTTAGGAGTTTTGACTTGTCTGCGATCTTGCAGCATGGGAGCATAGCAGTAAAGGGGGGCGTGCCATAGCTCGTCCGCTCACCGCGCCTTTTCGCAGGGGAATATGGGCAGGACTCGAATGCATTTACAGCAGCAGTTTTTTCTGCATAATCCGAAACCTCGGGCCTTGGCCGCGCTCCAGGTGATCGGTTGAGGGTGAGGCGCTTTGCGACATGTCGAGGAAATTCAGTCGTGGTCGGCCTAGAAATGGGTCGTGAGGCGACGTCAGTTTGTAACTCGGTCCTAGCATCGACTCGTCAATATAGCAAACGAGCAATAGAAGCGCGCCTCTTATCGTCGGCCTGGTGAGCAAGGCACGACGGAATAGCCGTCACTTTAGAGGATCGGAAAGATCCCTTGGGTGGGAGGAGGAATATATCAGATTGATGCCTGCCATGCATAAAAGATGTAGTCCAGATGATGCTTCCAAAGCCTGCTCAACGTGACGAGAACAATCTCCAAGCCCATCCAGGCGAAAAAAGACGGGAAGCAGCGCTCGCCGTGCCACAACCTTGTCCAACCGCTCCGACAAGAGCCCAGCACCCAAGCCCCCCTCCCTCTCCAGAGCAGCGCTTCCGGCCAGGCACCGCATCTTCACGGCCCGTCGTAGCGTCCGGCCTCGTCGGCGCACCAGCACTCGACGAGGCGGCGGGTGCCGACGCGGTCGCCCTGGCGCAAGAGGGCGGCGACGTCGACGTTGAGGGGGCTGTCGGTCTCGGGGCAGGCGAGCAGCATGCGCACGGCGCGCACGCACTCGAGCACGCTGTAGGCCGGCGTCCAGGCCTCCTTGAGCAGGTCGAGGCAGATTTCGCCCCCGCGCAGCGCCACGTTGGGGTGCACGACGGGCGTCGCGAAGTGCATCCGCGGCGGCTGCAGCGGGTACGCGTTGGGGATGGAGATGCCGAGGAGCCATCGGCCGCCTGTTGTTTCGGTTTCGTGCGCCCCGGCGAGCCGCTCGGCACCGGGCGTCAGCCGTCTTTGGTCTTGCGTCTCGTGGGAATGGCGGCAAAAGGAGCGAGGGCCGTGTCATGGGGACTTGAGCATGTGTGAGGAAAGGGGACGCACCGTCATAGCCGGAGCCGATGCCGTGCCCGTTGATGACGGCCTGCCACTCGAGCAGGTTATCCTCGCCCACGGGCCCCAGCCGCTCGATGCCGCGTTCCTCGTCCTGCTCCTTGCGCCAGACCTCGAGCTCCTTGAGGAGCCGCTTGGTCGCCGTCTTGGCGGAGCCCGACGACCCCGACGACGACATGGCGCGGAGAGCGTTTCCTCTGCCCTTTATTCGTTTCCAGGATTGCCCCCGGCCGTTTCAACGTTCGTGCGTGCGTGCGGAATCGAGGGAACACGAGATGCGTGGTTGGCGTTGTGCGCAAGTGACCGGCGGCGAGGGATTCGCAATGGCTGGCAGGGTGAAGTGAGTGAGACGCCGTCGGGCTGGCGAGCGTATGGCGACGAGCGCTAGATTGGGCGCGCGCGCGAGGGTCAACGACGGGCTTCTGCAAGACGTGTTTCTGGGATAAGCAAGCGGCAGCGTATCAACGATGCCATGCATGAGGGAGCAGTGCAGTCGATGCGCCTGGCCCGCCCTTGGGAGCTTGGCCCGCGCAGGGGTCTCTCGCGTGGCCGGAGCCGAGGCCATGTCCTGTTGGCAGCCGTCGATCCACTCTCCAGGTACGTACCGCCAAGTGCCCAGGCAGCCAAGGCACTCACTCAGACAGCCAGTCTTTCACCAAGGTAGGTATGGAACTGCTTGCAAACCCAACGTCAAAAGCAGCATCCTTCTATTACGCACACACGCCCCATGACAGGTGAATGGGAGACTATGTACATGCAAGCTTCGACTTTATCCTCAGCGCCTTCAACTGGCTAGTTATATCCTTGTGCGCATTCATCTCTTCTTGCGCTTGCTTTCCGACGTCTTCTTCTTGGACGACGACGACGGCGACGACTTCTTCTTTCTTGCCGAGTCGCGTGCTGGCGACACCTCGACCACGATCCCCATGCCTCGACCCCTGCTGTGTGGCTCCGAAATCTGCACCCCGTGACCGCGATCATCGCTTGAGCTGCCATCGCTTGTCCCACTCCCGCTTCCCGTCCCGCTGTCGGCCTCGCTCGTCTCTTCATCTAGGGATTGGCGAGCCACGCTTTCCGCGCGCGTCTCGTAGAGGACCTCGGACGGACCCGAGACGTAGCGCTTGGCAATGGCCGGATTCCCTGCAGGCACCGCTCTTGGCCCAGCTGTTTGATACTGAAAAGGATCAAGTTGAGTGCGACTCAAGGAACCGACGCCAGACGCAGAGCCCCGCGAGTACGATCGTGTCGCAGAGTCGGAAACGTGTCTGCTGCTGGGGACGGGAACGCGCAGGATTGGCAACTGGCCTCTGGCATCGTGCGTATGACTCGAGACTCGTGACGACGTTGTCCCGGACGGCAATCGAGTTGTTGATGCCGAAGGGCTTCGAAAGTAGCCCATCTGAGGTTGCCCTTGCTGCCTCACTGGGCTGTCGAGCACCTCACCCGCCGAGACGTGACGAGGCATCGGATCTGAGACTGCAGGAGCCCTCTTGCGCGAGACGGGCTCCAGATGTGTTAGGGGCACGGCAATGCGCGCGGCTCTTGGCTTTTTCCTGCTGCGGCCGCCGGCGCTACGAACACGCCGTTCCTCCTCCTCGATGCGTTTCCGTCTTCGCTCGAGGGCGGCCAGCTCCTGCTTGTTGAGCTTCACATCGACCTTGCCCTTGGCGCGTGCACGCTCGATGCGCTGCAATGCCGAACGGACCAAGGCTTCTTCATTTTCTTCTCCGGCCAGCTCGTCGCCGCTATCAGTTTCGTCGTCGTCGCTGCAAGTAGTCGACCCGTCGTCCTCTGTTTCATCCAAACCGCCATAACGCTCGCGGCGTGTCAAATCGCCTGACCGGTCGCCCAAGTCTATGCCTGTGAACTCAAGAGAATCGCTGACGAAGCGCCCGTTGCGCCTCCCAACCGCCCGTGCATCCGCACCATCGCCGCCGTCTGTATCCACTTCTTCGATTCTGGAATCGCTGCCCCAGAATCCTTGAGACGCGGAATCCCCTTCTGTTCTCCTCCGTCCGCGCCTCGATGGTCTTCCCCATGGGGGCGCAAATTTGGGAGCTCGCGGCCGACCACCTAGACCGCCTCCCCGGAAAAAGCCTCATCGATGGGCTTGTCCATGAAAGAGGCGTGACCAAGAATGGCCACGCCGGATGCACCAATGAGCCAAAGCAGGGTCGAGAATGGCGAAGCAATCAGACCCAGAGGCACGGCGACAATCAGAAGACCAGTGTAGAGCTGCGACGAGGTGGCACGGAAGTTGCCAATCTCAAGGTCGCGACCCTGCAACTTGCCAATGAGGAACATGCCCGCGACTACAAGAATGATGTCGAAGAGCAGCAGCCAGTTGGTCAGCAGCGCATAGATGCTGAGCATGGCAAAGACGACGGCGTAATTGCTGGAGAAGTGGCTCAGGTTATAGTTGACGCGCGACTGCATCTCGCCAAAGTTGGCGGGCTTGGAGAGGCGCTTGAAGTCGCAAAACTCGGAGACGGGTCGCAGGTTTGAGAAGCGACCGGACAGAGGCCCGGCGCGAAGGCCCTGGAAACGGTCTCCGAGGTTGAGACGGGACGTCAAGACGTCGAGCGGGATCTGAATTCGTGACATGATGAAGAGTGGTTTCGGTGACAGCTAGGCTTTGGCGTAGGGGGAAACGGTTGTCAAGCGCCTTTTATCGAGGAAAAGGCTGGGCCGGACTTAATGACACGGTTGCTCGAAGTCGTCAACGATGCTCTCGGAGAGCAGCTATGTGCAGCGCGGAATTAGCCATCTTGCACTGCCTTGCAGGATGATGACAGCGTGGCCGCGGTGTCGGCGGCGGATGGAGAAGATATAGGAGAAAAGGTGGAGGAGAATGAATGGGGAATCGATGTGGAGGATGGCGAACTTCGAGCAACGGCCACCTTCTGGAAGCCGCTGTCGTGCCATGATGCCTGTCAAGGAAAACCAAGCATTGCCATTCTGCTGGATCGATACATACCTAAGCTTGGAGAGCAAAGCTCGGCTAAAACGGTAGCAGGAAAAAACCGTCGTCGCGAAAGCGGCAAGGAACAGCAATGAATGCGATCGGGGACAGAATACGAATCGGTGATTTTGGCTTGATGCCTGCGAGACCTTGTTGTGAGGGGCGTGTTGACGGTGCTAGGGTCAAGGATCGATGAGCTTGTTCGACGGCGGCGTTGTTGTTGTTGATGTTTGCTCGTCTTGTGGCCTCGACAGCGGGCGGCGTCGAAAGGGGGCGAGGACCCGCCTTGTCAGGGGTCGTGTGGATTGGAAAGGCCCGGAGAAGTCCGCCCTGGTGGAGTCGATGGGCTGAGTGCTAAGATGCGCCGGGCGTGGAGAGTGTGTGGGTGGAGAGCAATGGGGAATTGATGCTATGAAAGAGGATATCGATGCGCGACAGTCGAGGAGGTATTTGGCTAACGGCAAAATGCCCAATGGATTGGAGTGAAACTGGAATTCGGTGGACTGATGTGGCCAATGCGAGCAGAGAGGACAGGTGGAAGCCTCAGGCAGTCGACACCCTGTATCAAAGCCACAGTTAGTCATCATCAGTGCTTCTTCCCTAGGCAGCCACGAAGCATTGGGCGATCTCGTGATCCCACCGCCCTGACGCCGTTTGCCTGCCTACAAATTGTCTGATCATGTGGCTCGTTGCAAGCATCTGCGAAAGCCGCCAGTGAACTCGTCTAACCTGTGAGAGAACGTACCGAAACTTCATCCGCTAACTGCCCGTCACAGTGCCGCACGGCCACGGCAATCGCCGCAGCGCTCGTCTCTCGACGCCCTCACTCCGGAAAAGTCGTATGGGTGGCGGGAGGAGCGGCGTCCATTGCTTCGGCAAAAGGGGCGGTCTCCAAGGCGTCGATGGCTGCCGCGCAGCTACCTGGGAGCAGGCACACAATCGAGGGCCGAAGAGTGAAAAAGGGCAAGCAGGGCAAGGCAAGGCAGAAGGGGGAAGCTGGATCATCATGGACTTTATAAGTCGGAATGGTGTCACTGTTTCTTTTCCCTCCCTTGCCCTGCGTGGGTGCTTGAGCGCCTTGGCGTCGATTGCAAGACAACTGGAGCCAAGCCGGCCCCGATTCTGGTCAGACAAACCGCCTCTTTGTCTGCTGCCCGACTGGACGAGTGCATACGTTATTGAATGCTACCCTCCCCGTCATGCATTTGTCGCATGGTCCGTCATACGGCAGAGCACCAGCGAAGCGCAGCGGCAAGCAGCAGAAGCGCCAGACGTGTCACCGCCAGTCCTGCGACTAGTCGGAACCGATTAGCTATTCAATCCTCTCTCGAGACCTGCGTTGCCGCCGACCGTCGTGCTTCTTTGCTTTTCGGTCTGCCCTCTTGATCCACGGTCACATCCGTCCAAACTTTGTGATGCCGCCATTCAATCAAAAACGCCCTGGTTCCTTTTTCCCTACAAGCCATCTCTCGTCCGCCAACTGAGGAAACGTCGTCGTCCACCGCCTTTGACTGCATGCAGGACACGGCCTACATCCATGACCTGCAGCATGCGTCCCGCGCGCGCTACCACGAGCATCGGGCAGCCGGATCCAGCATCCACCGACCTTGGCCCGCCCCCGGGCACCACGGAGCCTGGCAATGGCGAAGAGAAATATGCAGGGCCGTCAGCATCCATCTGGGAATTCTGACGTGGATCCGCCGTAGCCCGTCGCCAGCAACATGTCGGCGAGGAAACAACACGTCGGCTCTCCACCCGCGCCATGCGGTCGGATAGGATACGACGACAGCATTGTCATCAGTCTTTCCTTCTCTGCCTAGACATCGCCAGCCAGCATGATGTAGAGAATTCGAGGACCAGCGGCATTGGATATTGCGACAGCGCAAACCACAGCCCTGCACTATGCCGACCGTCGTGGATCCAACCAAAATCATCGGCCCGCTCCTCCATTCATGCCCTTTGGCTGCGGTAGGAGCTCCCATCTTCATGGCCCGCGTGCCGGCAACCTTTGAGCCCAAGTATATTAGCCCAGTAGCCACAAAAGTCTTGTCACATCGTAGCCGGGCCCGAGGCGCATCCCAGTATGTTGCAGAGGCAACTCATGAAAAAGGAAGCGGCGCTGCATGTCCATATACCCTGATACCAGGTCTCTTGGCCCCATTCTCTCTCGATATGGCATGCTGCCGCCGTCTTGACGTCTCCTGTCATTCGGGCACCAACTGACCAAATCCCCTTTCGGGAGACCGAGCCGACGCCAGACCGACGCCCGAGACCGCCACCGGCTTGCTTCCGATCGCTGCAAGGTCACAAGCGTCAAGCAGCGCAACGCGAGCCAAGCAAACCAACGGGGCGCACACTGATGGAGACCGTCAACCAAGCAAGGCTTGCACCCGTGCCATGAAAAGCGCCACGCCTTGAATAGCTACCTAGGTGATTCGTAGTCTTGGCCAGCAGCAGTTCGTCGTTTTTGACACGCTGCCATATTTATGCACGATACTTTGCTTTGTTACAAGACTAGGCGTGACGCGCGGCGTCTTCAGGCCGCCATATGGCACAAAGCCTATATATTGTATGCATGAGGACGATGATGCCGCCCCTTGGTTCTCATGTCCATCCAAAAAAAAAACGAACCGAAAAGCACATGAACGCTATGCCTCGACCAACTGTCGCCTCCTGGTATAATACAGAGCGCAAGGGTATAACAAATCGCCTAGCCGCGACAAAGGGAAATTTAACGGGCGCAGAAACCCCAGAGGCTCGTTGTCTGTGGGCGGCGCAGCGGAGACCAATGGATACGGAATCTTGGACAAACTCATTAGACTTCGAAAAAGTAGTCGTCGTCGAGCCCCTTTCGGCTCGGGACCACGCCCGCGCCCGGCGGCGGACCATCAAACGCCGCGTCCTTGCGCACGTTGAGCAGCCGAATCTTGAGCCCGTACCCGCTCACCAAGTCTATGAGCTTGCTCGTCTCGGCCGTAATGGGCGCTTGGTTGAGCAGCATGAGGAGGCCGTCGAGCCATTCCGAGGCCAGGCTCTGGCTCACGGGCCACAGCGTCAGGATGGCGAGTTCCTGCGTCGCTGTGGTGTCCCGCACCTCGCCGCCGTCGGCGCGGTCCGCGTAGCTGTAAATGGTAATCTTCGTCGTTGCCCTGGGCCCGCTCCCCGCCTTTTGGACCGTGCTGCCGCTCGCCGTGCTTTTGGCGTCCTCGTTGGGCATCGTGACGTTGGACACGACGGAGCTTATCGTGCTCAGGTCGATCCGGTCTGCCAGGCTGTCGAGCCCGGGATCCTGCGCCGTCTTGTCCTCAAAGTCGGCGTAGTGGAGATATCGGCGGTTATGCGACAGTTTGGCAAATCGCCAGCGAGTGGGCGCAGATCGACGCGGCTTATCGGCGTCTTGGCCGGCATCGCTCCGCGGCGCCGGCTTGGTGAACCACGACCCTTGCAGCAGACAGCGCACCCTCTGCTCCTTGACAAATTGCAGCGCCTCCTGCTTGAGTACGTCTCGCACCTGATGAAGATGCTCACCCCACGTCTCCTCAAAGGCGAGCTCCAACAGTTCCAATTGCGCCTCGCGTAAACGGGTAATGTCAAATTCCAGCATCTCGTCCTCGACCTCGAGGATACCTCGGGTCCGACTTGCCTGGCCTACGACTTGCGCCACGAGGATCCGGACCAGCTCTGCCACCTTGTCAAAGTCGTCCTGATTAGCACCTGTCGATTTCCATACGCGAAGGAAGCTCTGCAGGCCGGCAGCGTGTAACCTCGACCATTGAAGCAGCAGGGGACGAAAGAGCTGATCGCCCTGATCCCTGACTTCGACGCCCTGATAGCCCTTAATGTCTTCGAGGTCGGCTTTGTCAACCTCAAAGTGCTCGTAAAGAATCGTCGTCATGGCCAGGCTAGCACGAGCGATTGGACACCGTTCCTGAAGAGGCCTGCTCGCTTGCTCGAGCAGTAGCTTCTGAAAGCCGTCCTCGTATTTGCGAACATAGTCGGAAAGGTCCATCATGCCTAGATAGCCCGTCGCGTCGAATTCTTGAACGGGACTTTCTGTTTCAAAGCCTAGTCTCCTCCACTTTTCGGGATTGTGCTTTCGGCTGCCTTTTTTGTCCTCCTTCTTGTCTGCTTTCTTTTCCGACTCGCCATCTTCTACTACAGTGCCATTGGTGCTTGGCTTTTCCGGCGCGCTTGCCAGATGGATGCTCTTGAGAGCTCGTCTGTGCTCCGGTCGCTCCAAGTCAACTCGGACTTGGCGCCATCTGCGAACCAAGACCTTGCTTAAAGACTGAAACTCGAGCATGGGCAGTGCCAGGTCCTGCAGCGCAGAGCTTTGCATCAGCTTGTAGACGGTCTGAACGAGGCCAAGATCCTGAAGGCGCTTGACGAGCTTCGCCCATTCCTCGCCCACGGCGGGGTCTTGGGTTCCCTTGGCGTCAATGGCGCCCGTTGAGAGTGCATCGCGGATGAGGGTGTTTATGAGCATGAGTGCGTTGGCGCACAGGGCGTGGTCGGCGCTCTGCAGTTGCTGGACGACCAGCTCAAAGAATTGCGGATAGACGGCGATGGCGGGCTTGAGGGCGCGAAAGCCATAGAGGGTGGAGCTCGACGAGGTGGCCATGGTCGAGGGATTGGGCTCGGAATGGCCGACGAGGGCGACGAGGATGGACATTGCGCCCCTGAGGATGTTAACCAAGGGGATGGTAACGATGAGCTCGACAATTCGCTCGACTAGGTCGGTGGCGGTTGGACCCTCAAAGACCTCCCAGCCCATGTCGACCTCGAGCAGACGCGACAGGCTCTGAAGGGCGTAGGCGAGTGTGTTTCCGGTCGAGGACATGATGAGGCGGCGCAAAGTGACGAGGCCGCCGGCGGACATGAAGACGTCGGCAAAGGCAGGGTCGTTGATGGAGCTCTGCAGCTTGAAGACTGCCATTTTGCGGGTGCCATCTTCGTCGCTGGAGAGGCGCGACAGCAGCCCTGGTATATCGGCTTGGTCCATGTGAGAGGACGGCGTCGAATCGAGGGCCGAGGGGGGCGGAGAGATGTAGATTCGGCGAGGGTTATGATGAAGATGTCGAGCGCATTGCCAGCCGCAGTCGCCGCCGCAGTCGCGACCACTGCCTGCCGCCGATTTGCCGCCGGTTCAAACGTCAACCTTGTATCTGCGCCGATCGTGTCCGAGTTGGTGTCGCGGCTGATGATTGACGGTGGACTTTATCGCCGAGGGACGAGCAGAGTTGATGGTCGAGGGCGTCGGCTGGGAGGACGCGCGATGTAGGGAAGATGAGCGAGAGGAGGCTGGGAATCCGATGCCGTTGGTCTTGTTCCACCGTTTCGCGATTGCAGACCCCCTAGCCAGCTGAGGCGAATCGGATATTGGAGGGGTTCTTTCTGGAAAAGAGAAGAGAAGGCAGAGAAAGAAGAAACGAAGGGGACGCGAGACGTGGGCAAGGGATTTGGGGGTCGAAAAAAAAAGAGCAATTCATCAATCAACTTGGCTGGCTCAGCCTGGCTGCCAGCGATCCAGGGGCCAGGGGGTCGAATGCCTGAGTGACTTGGAATCAATTTGACGTCCATTTGAAGAGGCCAAGGCCCCAATGAAACAGTGCACCGGACCCGCACGGATCAATCTTTTGGGTACTTCTAGGTACCGAATGGGGGATCTTCCAAGGGACCGGTACCTAAAGGGGATGGCGTTTCATGGGGCACTGGGGAGAAAGAGCCCTGGAGGTCCCTGCCAAGGCCGCGCAACGGCCGTGATCCAAGCAAGATAAGTTAACCGTGAGCATCGGCTCCTTTGCGCTCGTCCAGTTGGTACCTATCCTACGCAATCGTAGCGCAAGCGACCTCGGAGCTGGACTTGAAACTGATGAACGAATACACATCTTGGCGGCCAATCCTGCAGTCTTTCATGGTGAATGTGATGGGAAGTTGCCGTACCTGCCCAACTTTGTACGTTGTGCTGAAAAATCCAATTATTGATGTACAAAGTATTCGTACTTTCGCGTCTACGGATCTAGCAGTGAATGACGATTCATCAAGCCCTTGCAAGACAATGGAAATCAAACCTACGATGTCCACTGCTCGACACAGCCTCAAGCAACTCTCGTCTTGCCATAAGGTCAAAGAAGTGAGCGAGCTACTCAATGTGAATAAGGTGGCCACCATCCTTCATTCCCATACAAAAGACTACAACGACACAAAATGTCGGCCAACAAGTCGTCATAGGATACCCGGGCGATGTCGAGTCGCGCTTCATCGACACTACTGATCTCGGCCAACCAGATGGCGTCGTTGCCAGCATTTTGCGCGAATTTGTGCCAGGTGCTCTAGAGTCGGGGTCGCTCGTGCCGACGCCTGGGCCAAGGGTCGTACGTACCGGGCTGGAGAGCATCCAAAAGGCATTCGACGCTCGCCTCGAAGGCGTCTCGGCGCAAAAGATTGCAGTGACGTTGGAGTAGTCGTTTGGATGCAATGAGATGGACTCGCGATGGCGTTGACAGTGACCCCTTGTCAACGCTCACGGTTACACTCGCAGCCGAATCATGCCACTTGCTGGCGACAAAAGCCACGTTGAACCTCGGACATCATTTCGCCGTTGGACCTGCTGCGATTGTGTAGTCTTTCATCGCAGTAGCGGGCGATGAGATGTCGATTCTTGAGCCTCACTAGCCACATCAGCTGTCCTGACGTGTCGATGGAATTCATCACGTGTAGATATATCACGCAGCACCCAAAAGCATTGTGCACTTGCATTCAATCAAACAAGCTCCGAGTATTCAAAGATGTAATCCGTCAACGTATGGAAGCTTCAAGAGCTTGCCTCCCGAAGCTGATAAATCAGCCACAGCCACGTGACTCAGCCTCATTCAAGATGTGGCGCAAGGCTGCACCCGTTCATGTCCAAATCTCTCCCTCGTCTCCAGTCTCCAATCACCCGAATCGCAACACCGAGCCAAGCCCATTTCTTCTTCACCGCCCTCGTCCTTGCCTTTGCTCACCTCGTACCATCGCCCCGAACCCGCGAGCTTCCATCTCGACAGATAGACCCAGACAGCTCATCGACGCCCAGAGACCTCATCTCGCGGCATACCTGCCCGCGGCGCCGCCAGGATGGCCAACTTTCTCGCCTCCATCTTCGGCACCGAGCTCGACAAGGTCAACTGCTCATTCTACTTTGTGAGTCCGCTCCCCACTCAGCCTCGGGCGCAAGGTTCTGCTCAAGAGATTTGGCGACTTTTTTACTGACGCACGCCCGTCTTCTCTTGGCTTGGGACACAGAAAATCGGAGCCTGCCGCCATGGTGACCGGTGCTCGCGCAAGCACGTCAAGCCGTCGTACAGTCAGACGATCTTAATGCCCAACCTGTACCAGAACCCGTCCTTCGACCCAAAGAACCGCATGAACGCCCCGCAGCTGCAAAACCACTTTGACGCCTTTTACGAGGACATTTGGTGCGAGCTGTGCAAGTATGGCGAGCTCGAGGAGCTCGTCGTCTGCGACAACAACAATGACCGTACGTTCTCCCCTCTCCCTACCCATTCCTGCTTCTTTTTTTTTTCATCCGTCCTTCTCAAAGCATGACGGTCCAACGCATGCCGGAAGAAAAAGCTGACTGACCCTCCGGCTTCCTAGACCTCATTGGCAACGTCTACGCGCGCTTCAAGTACGAAGAGTCGGCCCAGCAGGCATGCGACACCCTCAACAGCCGATGGTACGCCGGCCGCCCGGTATACTGCGAGCTGAGCCCCGTCACCGACTTCCGCGAGGCCTGCTGCCGCCTCAACTCGGGCGAGGGCTGCGTCCGCGGCGGCTTCTGCAACTTCATCCACCGCAAGGACCCCAGCGAGGAGCTCGACCACGACCTGACGCTCAGCACGAAGAAGTGGCTGAAGCGAAGAAGTGGCTGAAGCCCCGCGGCCGCGACGAGCGCAGCGTCAGCCGCTCGCCTACGCCGGACCCGACCAGGCGGAGATGAGCGACTGCGTCCGAGTCGGGTCACGGCAATGGGAGGATCGTGGTGCATGCATTTCATGAAGAGGGCCAAAGATGCTCGATCAAGATTGGCCCTTATTGTAACGAAAAAAAGGCGTTCAAGGGAAGGTTTCTTTTCTGAAAGATATTCACTGCTGCCATTATCGGCGAGTTCGTGGTATGTACAATGGTATAGGGTCCAAACACAACAACCGCCGCAACATCCAATATTTGCAGAGGGATGGAGCGAATATAGATGAAATGGATATGATGAAGATGGTCTCGTCCAGTTTTCGTTTAGCCAATGCCCGGTGATGCTCTCACGCCGCAATGTTCACCCACGAAATGTGCACATTCACTGACTTATGTACCGATACTGCAGCCTTTGAGGCAGCGAACCAAAGTCACGCACTCACGAGCGAACCCTGGACTCGCGTCGACCTGTTGAGACGCGAGGCGCCTCTTGTGTGCGCAGCAATACAAACTCAGCAGTCGGGGGGCTGCCCAGCGAGTATTGCAGCAGAGCCAAGATGGTCTAGCTAGCCTTTTCCGTTGGTGGCAGGTCCCTCTTCTACTCCTGTGCAAAGTCGATGAGCGGCCCCTCGGCTGGCTTGCTCGTTGACAAGAGAGCCCTTTCTACTGCGTCGAGTTCTTCGACAGGTTCCTTTGAAGCAAAAGTCTGCGGCGGGTGTTCCCGAGCCGGGGCGACAGGCAGTTGTGCCGATGACTGGACCGTCGTTTCGGCCGGAGCCGACACTGGTGCATCATACGGCGCCGGTGTCGAGGTGGGTACTTGCTTCGGAATAACGACAGGTTCCGGGGCAGGAGCGGGAGCATCTTGAGCAGAGCCAGGAGCAGGGGCCGGAGCCGGTACGGGTGCGGCAGCGGACCCTGTTGAGTCAGCGCCGCCGAAGTCAATCAGATCCTCCGTCGCGTTGCCGCCAGCCTTTGGCGTTGGTTCTCCACCAGACGGTCTCTCGGCTCTGTGACGGGGCGTGAAATCCTCTTGTCCGGCCTTCTGGCCGTCAATGATTGGATAGATGGCCATGATGAGCTCGTCCTGCTTTTCAGGAGGCCCCGTTGGGTCACTGTGAGAGGGTCAGCGGTCCACTCGTTGACAATCGCCGAAGCACCTACACGGGGGTGTTGATGATCCACTCTAGATCCTCCATGCCCTGTTCCGCTCCTCCAGGACCACCGTGGACCCTGCGAAACAGACGTGGGTGCCAATCTAGGTTTTCTTGAGCTCTAGCCGCAGCTTCTTCGCGTTGCCTGTCTTCAATCTTTGTCTTTTCGTCTGTCGCGACCTCGTGATTGCGCTCCTTGACAGCCTTGGCCGTCTTGTGCCATAGCCTTTGCGATTCGCGCTCGCCTTGGTCCTCGATAGGACGGACTTGCGGTGAACTGGGTTTTGACTTGTTTGCGTCAAAGAACATTTCTTTGTGACCGGTCTACATCCGGGCGAGTCAGCGCTTCATCTGCCGATAAAACGTATTGCAATACTTGCCGTGACGTCCTTGATGAACATTTCTTCGTTCCACAGGCCCGAGAGCTCAAAGAGGATCTCGCCTGTGCTCTCCCGCTTGATGGCGCCTCCAATGGCGTTGTACGTTCCGCCGACCCAGCCTTTTGTCTTGAAATCAACGTCGGCCACCAGGTCGAGTT
Source organism: Hirsutella minnesotensis 3608 (assembly GCA_000956045.1). Taxonomy (NCBI): domain Eukaryota; kingdom Fungi; phylum Ascomycota; class Sordariomycetes; order Hypocreales; family Ophiocordycipitaceae; genus Hirsutella; species Hirsutella minnesotensis. The sequence continues at coordinate 2,785 of KQ030533.1, read as the reverse complement.
CGGGACATCGTACGAAGCTGTGGTCGCCGAGTTCGTACTTCATCTTCCCAAAGAGAATGCCTCGGGCGTACATGTTGGGTTGCGTCAGAATACTGCAGGAGCGTCAGTAAGAAGAGCAAGTCTGCACACATGCGACGAGGCCATGACCTACTATTGCTCTCCCTTGACCGGGTCCTTGCCCCTGTTCAAGAGACTTAGGTAGGCAATCCCCTCCATCATGCTGGCGGCAGAATTGCCCAGAAATTTACTCCTGGGCTTCAGAGTACCGTCGATGCGAATGTGGTGATGCGGGGCCATGTAGAAGTAGCTCGACTTGGGCGGATGGTGAGAGGTTTGTTCTGAGATGTAATAGGCTCGCTTGCTGCCGTCAAGATTCCAGTAGCAGGTGAAGACTTCGCCGAGAATAGGGTTCAACGGCTTTTTTACTCCCCTGGGGCTGCTCTGTCAGCGCAAGTCATTGGTGTTGTCGAAGCCGGCACGAGGAGAGGGCATTCGGTCGGGAAGACGAACGGGGGGCGAATATGCCATCCACTGAGATAGAACTTGACAACGGAGACGAATCGCTCAACAGGATCCTCTACATCGGGTATATGAAGGAGCATCTCGGGATGGCACATGAAGCTAGACAAGGTCGACAGCAGTTAGTAGGCGTTTGCTGATTATGATGAGGATCATCAATGCTCACTTTGTTATCCTCTCCAGCATACTCCGAGGCTCCAGAATGAAGGTGGGCAGGACGACACGGCTCAGGTCGGCGCCCGGGCGCAACTGAGAGATGATGTGTGAAAGGACTGGAAGAGAGGCGACGTGTTAGCGAACCGGTTGAATTCTTGGTCGGCTTGGGGAAGCTCACCATTGCCCTGGTCGGGCTCGACGAGCTGGGTGTCATCGTCGGTGACCTCGGCGGGACGTGCCTCGTCCGATGAGGAGCGGTTGCTGCCTACAGGTTGAGAAAACCAACTGGTTAACATGGTGAATTCTTGCCGCAGGATCGAAGGCTACTGCGACAAAAAAGTGGCGTCGGCGGCCACAATGCAGGGCTGGGTGTTGGGCTATGGGAGATGCGATATCGGCGGAGAGGACATGTCTAGCTGTATGAGAGCGAGGGCTGGAGGTCGAGAGCTCTTGCGAGCAGCAAAACAGCAACAACGAGGGACTTTGGGAAGCGGAGAGAGAAACCGTCGGGATGACGACGATGGCGGCAGTGGTGGTTTGCCTGCCCATGTGTGGTGGGGGCGGCCCTCCTGCTGGTGGTGCTGGTGGTGCCGGATGGGGGGGAGGGGGGGATATCAGGGACTTGTCATCGGGCAGAGACAACACCAACCCCTTGGTAGGGCGTGCGAGCGGGAGAACGCGAAAAAAGGGAAGAGAGTAAAAAAAACGAACCCGTTGTCGATGCCCTTTTCCGGGTCGGAGAGACGAGCCCGCCGAGGACCATGGCGGCGTGCGGGGAGCGTCACAAGGAAGATGGCCGTACGATGGTGGATGGATGGACCGGCCCCGCTCGTCGTCTGGGTTGCGAAATAAGATGCTCCGCTTGGCGTCGGTATCGGAGTCGAGAAAACAGAATGCTGGATATATCGATGCTCGAGGAACTGGCGGCGCGCAGGGAAAGGCAAAGAGCGGGAATGCAGTGCGGTAGTGGTGGTGAAGAACGAGGGAGGAGGATTTGGCCGTGTGGACAGCAGTGGCCGAGATACAGCAGGTAACTTCATGTTACCTGGGAGCTGAGTGAAGTGGTGGGGGACATGAAGCCTATTACGGGGGCGATGCTGCTGCATTCGATGGATCTGGCCGGGGAATGAATGCGTATGCTACTTTGTAGACTGAATCGTGACGGCGAACCGACCAATATACAGTATACACGCTCGTCATCTTTCTCGTTTGCTCTTGTCCTGGCTGCATCCGTCTTGTCGTCATGATTCCAGGTACCGACCCAGAGGTCCTACAGCGTCCAGGTGGCCTCCTGTAAACGATGGTACGCTCAGGTCATGCTGCCTCCGGAAGGGCGGGCAGAGTGCGGGGCACCTGAAGCCCACTGCCAACTTCCCCCACGTCGGTTCTGCGGCGGCTGCCTTTGGGCCTCGCCAATAGCACGGCCATCACCGGCCATCGGCGGGCAGCCATGACGCCGCCGCCTAAACCTTGGATTTCCGTCCTTGTCCTGTACGTGCGAGTCGGTACGTACCCGACGCCGGCAATGCCTTGATTCTCTTGCATATGCCATCACGACGCATATGCGAACCGCACTCGACATACATGCATTTTGTCTATCACTGGTACAGTATGTATAACATGCGCTCTTCTTACAGCACATGCATGGCATCGTGCACCTCCACTCTTGACCTCACTTTGAAGATGACGGATACTCACCGCTTAGTCACCTGGAGCTCGAGCCGTTTTCTCGGCACCATTCGACACCGACGTCAGGGTCTCCTGGGTTCCGAGCCTGTTCGCACTGCATCTCACAGCCCCGATGAGGTGCGGCATAGTCATGTGCTCGGAAGTTTGCAGTAAGCATACTTAAACTGCGAGCAGGAAACGATAGCAAACGATTCCATGCGCTACGAGCACCTGGTTGCACAATGTTTCACGAGCCGGGTACTAAAACGCTGCTAAAAGCTGTTAACCGGATCCGGAGTCCTAAGTACGTTGGTAATATTTATTTAGCTGATTGTATTATACTATAAAAAGTATAATATAAATTAGATGTTATAGATGAAAAGCTGATAGGTTTTTTATGACAGTCTTTATTCACACGCACCCAAATCTCAATTCGCACGCA
>KQ030532.1:292870-376229 GCA_000956045.1 Hirsutella minnesotensis 3608 | reverse complement strand
GAGGCCGGCAACGCGCGCGTCTCGGTCCACACGGACGCCAGCGCCGCGCTCGCCGCCCGCGACGCCCACCTCGTCCTCCTGGGCGCCGACCTCATCGACCACCTGGCCAACGTCAGCAACAAGACGGGCTCGCTGCCGGCCGTGCTGGCCGCGCGCCACGCCTCGCCCGGCGTCAAGGTTGTCGCCGTGGCGGAAAAGGACAAGATCTTGCCCTTTGACCCGCCCCTGGGCCTCGAGCATAACGATCCGGCCGAAGTGACGCGCGCCTGGGTGCAGCCCAGCGCGGATGCCGTCCAGGCCGCCGGTGTGCATGTCAGTAATGTTTACTTTGAGTGGGTGCCGGCGAGCCTGATTGATCACTACATCACCGAAGACGCGGTGACGACGACCGGAGAAGTCGCCGCCTGGGCGAGCACCGTCAAGGTACAGGCAGAGAGGTTCTTCTCGGATATATGACGTTGGTTTGGCACCACACAGATAGTAGGGTATGGCATGACGTTGTATTGGTATTGGCTTCGACTCAGTTGCTGTCTGTTGCTGGCGGAGCTTCCTGCTCACCCGTGTGCTCGCGCGCCAGTTGGCCTTGCAGCCCGCGCTTGTCCACGCGCATGGCCATTTCAATCTCCCTCTCGCCTTCGCGCAGTCGAGCCTTGCTCACCGCGACTTCGCGCTCCCGTTTGCGTTTCTGCTCCTCGACGGCGCGGTTCCGCTCTTCCAGCGCGCGCTGTCGCCTGTCTCGCGCTTCGCGCTCCTTTCTCCTCTCTTCGGCCATGCCCGCCGCCTCCTCGTCCTCGGGCGGCGGCGGAAGTGTCTGGACGTAGGCCTCAACCAGCGCGTCTCGCACCTGTGGCTGCAGCGAAATGTATCGAACGTCTGTCAAGACTTGGCTCGGCAGCCCGCTCGAGAGCGACTTGTTATGGAGCAGGTGGGTGGGCTGTGCCCGGAGGAGCGCTGTCAAGTCCGACTTGAGGGTCGCCTGCGGCAGCTTGAGCCTGTTGATGTGCTCTCGGTATGCCTTTTCCCGGTCCTTGTCGGACAGCTTCAGGTCCTTCATGGAGTCCTCCTTTTTGTACTTGCGCTTGAACTCTGGCCAGTACAGCTTGGGCGTCGCCTTTTCCTGCAGGAATGCCATGTAGGCAATCTTGGGGTCCTTCTTCTCCTGCTTGGCCCTCTGCTCCTTGAGCTCTGCAATCTTTTCGCGCGACCACTCATCCCAGCAATCTTTGCGTGCCCGCATCGTACTCAGTGCTGTGTAGCGCGGGTCGTCAATGATCTTGCCTTCCTCAATCAGTTTATCCCAGGGGCTGTATGGGTTGATGTTGAAGTCGTTGAGCAGGTCTTTGAAGAGGCACTTGGCATCTTCCTCGGAGAACTCGACTCCTTCAGTCCCTTCGGGCCAGGCCTCCATATTCCCGTCGTCGTAGTCGCCGGGCTCTAGTCCGTAGTCATCTCCCATCATCTGCAGCTGCGCAGCAATGTCGGCTTCGGTGAACTCGAGGGCCCCTTGTTCTTCTTCTCCGTCATCGCCAGAGTCGCCCGTTCGCTGTCGTTTCGACCGGTGATCATCATCTAGATCCTCGTCCTCTTCATCTGTGACTTCGACTTCTTCGTATTCAGAACTATCGTCGGCATGGTCCGCTTGCGCCTGCTTCGCCGGCTCGCTGCCTGGCTCGTCGGGTTTGTCTTCGTCTTTGCCTTGTGAAGCCTTGCCTCGTAATCTCGCCTTGTCAAGCTCCAGGATTCCTGGCATGAGCTTCTCCGGTATGCGCCAGTAACTGGCATTTTTGACCGGATTGTACACGAAGCGTCGCGAGTATTTGGTATAGACGAGGATCCAAGGCTCACAGCCGGGGATGGCCTCCTTCCTCCGAGGTTTGTCGATTGGCTGTGGTCGCGGTCGTCCCTGGTAGCCACCGCGGCCGCCAGGGCCATCATGACCTTGCGGTCGCGGCTGTGGGTTAAACTGGGCGAGGTAGGCGTTGGCGACGCGAGGGTCTGACAGGTTGGGGACATGAGCGACGGGCGCGGGAGCCTCCGCCGGCGCAGGAGCTGGCTCTATAACGGGCGCACCGGGACGCTTGTAGGTCGACTCTTTCGTCTCGGCATTGTAGTAGTAGCTGTGTCCGGTCGGCGCCTTGTGCTCTGTCCACCCTGGCGGCAACGGTGCTGTAGCTGCAGCTGCCGCCAGCGCTGCGGGCGACGGCTTGTACGTGGACTTGAGCATCTCGAAAAGCAGTGACTATCGCAGACGGTCCATTGTGTGGTCGCGGGCTCGAGTGATGGGTCTGACCGATGGGTAGCAACGTCGAAGTGGCGATGGCTGAGATGTTTAGCAAGTTGACTTGGGCGACGCAAAACTCCGGCCGAGTCCATCGTTACCCACTTACCCTAGACTGGATGCGGTTTCGTCGGAAAACATGTTTCCTCCGCCAGAGTGAAGAGCAATTATTGTCTTGATAAACACAAATTGTTACTGATTCATCTTTTTCGCAGTCTTTATTTCCTCTCTGTGGACTATCCAAGCCCGCTGGGCAGCCGCTCTGACCTTGCTAGCCAGGCTGACGACAAAGAAACCCCCAAGTGCCAACCTTGTGAAACGTCCGACCACAATCTCACGACCCAACCCCTTTGTCTTCCTCACGCCTATATCTGCAGCTGTCTCGGGTCGTCTTGCTAGCTGCTAGTCTAGACTCCGTTGCGTCAATCCCAAAGACTAGCCGCCGAGGATCTTCACCGGGGGCGGCAAGGCAGCACAAGAAAAGGATGGTCATCTAGGACCGGCACACTTCGCCATGGCTTCAGGACGCGGAAGCCTCTTGGCTTCCAGGGTTGGGCGCGACACGTCTAACTTGACCAGATTATGGAAGGTAGTCAATCCCGATTCGTGAGTATTCAAATCCCCAAACTGACAATCTGTGCAACAGACGACCCACGCTCCCGAGTATGCCGGACTCCTGGTTCTGCTCGTCGGATGGATCGTTGTGAGCATCTCCGGTCCTCTTACTGCGCCTGACCATACTCATCTCCCATTGAAATCCTAGCTGGCAATCTTTGTGAAGCCTTTCCATCGAATGTTCTTCATCAATGACCTAAACATTGCTTTCCCTCACGCCGTCCACGAGCGCGTCCCCGTCCGTACGCTGAGCGCAGCCCCTTTCCAAGCTCTCTTTGACGCATCGTGAAACTGACAAGTCCAGCAATGGTCTTTTTCTGCGCATTTGCCGTTCCGCTCTCAGTGTTCCTGGCTCACGGACTCATCTGTCGGTCCCCCGCCGCCAAGCAAGAGGCCACCATCCTGTCCTTTGCCATCTCGGCCGTCCTCACCGGCTTCCTCACCGACGTTATCAAGAACGCCGTCGGCCGCCCTCGTCCCGATCTGCTGGACCGCTGCCAGCCCGCCGCCGACACCAAGCCCAACGCCCTCGTCACCTTTGAGGTGTGCACCACGCCCGGCGGCCACAAGCTGCACGACGGCTGGCGCTCCTTTCCTTCGGGCCACTCGTCCTTCTCCTTTGCCGGGCTCGGCTTCCTCAGCCTCTTCCTGGCCGGCCAGCTCCACGTCTTCCGCTATGCCGCCGGGGGCCGAGACCTCGGCCGTGCGCTGTTCTGTATGCTGCCCTTGATTGGCGCTGCCCTCATTGCCATATCGCGCTGCGAGGATTATCGCCACGACGTCTACGATGTCTGTGTCGGCTCCGCGCTCGGAATGTCCGTCGCCTACTGGAGTTATAGGAGGCATTGGCCGAGGCTCTCAAGTCCGTGCTGCGATGAGCCGTATCCGCGTCCTGGCACGGAGCTTGGCAAAAACCGTTGGCGCCGTGTCCGGGACGAAGAGGCGGGTATGGATGGTGATGAGGATTACGAAATGCAAGAGACTAGAGCCACCTCGGCGTGAGGCATTTCTCAGGGGGGACGTACCCCTATTTCATTCCACAGATGTTCCCTTCTCACTCAGAGGTAGAATGGGCAGGGCATAAGGACAAGGCGTCTTGCATTGCTGAGAGCGAAGACGAGAGCATGTCCCATATACCACAAGACCGCATCGTGTGTATGAACCTTGTTGTATTTTTGTCACAAAAGGCAAGGCGGTAGTCTGTACTTCACATACTTGACTCGCCTAGTCTTATTCATGGTGCATCACTTCTCCTCCGCGTCCTCATTCTTGGCCAAGTCATGCTCCTTCAATAATGCCGTAATCTCGTCTGCGCTCCAGAGTCGGTGATAGATCTTGCCGGCCTCGGTTTGCCCTACAGTAGCAAACTCGACTAGTCAGGGTGTTAGCAACGGCCAATCCGAGCGCGTTTGGCACGAATGACTTACTCTTTTCACTGCTTAGCTTCGTCGAGTCCATGGTCTTGCTTAGCACCTTGACAGCCATTGCGCAGGCCTCCTCTAGCGTGCAGTCCTCCTTGTAGTCCTGCTTGAGCAAGCTCTGGGCACTGGCGTTGTTGGCTCCTGCGCTTGTCGCCTTCCAGCCGCCGTAGTTGCCTGAAGGGTTGCTCAGGTAGAGCTGGAATTGCCTCCGGGGGTCCCAGCCAGCGTATATGAAGGAGACGCCAAAGGGACGGAGACCACCGTGTTGCGTGTAGCCCTGCTTCAAGTCGCAAAGCCGGCGTACAAGTTGCTCGCAAGGGATGTCTTCGTTGTAGGTGAGGAGGTAGCGTTGGGCGGCGGATCGGGCGTAGTTGATGAGGATATTGGCATCAGCCGTCATGCCGGCGACGGCGCAAATCATGTTGCTAAAGAGGACCATCAGAAAAACACCTCTCTCATCTTTGATAAAGGCAGGCTTACTCGTTGAGAACATAGAGCTTTTCAGCTGAAGTGTCTTGCTCCAGTAGCTTGGATGTGACCTTGCGCTCGGCGGCGAGGACGATGCCGTCCTTGGCCAGAATGCCAATGGCAGTTCCGGCATGGGAAATGGCCTCTAGGGCATATTCGACTTGATACAGACGTCCCTCTGGCGAGAAGATGGTCGTCTGGCGCCTCCGTCAGCTCAGAATGTAACAAGCGGCCATGCCTGAGCTTCATGGCGATGCACTGCCAAACGTACCCTGGAATCGTACCGGCGCGACATGGCGGGCGGCGAATGGTGGTGATTGAATTAACCTAGCCAATCTGGAGTGACGCGGTGGTCTATTCGTTCAAGTGGAGATGGCTGGCTCGAAGAGAGGGCGGAGGAAGTTGGTCGCGGAAATCGTCGAGTGCTGCAGTCGAGTCGGCCGGCGAGTCGAGACGAAGCACTGGCAGAGACGTGAGGCAACGGCGTCACTGGCTAGCCTGGCCCAGGGAGCTCCAGGCACAAGCTCGCCGCGTACGTGCAGCTCCAGCAGGCTGAATGGATACCTCAGGCTGTCTGTGCAGGGCCTCGGAGCAGCTGGCAGAGATATTTCGGACTGTTAGAGGGTACACAGAGCTCCTGTGAGATTAATGGAATATAGAAGTACTTTCTAGCAGATTTCCGTCGTCTTTGCTGGCCAATGACCGTGTTCCACCTTTGAGCCGGGGTTGAGCCGAGCTGGCGGACAGCTCAGGCATCTAGCACGTTCTGCAGGCAATCGATGGCGCCGAGTACGTACCGCCTTTGCCGAGTGCAGAATCAAAAGTGCAGGGACGGAGAGAAATCAGCGTGACCGGCCCCGGCCAACTCCTCCACCACAAAACCCGCCGCCGCTTGGAGAATCCTTCCTCCTGCAAACTGCCATCATCATCACCATACCCCGACACTCCGCATCCCTGGCGCCGCCGTAGCTGCCGCTCTTTCGCAAGCTCAGGCGAACTCTATCCAGGGACTCGTGCACGCCGTTGTGGCGACCGCCGTCTATTCTTGATCGCGCCCAGCGACACCGCCTTGAAGGTCTGGTTATCGCATCCTTTTGCGCAGCCGTCGACCCTGGGCCACTGGGAACTCTCGCACCGTCCAGGTCGAGCGGTGGAATAGTGTCACCGTACAAGTCGTCGGGATCTTTTCCTTTCTAGGCGCGGCAACGTGCCCATCGTACTTGGAGGGGAAAGCTTTTGGCGGTTCAGTGTGGGACGGTTCGCCGTTTTAGTTGTGATCCTAGAGCTCTCTGCCTCGTAATTCCAATGCCCATCTGAGACTGAGAGAAAAGAGTCGCCCTGCGTCGCCAGCTATTTCAAAGTAGACTCCAAGCGTTACACATCACGCCAAACACAAAGCCTGTCGTCCTTGCGCGTCGTCGTCCGCCCTCGTCGTCATGTCTGGTAAGCCACCCGAAGCTCAGTGCGCCAGCTCCAAGTGCGTGCAATGAGTGCGCCGCGACTCTTACACAAGAAGAGAACTTTGCAAAGGGACCATGTGCTGACCATGCTGCCGCAGGCGAAGCCGAACCCCGTCGCTCGGTCCGAGCAACCAAAGGCCAGCATACGAAAGCCTTTGACGAACTTGATCAGCACGCCGCGCCGAAACGAAGACAGACAAAAAGGACAAAGAAGGCCCAGGAGCAGGAACAATCACAGGAACCCGAGGAGGTCATACGCTGCGTCTGCGGAGCAACAGAACAAGACGAGGACTCGGGAGAGGCGTGGATATCGTGCGAGACGTGCTTCGTCTGGCAGCACAATGTCTGCGTCGGAGTGAGCTCCTACGAAGACGAAATCCCAGAAAACTACTGGTGCGAGCAATGCCGCCCGCAGGATCATCAAGAATTACTCGAGGGCATCGCAAAGGGCGAGAAGCCTTGGGAGGCGCGGCGCAAGGCTCATGAGATTGAAGAGGCCGAGAGGAAAAAGAAGAAGGGGGGGAGAAAGGCTCGTGGCAAAAGAGTAAGCGATCCGAAAGAGGTTAAGGAGACCAAGGACGAGTTGGAGAAGGAAACCGCCCGTAGCAAATCCAAAGCGTCGCCCACTCCGGATGTCGTGGCGCCAAAGGAAAAGAAGGACGTCGCGGCCAAGCCGCAAGCAAAGCGCAAGTCGCGAGAAGACTCCCATGATGTCGAAGGAAAGGTATGATTATGCTCACGTTCCTCATAGTTCCTCTGCTAACTTAACTGCTGCAGAGCGTCAAACTGCGCCGGGTATCCGAACGGGATGCCGTGCCCGTCTCAGTCAACTATACACCACCGCCCGACTTGTCGCCTTCAATCATTGAACTGCCTGGAACCAGGGTTGGTCCGGCAAAGGCGCTGAAGAAGTCTGTTTCTCATGTGCTCGCCATCATGGCCAAGAATAACGAGCTCCAAGTGCCCGAGGGCCAAAACGAGGACAGCATGGCGGAACTCTGGGCACTCCAGATCGAGCGGGCCGTATTCGACACGCATCCAGTCGGCAAGGGACAGAAGGAGTACAGTCAGCAGATAAAATCTCTGACGTTCAACCTCAAGAATAACCCCGAGATATTCCAGGGACTGCTGGCCGGCGTCCACTCCCCGGCGACCCTGGCCGTCATGACGTCTGAGCAGCTCGCATCGGCAGAGATGCAGCGGCAGACGGCCGAGATGAGAGCACGGGCGGAGAAGCAATCCATTTTGTACACATCCGAAACCGGCATGCGCGTCCGCAGGACACATAAAGGAGAAGAGGTTGTCGAGGATGAAAACTTTGTCCACGATGCGCCAGTTCCCATGGCCGTCGGCCCCCGACGAGGTCCGGGCGGAGCGGGATCTGGAGCGGACGACCAGCGCGACTCTCTTGTCAAGCGCGAGTCTATTGGCGGCGACCGGGGCGATGTCAAAGGTCGTCCGCCGTCGCAAGGAGACTCCCAGCAGGCATCACCAAGCCAGCCCAACTTTGATATCAACAAGGTATTCTCGACTGTCAAGTCGCCGACAGTCGGGCACCACCGCAAGCCCTCTGTGCCCGCCATCAACACCAACGGTCCCGGCGTGGATGCCGACGTGGACCGGATGCTCGAGGACGAAAACGAGTCGCCCCCTTACTCGCCTACAGAGGAGGCCCAAGACCCGGATGTCATCTGGCGAGGTTCGCTAGCTATGAGCTCGATTGCCGACTTCCAAGCAACGGCCAAGCATGTGGGAGGCGCCAACTTTTCATCCTTTGGGCCGTGGTCCAAGCTCATCCCACGGCGGATGACGGTGGCCGGGCGGATCTCGCAGCAGAGTGCCATAGAATACCTGTGCAGCTTGCGGTATAGCAACCTCACCGACATTGTCGTCGTCAGCATCTCGCCCGCGTCGTCGAGCTCGCAGCAGGACTTTCAGAATCTCGTCGACTACTTTGTGAGCAAGAAACGCTACGGAGTCGTAGGCAACAAGGTGGCCGGCAACGTGCGCGACACGTATCTGGTGCCCGTGCCGGCGGGCGAGGACGGGCATCCCGAGTTCATGTTGAACCTGGTGGACAACCACATTCCCAAGACGCGGACAGAGTCGATGCTGCTGGCCGTCTTTGTGTACCGCAACGAGCCGGATCAGCTCAAGAAGGCACTGGAGGCCATTGCTCCGCCTCAAACGAGCACGACGGCGCCCTCGACCCCAACTCTTGCGGGACCCGGATCGCAGAGGAGCGGGTCTACGTCTGGACCTCTCTTTTCGCCTGCCACGCCGCAGGGAGCCTTTGCTCCAGCGCAGCAGCAGCAGCAGCATCAAGCTCCGCCTCAGGGCCATCAGGAGCCCCAACCGCAAAATCAGACAGGAGGACCACTGCAATCCACGACGCCGGTACCGATCCCTCAGCCGCCGTACTCGTACAAGCCCCCGCAACCGTCGCCAGCGCCCGGAGCTCCGACCCCGAGCCAGTCGCCCCCGGCCCCGGCTCCGGCGCACAGTCCGACGACGGGCCAGATGACGGAGGCGCAAAAGTATCAAGCGCAGGCAGCCGGACAGGCCATTGCGCGGGAGGTCTTGGGCGAGCTCATTGGCGCGCCGACGGTGCAGTTCCTCCTGCCACAGGCCTTCCAGATGACGGGGCGGGAGTGGGAGGTGATTCGGGGCGTGTACGAGCGCGAGCCGCGGTCGCGCGACGACTTGCAGTTCCTCGGGGCCTTGCTGGAAAAGGAAGGGACTGGGAACCACGGCGGTAAGGCGGGCTGAGCAGCGGATACGCAGTGTGTTGTGACGAGAACGTGTGACGGATGGGATGGGACAGGCGGGTTTTTGTGCTTATTAGGGGTGGGAGGAGAAGGGACGGATGATACCTCTTGGCTTGATTCGAGTAGATTATTATTTCAACATGTCGATGCTGGCTCGTGTAGGCTAGACGAGCCTTGTTTCATTTGTCCTAGTCTTGCGTCGTCTGGCATTCTTTGAACAGATTTACTCTCCCAGCTGACGATTTCGGTGCTACTCTAAGCGACTATTCAAGATGCTTACTTGGTCTACGTCTCGTGAACAGATGAGAGTATTATCCAATTTCTCATATTTTTCTCTACGTAGGTATCTACACGTCTTGCCCCTCGCCGCAAAGATGCCATTGTCGAATACCATCAAGACCCCAACAGCACAGGCGCGCAGCTCATGCTCTCCACAGCTCCAAACACGCGCCTCTCGAATGACGTGGACCAGCTAACCCATGCGTCCCGTACGGCAGATCATGTACTCGAGCTTGCGGCTGCGCCTCCCCGTCTGTGGGTTCTGGTTGGAGGCCGACGCGCAATGCCTTTTGCATACGTATCTTGGTGAGATGGGGAGCGGGAGTAGAGGCGGTGCCGGCGCTTCCTTTTTTAGCGCTCGGGGCACTTGGATACTGGAAGGCGAGCCGGGAAGTGGTGGGCGGCTTCTTCTTCTCCACGCTTCCTGTGCGTCCGTGAGCTTCCCATTTTACCGACCTTGCAAGATCCATCCATCATACACCCCCCACACCCTCACAATTCAAGCCATTTCATCGCTCAACTTCCCGCCAACAATCCGGCAGCCTCGCATCTCTCTCACCCATCGGCTGTGCATCGCCGCTCGCCATCATCACCAATCTCTTAACCGCCCTCGGCGAGATCAAAACCCAGCGCCTGGCTCTCGTCCATCTCCCGCCCCCAACACCTTCGCAATGGCACGCGCCAGCGGCTCCGGCCTCGTCAACCGCAACGGCCCCGGCAGCGCCGCCACGTCCGTCGCCGAGTCCATGGTCAAGCCGGCCGAGGGCCAGACGCGCTGCATCGACTGCGGCGAGTTCTCGTGCTGCTGCATCCCCATTCCCTGCTGCGTCATGTGAGCGGCGGCCGAGAGATGCTGGGAGGTCGCGTCCAGAGGTGGAGATGAAACGGCGTCTCTACCTGGATAGTGTCGAGTATCCGTTCGTACATGGCAATCAATGGCTATTCACGTTTGTCTGTCGGCCGCCATAATTCATGTCTTGGTGGCTGTTGTAACTAGACTGAGGTTGGCACTCTGCCTTTGCTCGCACGCCATCAATGGCTGCCCTCTACCGATATTCTATACTGTCTCTCTCATTACTTGTTCGTCCTTATCAGGGCTCCTCTGGCAAACCTTCGAGCTGCAAAGCATCGAGCCACGGTATGAATATTTCATCGACCAGCAAGTTGCTTCCTACAGGCTCCTGCTCGGTACCGACGTCCAGCCCGACTTCCTATGCAAACGCCGCGTCCGTAGCCGCCCAAACCTGCATCTCCCGCTCCTTGGCCATGTCCTCAGTCGACATGGCCGTCTCCTCCTTTGCGTCCCCGACTCCCGCGATGCTCAGGCTGCCGAGGCCCTCGAGGACGCTCCTCGTCTTGTCGACCTGGGTGCGGATGGCGACCGTCTCGGCGCGCGTGCGGTCGAGGTGGTCCTGCATCATCTCAATCGCCGACTCGCGCGCCTGATGCGGGCGGTACTCGTTTAATATGTGGTGCATGTTGATGAATAGGGTGCGTAGGTCCTGCATCTTGGCCTCTGCTTGCGACGGGTTGTGTGCCAGAGTGCCCGCGAGCTCGAGAAAGTTGAGTAGCAGCGACTTTGCCAGGCGTTTGAGCTCAAAGGCCCGGTCGTAGTGTTTGGCGTCGCGCGAGTTGGACGGCGCCGTTGCCGGCAGGTTGGTGATGCCCTGTTCCTCGAGCGTGGGGAGCTTGTCGTCGAGCTGGAGAATGACCACGTTAGTCAACATCGTAGGATAATCTGCCAAGGGGGTAACCTGGCAAGGCATATCGGTCGCACCATGTACTGGTCTCCAAAGACTCTCCATCTTCCGTCGACGGGTTCCGGCGGCGGCTGAAGGTTGATGAGGTCCTCGGGTACGCCCGGTATCCTCACGGGCGGGGCATTATTGCCGCCCGCCTCTCTGTCGCCGCCGCCTTGCGCGGTTCGCAACTGCTGGATGCGCTCGAGCTTGTCTGGCGTAAAGTCTTTCCAGAAGGGCGGCGGGTTGGGAAACGTCGAGGCCAGCGAGTGCGGCTCCTGGTCGGCCATGGCGAGCCGCGGATGGTTCTAGCGCATCGAGATGTCCAGCCCGTACACTCCCACGCACGTCCTCCGCGCGGTCCCTTGCCGGTGGACAAGGCAGATTTGTCGAATGGTCGTTGCAACGTCAGGCCGATGGGACTCATGGCAAGGGGAAAAGACGCGATCGCTTTGAGTTCGGCCTGAATGAGGTCACTGCTGCGCCGGATAAATTGCCGGCCCTAGTTGGAAGCTACACTTCTTCTTCACACCTTCCAACGGCGGTTTAACCTTTGCCATTTGACAACATGCTTGCCGTTCGGGCTCACCCGCGTGCCAGTTTAACGGGACCCTTGCGACTTCATCCCGGAATGCGATTGACGAACCAAATCCGAACGACTAGCTGAAATTTTGCATCAACCCTCCCAAAAATCCCACGGGCAAACCCCATACGCATTCAGGTCAATCGGCTCACCCCGTGTTTCGTCCCTGTCTGCAAAAGACCCGTCCTTGAAAGCACAACACGCCGACCCGAGATAGTCGAAAAATCTTCCATCTTTCTTTCCCACGAAGTTGCTGGACACAACACAAAGGGCTCGAAACACAGCATCTGGGCGTCATGGCCGACGTCCGCTCGCTTCTGCGCCAGCAGCGGGCCAGCCGGCGCATCGACCAGCCTCACGCCGCCTACACGGAGGCCGGCAAGCTGCTCTGCACCCTGTGCCGCGAGCTCGTCAAGGCCGAGAGCCTGTGGGAGGGCCACGTTCAGGGCGACGACCATAGGAGGCGCCTCCTGAGCGCGGACAAGGCGCCCGGCACCCAGTCGCGCGGCGAGCCGGCGGGCGTCACACACAAGCGCAAGCTCGACGAGGGCAGCGGCGGCCTGGTCGCTGAGGAGGAGGACGCCGTCAGGAGGAAACGCAGCCGGCCCGACTTGGCGCTCGCGATGCAAAACCGTTCCGATCGGAGCACCGCCACGCCCTCCCGGCGGGAGGCCTCGTCCTCCTCTACTCCCGCCGGCCTGACCCCGTCGCTGCCGTCGCAAGGGTCCGTGGCCAGCACGTTCCTCATGCCGCGAAAAGTCGGCGCCTTTGCCTCGCCCGCGGGCGATGCGCAGACGACATCACACACGCCCTCCTCCACCTCGGCCGGCGGGCCCTCGGCCGCCCCCGCCCTGGACACCGTCGACGAGTCTGAGTGGGCGGCGTTTGAGGCCGACATTGCCGCCGAGACGGCACCCTACGACGAGGATGCAGTCATCTCTGCGCCCGCCATGACCGCCGAGGAGGCCGCCGCCGCCAGAGACGCGGCCCAGCAGGACGGCACGCGCCGCGCCCAGGCCGACGTGGACATCGAGGACGAGCGCGACGAGGCCAAGCGCGCCATCGAGGATGAATTCGGCGACATGCGGGAGCTCGAGGCCCGCGTCACGCGCCTCAAGGAGAAGCGCGAGGCCCTGCGCCGGGGCGCCCCGAGCCATGCCCTCGACGCACTGCCAGACAGGCCGTCCGACGCTGAGGGAGGAGGCAAGGAAAACGACGTGGACGCCATGGTCGCTGAAACCACCGTCGCAGCGAATCAGTCTGACGAAGACGAAGAGGACGAGGACGACGATGTCGATGACTGGGATGGCTTCATGTTTCGCAAACAATGACTGGCCGCGCCAGATGTCCTTTTACCGAGCGATTGGGTCGGCGTTGGGGCGTTGGGACGTTGGCCATGCATTTATTTTTTCGCCGTGTCCCTGTTTCAAGGTGGATTGCAAACAAGCCTTTCCTTATAGCCGGAATGGGGTTTCCTTGGCGCCCATGCTT
Organism: Hirsutella minnesotensis 3608; assembly: GCA_000956045.1. Taxonomy (NCBI): domain Eukaryota; kingdom Fungi; phylum Ascomycota; class Sordariomycetes; order Hypocreales; family Ophiocordycipitaceae; genus Hirsutella; species Hirsutella minnesotensis. The sequence goes on along the minus strand of KQ030532.1, from coordinate 363,127 downwards.
CACCATCAATAGATCTGGGACGCAGACGGAAATCGTCTCGGGTTCAAACTCCTGCCTGCCTGCAGCTGCCACACAGTATTGTACACTTGTCAGGCCGAGTCTAGCCTGCGAACAAAGAAGCCAAGCCACCAACGCCGCCCCTGAACACCTGCGTGCCTCCGTGTCGTGAACATTTGATACCCTCATCCATCGTTACCTATTGATTGCGTCCCACCGCTAGAATCAGAGCGATTGGACCTCGCTCGTGGCGTACACCGGGCTTCAAGCAAGCGCCCGCAATGTGTGTCAGTCGTTCATCTAGCCATCCACTCGTCACCGCGGCTGATGCGCTCCCAAAACCGCCTGAGCCTCCAGACGCGGCCGATGCCCCGGCTTTCTTCCCACCTTCTCACGCCCTCCTCGCGCTCCCGGACCTCGCCCTTCCACTTGGCAGCGATCCAACGACGGAGTCCGTCCTTGACCTTTTCCTTCTCAATCGCCTTGCGCCTGGCGACAATGGCGGGCGAGACGTGAACGGGCGTCATGCCCGGCACACATTCCTTTGGCAGCACGGCACGTTCGACCAACGTCTCGACCGATGGCCGGGCAGCAAGTCGGCGCGAAAGGCGGATGGAGACGAGAGAGCGGGCAAGGCGGCGCGAGACAATGGAGGTATTGGTAAGAAAAATGGACCGTGCAATGAGGTCGGCAAGCGAAGGGCGGAGTGGAGATACGAGGAGAGGAGGGAGGAGCAGGCGTGTGCGCCGGAGGCGATAGTAGTGAAGGATGGGACTGAGGGAGAGCGCGCGGAAGAGATGACTCGTCTGCGAAAGTCAGCATCGCAGCGGGAAATGGGCCGTGGCTTCAGGGTCTCTGCCTCGAACCAAAACCAGAGGAGGGAAGATTGAACTGGGAAGTGGTGAGGGCGGCAAAGAAAGAAACACGGGGTATATTGTGACGAGGTAGCAGGGCAGGACCGCGTACGGCCGGGCAACACGTACCCTTGAAGTGATCAACAAGTCGTTCACGTCGAGAAAGCTCAGCACGTGAAGCAAAATCTCTGTCGGTAGGTCCTCGAGCAAGGCATATGGTCGCGACAGCCACGTCAGAGGTCCGGAACAGTCCAGAACAACGGGAGAGGCTGCATCGTCGGCGTCACTGGGACTAGAGGTTGCCTGGCCCTCCGACTGGGCCTCAACGGACGTGGCCTTGCAGTCGGGCAGTCGCACGTCGACCACCGAGGCCGACGCGGTCGGGAAGCGTGATGGAGCGTCTCGACGGAGCAGCGCGGCCTCAGTGATCGCCTGCATGATGAGCTGTGGTCAGGGCCCGAGCCCAATGGCGAACCCAGGGCTGCGCGCGCACCAAGATTCCGTGCCAACAGGCTGGACGCTCCCAGCAACAGGCCGAGGTTGAAGTAAACAAAGTTGGCTTGCGCAGTCTTCCACTCACGGGCTCAAAGCGCCTAATGATTAGGTCGAGCCCGTGATTGTTTGCGAAAAGGTTCCAGCCAGCCGGTGACGCAGGCTAGACAAATGACATTCATCCAAGACGTGATTGCAAGGCTTGAGTCGGCTTGTGCTTACAAGAGACGACAAAGCATAAGTTGACCCTGACGAGAACAGAATGGTGACTGAATCGTGGAATAGACGACTCGCAAAGATGGTGGTTTACTCTTGATTCCGGGACATCTGCAGCAGCTTTAGGCTGCCTGGTGCGATCAATCCAAGCGAGGAGAGGCAGAATCCGGAGGCGAACGATGCCTTCACGATATCGCATGCAGCCGCATCATCGAAAGGGTCACGAGTGCAACGGCTGCCTCTGACCACGCGCCCTTGACTGTCGGTTGAGATCCAGGGAGGCGACGTCAAGGGAGAAAGGCAGTGGCAGCAGACGAGGCCGAGGCTTCTGGCGAGGAAAGGGGCCTTGAACGGCTTTCAAGCCTAGGTAGGCGAATCGCCCTCGCTTCAAAGGGAGTCGGTCACGAAGGCCGTCCGTCTCCCTTGCCGCGCGTCCACGAGGGATGGGTCTGGAAGCCAAAGGCGGCTAGATGGCACCCCAAGGTGGCTCAGTGGCTTCGCTGGCGCGAAATCAGCGGCCAAAGACGACCCGAGGGGCCCAGGAGATGATGAGAGTCGAAGGTGGGCGCCAGGCGCAATGGATTGTGACGGACGAGGGAACGTGAAGGCGAAGGGAGTGGGGGTAATGCTCCAAGTCTCCAGGAGGTGACGTTTGTTGCATGATGCACTGCGCTATTTATGGCTGCCCGCATGCTGTTGCGCCCGCAGCGGCTGTTCGGGTACCTGGATGCTCAGCCGCTTCATGTACGGACGTCCAGAGTCCAGACCAACGTTGTTCGCACCAGGCCGCATCAAATGACATGGAGCCACTGTGGAGCGTGTTTCTCCCGTGCGCTTCAGGGTCTCGCAACGGCCACATGCGCCCTGTTTGAAGCTTGAGCGTGCCGCGTGCGTACGTACGTAGCTTGGGGACGCGGGACGCGTGTGGCGAGACCATGGGCCTAGCAATCCTTTTTTGCAACGATGGCATCTCGTCTCGTCTCTTGTTTCCCGTAGCGCCGGCTTGGTCCGATGTAGCGAGTGCTCCTAAGCAACGTGTGCAGCCGGTGGTGACGTCCGGCCCATGAACCGCCAATGAGCCCCTCGACCACGGAGGTCTATGCCGCGAATGACAGGCAGCAGTCGTCTTGCTTACCGAGTCTTGACTCATGTGCCCTGCACCAGTATTCAACAAAGACCAGACGAGGCAACCTCATCGATTTCGAAATCTGACCAACCGCTCTGGTCCAGGGTAGCAGCTTCGTGACTGCTGCTTCGTCTTTGTTTCGACACGCACTGCGGGAAATGCTTGCGGAACTCAGACGAACGTGGTCTCTGTTGACTTGGTCCTTGGCTGCCCGTCGTCATCACTCCGTGTGGGTCATTGGGCCATTGGGTAATCCAAATGTCATCCTCGAAGGCATTCACGTCTTGACGCGTGTGTGTGGCGGAAACACGGTCGACCACGAAGAATCCCGCACTTCAGAGATACAACGCGATTGATGGGAATTACCGCTGAGCCTTGTTAGAGCTACTCATAACCGTCATGGAATTGCCGAGCCCGGCAACTTCCGATTCCTACTCGTTATTAATAGTGCGCTCACAAAGACTGCCGCCCAGGCTTTATTCGTGATAGCTACCAGTCGCTTTCACTGATGACCGCACCGCATCGGCAGCGTTTGCTTCTTGGCCACCTTGTGGATCGATGCATGTTTCGAAATGGGACAGGCGGCAAACGGGCTTCAACTCGGGGAATGCATGAGGCGGCAGAGATCAAACGCTTGCATGCAGAAAGCGCTCAATGTACGCCCCCCACCCCATTTCCCCATGCCAACCCTGGCACAGAAGCTGGAAGAAGCCGGAGTGGGCGCGGATACGGCTGCAGACCGAATGCGTCTCGAATCAAGATCGAAAGTGGCCTGGTAAACTGCTGCTTGGTCCAGTTTCAAGTCGGTCGTCCACAAGTGGTGGCTTCTCAGTCTCATTTGATGCGAGCCTACCCAGGCCTTGGATTTCTCCGGCCATCGGGAAAGTGCGCCATCGGCCAGGGGCTTGCTGGGACAGAGTGCCACATGTCCGGTCAGAAATTCCGCGATGCAGTGTTACGACAGGCGTGGTGTGTGCCGGCGGGTGCGTGACACGAACGCGATGGGCACCGTTTTCAAAACCTCCATGGCCTGCGGGGAGGCGGCTAGATGCTTGCGAGCTTCCGGCCCGCGTACCCCGTGTGTCCTCACCTCGATTCTGGTGACAGCGACGGGATAATATGGAGCTTGAGGTCCGACCTATTTGTGAGGCTTGCAGACGAAGACGGTAGCCAAGCCGCAAGATGTGGTGCGCAGCGCCCACCTTCAACGTGATTCGCGAAAGCCCGAGGAACCGGTTCGGCTCCGGTCGTTGGACGCGCCCTGCCATGCCATACTCGCTCGACCCCTGTTCCCTGTTCAGCCCACTTTCTTCATCGAGTCCCTTGAGGCTCAAAAGCCAAGCGCAGGGGGACCTCCACAGTCTTCACCGCCCGTTGTTTGCCGCCGCCCGGTACGTGGGCGTCTCAGGTGGGCGTTTAAGAGAACGCCTCCTTTGCGATGCATCGGCTTGCCCATCGCAGCGAGACACGGCAACGGGTCCTCTCGGATGGGACGAGTTGATGTGCAGATGCAAGTAAGTCGGGGTGCCATGGCGTGTCGTTTGGACGAGCGACGGGCGATCACAGCCAAGACAGGGAGCGACGTCAAGCAAGAAATTTTCGCGACCGGCGGCACGAGAACTGGGGACCACGACAAGCCCGCATGCGTGGAAAGGAAGGAGCAACAGGCAAACGCTCGGCTATCAATTGCCCCGGATGATGTCAGGCCGCCTCAAGGAAGGAGGCGCTTCAAAACCGGGACGGGCCGCTAGCCCGGAGTTCGTTGGCTCATAACAGAGACTTCGCAGAGTCGCAGCACACGGATCCTTGCCATTGCTGCCATGAGCACCCTGGCTGCCTGAGGTGTCCATCCGTCTACAATTCAAGGCCGGCATTTTGGATCGCACCGGCCCCCTTCAGTCCGCCCTCATGGCCTCGTTGCTCGGCTATATGGTACAACGATACCCGCCTCTTGAAATTCGCGCCGAACCTCGACACGACAGAAATAGCCTTTGATCAATCTGCGCGCCAAGCTGCCGTCGCATATCGGCTTGATCTGCCTCGAGGTGATGCCCTCGGAAACCAACCTCAACGGCGGTCCGACGCGGGACAATAGTCGGTCTCCCAGACGGCCGAGGCAGCATGCTGGTTCGCCTCGAGCGGCAAAATATGCCAACAATCATTCGTCCCTCGTCGTCATAGGGACTCGCCCAGCAGACCCCAAAGAGGGTAATGGTGGGACACAAACACAAAGTGGCGTAGCCGACCGTGTTTTCATTTGAGACCTCGGCCTGCGGCCATACTTTGTGGTCTGGCCACGAGGTCTGTCCTGCATTTGTGGGCGTAAGGACGGTGAATGAGAAGCCTGTCTGGGGTGTATCACGATGCACTGTGTGGCGTGAGCGTCTCTTCGTGTGCGTCGGCGCGCATCTGCAATATTCTGCACCCGCGCGCAGCACGGTACGCCTGCGGCCTTGACGCACGAATGGCGACTATCTATCAGTCAACAGCAGATGAATCCACGGGCCTGCCTTGAGAACCTTGACGTCGAAGGTGTGCTCCCCCCCCAGCCGCGGCCTCTTCGCGGGTTCAAGTCAATCCGACGCGGTCAGCCAGATCAGGCCCTTGCGAGTCACCTACGATGGCCCTCCCCCGTTTCGACGTCGTTGACTTACCACGGTCCCCAAAGAACGCTTTCAAATGCTAAGAGGATTTCGAGTCATTGGTATCCGCTCGAGCTGAGCGGGCCCAATCACGAAGCAAAAGGACCATGATGCTCAACTCTGGATGACGCCCTCTATCCCTACCGCTTTCTCATCTTGTGGACACGCAGAAGGGCGGCTTAAGCCCGGCAGACGACCTAGAAATCATGGGAGCTCATGTCGGAATAGCACTTATCAAGAAAGGAAATCCGACGTTAGCTTGCCGCAAGATCCCCAAGTATCCTCTAGTCAAGCGGCCGCTCGGCCTGTGAACCAACCTCAAAGTCTTACAGCACTCTTACCGCCTTTGCTCTGTCCCTCGGCTCCCCAAAGACACTTACTCGGGACGTGAGCATTCCGACGGTACCCAGTCGCCGCGGAACACGGTCCATGGGGACCGAGAGGACCTGAGCCGTCATTTCAAACCGTGTCACCGTGGCTGCCTGCCCTGGCTTGCGCCGCATACTGCCCGCTGCGGACCCATTGTGCGCAGCAGACCGCAGAACGCTGAGTCCCAGAACCAAGTCAGCGGGGGTGTAAGTAGAGAGATGATGGGGCAAGGTGCGAGGGAGGGCGTATGCGAGCATATGGCCAAAGGAACAACGGTGGGCCCCATCGGTGCCACGAGCGCCGCCCATTTCCTTACTGGAAAGCCCAGACTATGCAGCCATGGAGACCGGCCGTCACGCCGTTGATGGAGACCTTCCGGGCCCAGAAGAGGCCTGCCACGTCGTCAGAGTCTACGGCCGCCTCCATTCGCCCCTCTGTCTAGCGACGCTGATACTGACCTAGAAGGCTCGATACACGACGTGCCGAGGCGTGGCACGGCCATGATCAACTCAAGCCTGCAGGCTAACCTCGGACAGGCAAATTCATTACTAGACGATGCAGTCATTCATGTGAGGCGTACGGCATGCATGGGGAAGCATGTCTCGCCGTCCAACTTGGAGGTTAGCCGATGTCTTCACCATCACTTGATGAGGCCGTGCCACGAGTCTCGGATCAGCTTGTCACTGTGGAGCGGATGATTTGGCACCTGGTCCTCGAATATGAATCCGCCACCCTATGTTGAGATCTGCCGAGACGCATTATTCCCCAGGGCATCGGGAGACGAGTACGGCGAGGCCTGAGCCGACACAGACAGGTCGCGGGGCTGAGGGGAGCCAGTCGGTCGAAGTTGGCGGAGACTTCGAATACCCCGAGCTCTCCCAGCGGAGTGAACATGGGAGAACTGATCGTTGGTGACGCGGGACCGGAGAGACATATCCAATTGGATAGCAGATGGGATTGACCAGGCAAGCATGCCGCGACCGCAGAAGCGGCACAGGTTGTGACCACGCCTGGCTGTCGCTTCACCTGCGAATCTGGACATGAAGTCATGTCAGACAGTCGTCGGGGAACGAAGATCCGAAGGCTCCAGACCATGAGATCTGTCACCTTTCTTCCCATTCGATGCAGTCAACGCTCTTTATGCATTTCAAGTACAGCCTACAGAGTCTATTCCGCGAATTAACCGCCGAGAGCGCAACGCCCCTTGGAAAGCGACGCCATGGTTGAAGTGTCAAGTCAGCAACGCGAATTACGATTGCCAATCGAAAGACGCAAAGGGCGGCTCATGCTTGGACGTTGGAAAAGTACTCTCAGTCTCCGTGGAGAATCGGACAAAGGCACTTGCAGAGAATGAGAGTCTGCTTAGAGAGCCCGGGGGGTATCCAGGAGGCCTGGGGAATCTCAACGACATCCCTAGGGAATGTCCTCATCGATCCATAACATTGACACTCTGGCTGCTCCACCATGAGAGTGGCTGTTAACTGCTTATACCCTGCTCTGGGGTACCCAGGGCTAAGTTATTATGGACTTTTACCTCGGGCCTCCCTAACCCACCTTCGAGCCTTGGCCCAGAGACGCCAGACTTGATGGACGAACCACATCCCCTGACTACACCGAATTTGACATCCAAAGAGACCCGGCCCTGACTCCGCGAAGCGGGACGTACTGGAAATGGGGTGGTGAACAGGGGAGAGTGCTTTAGCGGCGGACTGATTTACTCCCTCCTCTACACTTATCTGTCCCCGAGAGGAACCATGATGCCCCACACGGCCGCAGATTTGGACACCCACATCAAGATGGATTGGGGCTGGCGCCGGGTTGACAGGGAGAGAGGCAGACACGCGGGCATAACGTATGTTGCGGAAGAAGTCGCAGGGATGGCCAGACGAGTGGCGGGTTGTCCTAGCAGAACTGGGAGCTGGGAAGTTTGGAAGGTGGAGAGACCATGCAGCCCTGCGTTCCGTAGAGAAGCCTTGCCGGCTTTGGGCTGTGCCGAAGGCCATGGCCGGGCGGGAGCAGAGTGAGGGATATAGGGAGCGGTGATGAGGAAAGATACAGGGGTGCGACGGTGAATCAATGCCCAATGGTGAGGGGATATTTGCAGCCTGGGGCCTGTTTGGCCAAGAATGCCGGCGAACTCACTCCTGAATCTCATTTTGAGTTGGAAGTTCGTTGCATTGAGCAGTTCGGAAAATGCTCGCACGAACCGAGAGCTGGTTCACCAACACGGAAGAAGCCCAAGCGCGGAGACGTCAACTTACACACAAGACGAACGCTTTTGTCCGCAGTCCCGATACCACGGACCGTCTAGAATGAAAGGAAGCATCGGCCTCAGGGGTGTCCACCTGCCAACGAACAGACTTTGGATCAATGGCAGCGTCCAGAAACCATGGGTAAACGAGCTAGTGGGCGGGACGGCAACTACCTGGCTCTTCACATGGTTGCAGAAAGTTCTTGGGCGCGATGCCCGACGATGTAACCTCTTCCAAGTACAGAACACGTTGTTCTCGACACGCGACAATCCTAGTCACGGAGAATCAAAGGCCTGTGAGGATGAGGCCGCCCCCCATTCTCCTCATCCGGCTGCTGGACGAAGCATGAAGTCGTACCTCAACGTGGCGTTTCTCGACCGGCCTTCATTGGGCATGATTTAGGACAAGACCCTCCACCCTTCCTTTCAAAAACGCTCCGCTCCCCCTCGTCTACATCCAGTGATCCCACGGATGGGAGGCGGGGAGGGGAGTGTATGCGGGAGGATTGGGAGGGGCCGCCGAGCAAGCGGGCAAGGACCGGGGAGAGGGGGAGCTCGAGTGGCCAAATATGGGTACACACGGCAGCTTCTTGGGCCTGCGGACCGGCCAGGGCTGCAGGGACTGATGTTTGCCCAGGGCCATTGGGACGCAGAACGTGCCGTCATAGTGCACGATATGGCCCCTCACCCCCTTTCTGTTTCCCTTGGCTAACTTACACACCGGTGTCCAAGAGCCGCCTGGCTGTTTCCTCCACCTCGGTTGTATACGCCGCGCCTCTAGGTTCTCTGGGACCCGGCTTTGCCCCATGGAAACTACCAGATGCCCGTCTCCGATGATGCCAGGAACCTGCATCGCTCGGCAAGAAAACAGGGGGGTGTGATGAGAGAAGATTGAAGAATGAGGTCATGTTCGCGGAACTTACTTCCCCTCCCGCCTCTGCGGCGTTCAAGGGGCGAGCGCACACAGGGACATGAGTCGATGGTTTCGAAGGCAGTTGGATATGCGGCCGGGTTAAGATTCGTATACTGCAGGCTTAGCCCAGCGGCCGGTCAGACGGGAACGGGGGAACAAGATGGACAAGGATGACTTTGATAGAAAAGACGTTTTGATGTATCGACACCAGACTCGCCTGTGAACAAGGCGCAATGTGTTGTTATTTGTGCTTTTTTCTCTCTGTCCTCTCTCTCTTTTACCCAGTTGAATGCTAGCTCCATGTGGCCGACCTGGGGCCCAGCGAGGACGACGAGGCAAGTCGACGATGCGGCCGGCCATCTTTGCCTTGTTGCCTGCTCCAATAGGCGCGAGCGAGGCGCGCGAGCAGGTCGAGTTATGTGAGGCCAAGGGGGAGGGGGGTGGAGGCGCCATATTGGGCCTCGCAGGAGGCCGTCCACCCTGCCGCCGACGGGGGTTGATCTGGGGGTGAAGGAAGGCCACGGCGTGAATCGTACCCTCCCCAGGCATCGAGAAGCAGAGGGCCATGTACAGTATGTAGGTGTATATGTGTGCATGATGTGGACGTACGTGTGCGCATGTATGTATGCGCGCGTGCGTCGTGTGTCTGGAAAAGCATCAAACACCCACGCACGCACAGCGACGTACACAAGGACGCGTGCCCGTCGGTCCCGTATGCCGCATGTGCCCCCCTCCCACGACTCCCCTTGATACCACGACGACGTGTATGTATGTACAGGCCGGTACGGCAGCCGGGGGGCTTGTTTACATGTACGTACGTCCGCATGTACGCAAGGCATCGAGGGGGGGCGTGCGAGGAGGAGGGAGGAGGTGCGCGCATGTATACATGTGCAAGAGACGACGGAGGAGAAGAGAGAGAGGCAAAGGGGAGGGAGGGAAAAAAAAGAGGGCAAGACGGCGGCCGTACGGAAACGCGGCCATGCGCAGAGGCGAGATGGCGGACGGCCGGCCGCGTTTCTCTCGCTGCTGGCTTTTTTCTTTCCCCCTTGGACCCCCTGTACGCCGAGTCCCCGCCGTGCCTCTTTTTGGGGGCTCGCTGTTATTCCTCTGATCCCGGGGGCAAGGACCGGCCGCGGCTGTTGCGACTCTGTAAGTCCCCATCCCAAAGGGGGGGAGGCAATGGAGCGAGGAGGGGGAGAGGCCGGCGAGTATAAGTTGGCCTTGGGATCCGCAGCCGGACTCGTCGAGTCCTTTCGGAAGGGGAAGAAGAGCCCTTGATTATCCTGATATCCTCTCCCCACCCGCCAGCCTCTTGTTCAGATACTGATTCCCCCCGTCCGGAACCTTGAATCATTGAGAGAGAAGTCGGGTGTTTTGTTGTGCTTCCCCCCCTCACACGCAACTCGAGCACAGAGAGGAAAGAGACGTCCGGGTTACCCAGGAGCACCGCGGCCCGGTCGAGAGAAGAGAGTCGAAGCGAAGAAGAAAGGAACAGGGAGGGAGAAGCGAGACGGCCCCGTTGACCATCACTTTCAACACCCAGACAAGAGGGCATATACCCTGACTGGAAGGCGGCTGCTGGGAACGGAGAAGAGACGCAGCTCGCCGTACCGTCTTTTCCTTAACCCCTCGGAGAAAAAGACAAAGGATATAAAACGAAACACAGGGCGTGAAGAGGGTTCGAGCAACGATCCGTCTTGAAAGCTTGGCTCCTTGGCCTCTCTCTCTCTCTCCACCTCGCTTCTCGGACACGGCCGACGTTGTTGCGGACAACGGCCACGAACAGACCAAGCAGTCTACCGGTATCCTCCCACAGGTCACGTCAAGTCACGACAGTTTCGCATTAAGCCGCAGCCAGGTTTGGCCGACGCCGAAGCCCCGGTCCTGTTTACGTTTCTTCTTCTCCCCCTGTCCATTTTCGTCTCCATCTCCTGTCACCCCGTCCCATCTTTTTTACTTTCCTTGGGGAAAGACCGACGGCAGTCGTCCGTCTTGGCCCCCTTTCGACAGTCCGCTTCCTCGGGACCTTGCTCCGTCCCCTCTCCAGCTACGACGCTACCGTTGCCCTTTCGTCCCGGCCAGAGAGGCACAAGCGGGGGGGCTGGGCACGACCGTCTACGGTACGCTTTGCGGATACCCCCTTGGCGGCCTCGATACCTTTTTGTAAGTGGGATTTCGATTTTTCTCTCTCTTGCTATCCCATGCCCCCACACCGTCCGGGGCTCGAGTCTGTTCCTGCTCTGCCCGTTGTCCCCGCCGAGCAAGGGGATTATATGCCTGCGGGGGACGAGAGGGGCAAAAAAGAGTAGAAGACGAGACAAGAAAGAAAAAGGGGGTAGAGAGTTGTCAAACCCCGGAATGCGAGAGGGGAAAAGGCCGGAAGGGAAAGGAGGAAGAGAGGTCGGCGAACGGCTGGGTCTCTGGGTGTTGGTGCTGTTTGTGTGTGTGTGAGTGAGAGGGAGGGATATGACGCAAAAGCCGAGGCCCGGATCTGGAGCCCAAAGACGACAAGGGAAGGCGAGCGACGTGACGGAAGCAAAGAGAAATAAGAAGGGCATCGCTGGGAAGAGACGAGTTGCAAGGGGCCCTGCTTGTCCATCGGCAACGGCAACTTGACCGCAGCTGACTTCTTGGCTTCTCTGCAGTTTATTCCTCCTCCTCCCCTCTCACACGCCCCCCCGTCTACCCTCCCCGTCTCGCTCCCGCGGCCCCCCCTGGCCCCAAAGCTCGCTGCCCGTTGGCCGAGGAGCCCCGTCCGGGCGCTACAACGACATCGAACCAATGTGCTACTTTGACCAGACGCGCTGGAGCTGCGGCTTCTGGCGCTGGGGACACTTTCGCCAGCAGTGCACCAAGGAGCGCCGCATGGGCGAGACGTGCGGCCTCAAGCTCGTCTACGAGACTCGCCAGGAGAACGACGTCTGCAAGCTCTGCCACGACATTGAGAAGAAGAAGCGCCGGTACGACAAGATGTACCGGGACGTTCAGCGCTGGCAGCGCGAGGGCAATCGAAGCGCCACGATTGAGCGAACCTGCGGCGAGATGCAAGAGGTCCATGGCCAGATCCACCGCATGCGCGAGGAACACGGCCATCGGATGCTGTCAATCGGCCAGGCAAGTCAAGCCTCCCTATTTCCATCATGTTGCGATCCAACCGGTGAGCTGTCGGTGCCCGGGAGATGAGATGACTTGAAAGCAACAGCCTGAGGCGACCACGGGGCCGGTGCTGACTCGACGTCCGATTCAACAGTGACAGACAAGAAACATGAGAGAAACTCAAAGGGAAATCGAGAGACCCGAATTGCGAGTTGGATTGACTGGGTGATAGAACGATGCGGGCACAACACCAGTTTCAAGCATGAAGCGTCGAGGCCCCTTGTCCAAGCGAGCGAGGGCCAACAAGTGCAGAGGAAAAGAGAAAGAGTACACGGGAGTCAGCGGCAAGAAAGTCATTTTTTGGAAACCACGCCTGCAAATAGCCCATGATGCGGATCTGGAAAACATCAAAAGGGAGGAAACGGGCAGCAGGCGGGGGCAACGGGGGTTATGACGCGGTGCTGTAAAAATGGCATAGGGTTTGATTTTTTTTCAATCTTTTTGTCCTTTGTCTTGTCATGACTGGTGTTTGGGACCATGTTATCCTGTCGGCGTCTCTGCGAGAAGGGCTTTTTGAGGAATCTTTGCCATACTCCCTGGGCATCAGGATCGCCTAGCGAGCCCTGACGCCTTTTCAGAGCTTCAAACTTTTTTTGCAACCCCAACGCAAGACGGACTTTTGTGGGCGTCAGTTTCCCGCCGTGACTCGTCCGCCATGTCGGTGAAAGGCCACGGGGTAGGGTTGGCAGGCAAAGACAGCGCTGCCAGAGCGAGCCCGGTGCCGCGGACTTCCGGCACAGAAGCGGATCCTCGGCGTGGGCCGACTGCGCGGAAAGGGCCTCAGAGAGAGAGAGACTGTTTGCCATGGCCAGCCCGGGCGGCCTGGCGTGAGCTGCCTCGTTGTGTAACGCGCAACCGCTGTACAGTACTGTAGCAGAGCAGCAAAGGCCTTGTATTTCGGCGGGCAAGCGCCGTCACAGGCCTGCAGCCGCGAGGACAGGCCCCACGGTCCTGATCCTTCCAGGCGGCCCTGAAAACATGACCGGATCCACTGCCTCGGGCCCGTGGCCATGCAGAGCCACATTTGGCAGGCTGCAAGGTGCACACAGTATGTATGCCATGGGGCACGAGAGGAGCTGGCTCGCCACGGGAGCTTGCGGGCCGCCCCTGTTGTCTCCCCTCCCCCTCCTCCGCTTGCAACTGTCGGGGCCCCGGGAACGACAAACACGATGCGGCCCCTGCTTGGCGCCCGTGGCCCGTCAGGTCAAGTGCCGCCGGCAAGTTCGGACTGGTCCCGGGGATCAGCGGAAATCTGAGACAAGGCACACACACGCTGGGAGAGCCGTCGAGGCAACCATTCGCCCGAGAGCAGGCGGCAACAGATGGTCGGGGGACGATGCTGTGCTCGAGGAGCGGCCAGGTACCGTGACGTGCCGTTGACGCGAGAGAGCGAGCCTGACGACGCTGCAGCAAGGCCTGGCTGCAACCCTCCTGGTGGAGTGGTACTGTAGTCGACGGAGTCCGTCCAAGGGGGTCCGGGGAGCGACAAGGAAGCGCTTGTGTATCGGGTGCATGATGCATACGGACCGACGTACGTCTGTAGATACTGTACAGCCGTCTCCAAAGGAGCAGGTGTTGTTGGCCAGACGGCAGCACGTGCCCACTGCTGGAATTGACTTGGCAGACGGGCCGAGGATTCCTGCTCAGGAGGAGGTCGACTATCCGGCCGTCATCTTGGCTGGCCGGCCGTGGAAGCGACCAGGCGTGTCGTGTCGTGTCGTGTCGTGTCGTCGTTGCCCACCGACTGCCGCCCGCGAGGGCAGATTGACGACCTCGAGCGGCTCCGGGCTTGGCGGGCGACAGGGCTCCAGCCTGGTCAGTGGTTGTACTGTACACTGTAGGTACTGCATGATGCCCTCGGTCGATGCCACACGGCACAAGGAACGCGTGGGAGACGGCGGTGCCTGGACTGAAGCACGCAGTGGCAGAAGCTCAACAAAGGCCCCCCACAGCGGCGGAGCGGGCCATGGAGCCATCAATCCTCCATGCAGGTCGTCGTTGATGTGGGTGAGATGTACTCTGTACCGTGCGTAGAGGGTCCCAGACACATGCATCGGCTGTACCCGATACGCGTTTATTGCATACATGTGTTGCATGTACCGCAGGCGTGCGGAGTGCGTGGAAGCGTACAAACTTGTGGCAGCGCACTTGTGCCATCGCGGGCTTCGACAAAGAGGCAGCAGCTAGTCGGCGGCAGAGAGAAAAAACCGTCCGTCGCCCCAAGGGTCACTAATGCGCTCACTAGTTGAGGCCGGTGCACGTGTCTGATGCTCAATGGGCGTCGCAGTTCAGAGCAGACAAGAGGCAAGAAGAAAAAAAGATAACGAATTCAAGACATGATCCTTCGGGCTATCCTCATGGTTGGGCGCATCCGCTGCAACGTCTCCGCCTGTGGGGGCTCCAGTCAACAAAGGCCTCGCCATTGGCGTGGCTCCATCCACTCATCAAGCAAACTTGGACAAGTCCATGACCCCTTCTTTGGTCGTCCAAAAGGCGGTAAAAGGAGCCCGGTATTTCAAGAAGCCCCGTGGCCCCGCACGTCTTGGTGTCTTTTTTGCAAGAGAAAGGTCGTGGCACGCTTAAATCTCCACCCCCTCGCCTTTCGCTGCGCTGCATGAACCCGGGTATCAAGACAAAGGAGAGACGGGCCACCACGAGAGTGTTGGCAAGTCGGCATCTTGGCACGGCGCTTCAAAGTCGGCGTTTCGGTGTCTACCGTTGCGGGTCGAGGCCGGGGCCCCTGCACGCCTTGTGACTCGCCCGCGGGAAAAACCGACCGAGTAGATTTTTTCTCCTCTTGCCCTCGTCATTGCATGGCCGCGGCCGCGTCGGCGAATGTCCCGACAAGAGTTCCGCCGTTTTCTTCAGGCAATGTCTTGATGCTAGCCGGACGGTCACTCTGCACATCGGCGGCGTCGTCGTCCTCGGCCAGCCAGTCAATCCTTACGCCGGCCGCATCGGCCTCGTCGTCCGCGCTGAGCTTGGACACGAGATGTTGATATCGGGCCACGCGTGCTCCTTGGCCGGCGTATGCGAACGGGGTCCCGCCTCGAGTCAGCGTGTCGTGCGGGGCGATTTCAAAGACATCAACCATGTTACTGGGACTCGTCAGCCAAGCGTTTGTTTCATGGCCGTAGAGGACAGACTTTGACGTTTTGGCCACGACCCTCTGGAGGGCCTCGGTCTCGCGCTGTGCCTCAAGCGTATCGTCGCCGGCGGCATCTCCGAAGCTGCCGTATTGCATGCCATTGCCGTCTTCGTAGAGCAGTCTGTTTTCCTCGCCCTATTGATTCGTCTCGTGTCAGCGCGGCGCCGGGCAGGTCAGAGTCGGATCCAAGACTGTAGCCAAGAGTCACGGCCATCCACTCACCTCATCGTACGTGTCCTTTCGACGACGGCCGAGGCAGGACGAGCAAGCTCCCATGGTTGCTGGGGCGATGGCGCAAGAACGGACGTCGAGAGCAGCAGACGAGGCCTGCGTACAAAGGTCGGCCGTCGTCGACGTCGGCTCTATCTCATGATATGACAGAACACAAGACGAGTGACGATGCAGCCTTTCGAGGAGCGACAGCCTATCGAGCACGGATGACGTCGGATTCGGGCGAGGTTGGCTCAAATCTTCAACTGCGACGATCCAGGCGCAGTTCGTTTTGGCGGGCAGCGGGTGATTGTGGGGCGAGATTAGCCCGAGGCCGGATAAACAGCGGACCGTTGGGCGAATGCACCAATTCCTCCCACGCCCAGCGCCGGCTGTACGTTACTGGGATGATCCTGGATGCTTCGCAGAACTTCACGTCACCTCAAACTCCATCTTGAGATCGCTTACGGCACGTGCACGACCAAGCATTTCGGCCCGCTTCGCATGCTGGCTCGCCGGCCTGCCTTGTTATTTCTTTTCTCCGATTGCTCGACCTGCTGCCTCTGTCCCCGCTCGTGCCCGTCGTCGCGCGCCCTCGGCAGGGTGTCCATAATGCCGCCCTTGGCCGTCGCGGACCCCCTTGGCCGCCTCTGATAGTCCGCCCTTGAGGTCCATTTTGACGGCATCTATATCTCATGCGAGCCAGTGCTACCCTTCCCTGCCGGCACCTGTCGTCGATTGCGCTCACACATCTCGCAGCCGCAAGTGGATCACCCCCATGTCTCCGTCTCCGTCCCCCACGATCCGGCTGCCCAGCCCATATGGCGGTGGGTTTCGCAAAGGGGGTCTGATATTACCATTTATTGTCAATTGCATTCGTCCCCCGTGGGCTATCTGCGCGCTGTCCGGCACACCATCTGTCTCCGTGCTTGGCGCCTCTGTCCAATATCGCACCTCTTGACCTTCTCCCGAATGCATCTGAATATAAGAAAGCTGTTGGCTCGTCTCCTTCTCGCAATGGAGAGTAATCAAGCTCATCATTGTCCTGCCTCTCCTTCTTTTCCTTGGCTGAGTGCTCCTTCTTCGTCGGCTTCATTCACTAATCGTGCCCGTGACTTCCTCTCGCCTCTGCGCCTCCAGCCATGATGAATCGCCTACTCCCTTTGGCCATGTTGGCCGTGTCTCCGTTAACCCAAGCCCGCGTCGGCCGGCCCTATGCGCGCGGCTATGACGCTCAGTGCTGCCCATGTCCATCCAACTCCCCCAGCGCCGTCCATACAGTCACCGTCACCCATCAGCCATCAGCACAGACAGTCACAGTCACGGCTCCAGTCGCCACCATCACCATCGGCAATACCAACAACAACAATAACAATAATGTGAACAACGTCGGGCCTGCCACACAGGCGCAACCGCAAACAGTCACAATCATCAACAATAACGGCGGCTCTAGCCCTTCAAGCCAGACAACGAATCAACCGCAGAGCCAGCCCTCGAGTTCGACTTCCCCCTTTGCAATCAGCAACACCAACAACAACAACAATAACAACGTGAACAACGTTGGTAGTCAACCTCAGGGCACCAATATCAACAACAACAATAACCCTGGCCCTCAGAATCAACCTTCAGTTCAGGCTCCTTCCATCAATAACGTGAATAACAACAATAACAATAATGTGAATAACGTCGGAGCTGGGCCTCAAAACCCTTCCGGCCCCGGCCAAAGCAACCCTGGCGTCAGCATCGTCAACAACAACGGTCAGAGTCCGCCCAAGGCAGCACCTCAGGGCCCGGTACCTGCTGTCACAATCAGCAACGTCAACAACAATAACAACAATAACGTGAACAACGTCGGCGGTGGCCCTCAGACCGTCACAATCGTCAACAATAATGGTCCGAGCCCTTCAAGACCGCAAGGCGGCAGTCCTGCGCCGACCAAGACCATCACCGTGATCCCTCAACCCGCAAACCCAACTTCCATTTCAAATAACGTGGCTTCATGTCCTGAGGTTGTTGAGTCCACAAGCATCTCCACTGTCTACAACACCATCAGAGTTACCGTGGCGGCTCCCTACAACACCGCGGCCGTGAGCGCTGCGGCCCAACCCTCGGGCGTGCAGAGATACCCACAGCCAGCTCGTGTCTAAAAGCCGCTTCAACCAGCTCACTTGAGCGTATTTATTTCCCGACATGTTCAAAAAAAGAGGCGGGCTTTCCGCAGGAGATATTTCCAAGACCCCTTGTTTCCATTTCCGAAAGAAAAAACACCTACTGTACAGGCCCATGGCTGTTATCTAGCTCACTTTCCCCATACCTGTTTGAATACAATCGTCTTTACACGCTGACTCACATGTCCACACGAACAGGTGATTCTTTGAGTTTCTTACAAGTTGCGCGAGACTCACGTGTTGACCGCCACTCGCGCCACCACAATGGTGGCTCACTGCCATCGTGATGGAGGCATTATCTCGCTGGTGACGGACTAAGGACACTTACCTTCTGGTGCTTTGCGCTCAAGGTGTGAAGTTGGTGCAAGATATTTCGGGCACTGATCATATTGCAGGCACATACTCGCGATAACCTCCCCAATTTTCGCGGGCTTCGACCCGCCTGGCGAAGAGAAGTACAGCGTTTAGAGCGGCTATCGAAGAGATGAAAAATTTGACGGCTTCATCGACGATAAGCTTCACGTAGAAGCGCCCAGGCAAACCATACGCACGCCACATACACGGAGCACGCAGTGCGGACGTATATATATCGGATTCGTCGACGGGGTGATCCATGGCCCGACCTCATTTGCCGAATATCCATCAGTCTCAGCTTCTACATTCGACTACCTCTTACCAAGGCCCCCCTGCCCCCAGATAGTGAATCATGACGCTGGGGGAGGCCGTTGCGGAGCTGTCCAAAATCCGGGCAGGCCGGCCGAGGATCATGGCCGAGGGCAACCGCGTGTCCTCACCAAAGCCCCATGGCCTCTCAGCGCCGTCGGTTCTTGAGCAGCTACCGGTCGAACTTATCCTCGAGATCACCGACTACCTGGGGCCCGTGGACCGAACCGCCCTGGCACTGACCTGCCATGCCGGCCTCGACAAGCTGGGATCCGACAGCCTGCGCCTGAACGCAAACAAGAGGCGCGAGCTGCTCATGCGGCTGGAGCGCGACGGATTCCGGAAGCCCGACATACTCTGCCCCGTGTGTGGCATCTTTCACTCGGCGCGCCTCTCGCTGCACACTGGCTGGCGCCTCGACGACGGGCTAGCGCAGCGCCCTTGCTGCTACGACTCCGAGGCGCGATATCTGTACCCCAGCTCTCGCGTCGTGACGCCTTACCTGCCTCGCCAATTCCACTTCAACACGGTCGCCGCGGTCCTGCGGAGCCACCGGCACGGCTGGAAAGACTATCCGATCAGCGTCTTGTCGTCGAATTCGGAGGCCAAGCTCGACTTGATCCACGGGGGCGTCAAGATGCGGACCAGCGTAAACGCCATGATCGTCGACGGGCGGCTCCTCGCAAAGGTCGAACACATCATCCTACCGTGCAGCGGCCTCGTCGGCCTTCGGGTGGCCGCGTCTCGCACCTCCGTCTACCTCAAGCACAACTTCCCGCGCGACAACTGCTGCAACCACTGGGCCTGGACGGACATATTCGACCGCGTCTTCGCGCCGGTCCCGCGCCTGGGCCCCGAGCGCCGCGTGCACCGCTTCTGGGACCCGCGGCCCCTGAGCGAGCTGGACCTTCGCGGGTCTCTCTACAACTTCTGCGACGTCCGGGGCTGCGGGTACTGCTTCACCGACTACGCGCTCGGCGTGCAGGACCTCTCCGACGGCGCCGGGCGCGTCCTGATCCTGACCACGTGGAAGGACCTCGGCGCCGGGTTGAGCGTTGACGATGCGCACTGGAAGTCGCACCTCGCGCAAAGGAAGAGGGATGCCGTGGTGGTGAGGGAACCGACGGAACTCTGCGCCATTTACAGAGCGTTTGAGGTGTCGGGGCCGCCCTGGCCCTCCCGGGCGAATTACTATTCGCCGAAGCTTGATGACGCTACTATGAAAGCATGGCTCTCGTGATTGCATTGCTTCATCTTGGGATTCGAAGATGCCATGTATTGGTTGTTTGGGATAAGGGATGAGATGGTGTTAGTGGACGGCGAAAGATTTTGTTTACCAAGGGGGAAAACGGTCATGTTTCCGATCAATTTTGCGACTCGAGATGAATCCGGGTGTCTTGCTTCAAGCATATTGTCTAGTCAGGTTAGGTGCCATCCTCGTCTATGGAATTAGGCCAGTGCCAATCAGAATAAGGGGAGGGTCCTATTTTGAACACCATAAAGTCCGATTGCGAGGTGGATTGTGGGTGGTGTTCGAGGAGAAGACCTATGGCATCATGAAGTCATCGCGTTTCGCATGGACAGTCAAATATATGTACCATGGCAAGCTTCATGTTAGCATTACATGAAAATGCCAGCGGATGAACCGTTCACATTGCGTTTGAGAACCGGCGTTTCGGTCTTTACGCCCAAAGTTATCCGTAGAGCGATGAGCTCCGCTTGAAGGTAGAGAGGCAGTAACAGAAGACCGTCATGATTTTAATCGAACATGAAGTTAGGCTGCTTTGGCCTCGGACATCGAGCCGGAATCTCGCCCAGACGCATCATGCCTCGCAGACGTCGCCTGCTCAGCGCCGACGGCAGGGACAGCGTCGTCTCCGTCGAATATGCGCGCAACCTCCTCGAGTGTCGGACCTCTTGTCTCGACGTAGACGAAATAGACAAAAACCAACTCGCACGTATTCCAAAGGGTATAAAACAGGAGGAAATTCCAGACGTTGGGCATGTTGGTCCACGCCAGCTTGTTCGTTTGGCTTGCAGACTGGTTAGCCAAAGCCGGAAGACAGTCACGGTGCAGTAGGTGCAATGAGAAGAGCAAGCGAGCAGTGCCACTTACTTGCCAATGGCCAAGGCGCCCTGGACCGTCATGTTTAAAACGACGATGCCCTTGGCGCGCAGGTGGTAGGGCAGGATCTCGAGCGCGTACGCGATGAGCAGGCCGGCAAAGGCAATGTCGTAAAAGATGCTGAAGAGCCAGACGAGGGCGATTTGGGCGTAGCCGGCCGACTGGTTGGCGTAGTAGACAACGGCGCCGTCTTGGCGCACCGCCGAGCCCTCGTAGACGGCCTCGACGACGGTCCAGCAGGCGAAGGAGACGACCATGCCGGCCATCGAGGCGAGGAACAGTGGCCGCCGGCCGACCCTGTCGACGCTCATGGCCGCGCTGACGGAGACGAAGAGGTCCAGGCCGTTCTTGGCAGCCGAAAGCTAGCAGCAGCAAGTCAGATGTCGCCGCAAAGGGAGACTTGCAAGGCAGGTTGCGAGATGCGCCAAGGACTTACGGCCAGCTTCTTGCCCTGCTCCCTGATGCCGGCGTTCTCGTAGATGATGTCAATGTAGTTGGAAAAGAGGGCGTTGCCGCTGTACTGCGAGATGACGCCGAGGGACACGATGATCATGAGGCGCCAGCGGTTCCCCTGGGTCTTGAAGAAGTCGAGGTAGCTCGCGGACCCGGCGGCGGCGCGGTCCGACGCGATGGTCGCCTTGATCTCGCGGTGCTCGAGGGCGACGGTCGCGTTGCCGGCGTCGCCGCCGCCGTGGTGCTTGGCCAGCATGGCCAGGGCCCGGTCGGGCTCGCCCCTGCTGACGAGGAACCGGGGCGACTCGGGCACCCACCAGACGCCGACGAGCTGGACGAGGGATAGGACCGCCTGCAGCAGGGTGATGGAGCGCCAGGACCAGTCGCCGGGGATCGAGGCGGCGCCCCAGCCCAGAACGGACACGACTGCGCGAGGGGGCGCCGAGAAAGAGTCAGAGCCACGCGGACGCGATAGAACGACGCGGGAAGAGGGACGGGACGAGGGTTCGACGTACGGACAGAGCCCGCGTTCCACAGGCAGTTGTAGGCGGCTGTGAGACGAGCGCGATGCTGGGGGTGACATATCTCCATGAGGAGCATCGGACAGCACACCTGGACGAGCGAGTTTCCAAAGCCGAGGACGAAGCGCCCGCCGATATACACTGCATCACCCACCATCAGCGCAACGTCACGAGCGATAGCCAGAGCCCCAGGTCTCCATCGGCAACATGGCGAGGACTCACTGTGGTAGCCGGTGCAAAAGGCGCCGATGCACGAGCCGGCAATCATGACGACGCAGCCCAGCATGATGGTGGGCTTGCGGCCGAGCGTGTCGGCCAGCCAGGGCGAGAAGCAGTACGAGGTGATGGAGCCGATGCTGAGCATGTTGATGAGCACGCCGAGCTTGTTGGCGTCGGCGTGCTCCGGCAGGAAGCCCTTCCAGGCGTCCATCTGCTGCGACGTGTTCTGCAGCGTCGTGTCGAAGCCCGTCGTCGGCCGCGGCCGCCGCCCTGCTGCTCCTCCTCGTCGACGGGCTCCGCGGGTGAAGGGTCTTGGGTGTGCTGGATGGCTCGGGTAATGGTTTGGGTATCGCTGGGGGGCTTGCTCATGGTTCCTCCTCTGGACCTCCCCTCGTTGGCCTGCGTCCTAGACGATGAGTTTGATGGTCGATGGCGAGGGATCGGCGTCGTCTTGCTTGAGGGTGCTTATATCCCTTTCCTCTTTGCCGTTCGTTTCTCGCAAAGGAGAAACGGAGGAAAACCCTTGGGTCGCGCGTCTGCGCCTCTGGCCTCAACGTCCGAGACTCACGCCATGCAGGGTCTCTGCCACGGCTACTGAGCCCGAGCGACACGGACAAGAGACGACGCAGACATGGCTCGAGGCGCTCGACTTCCTGGCGATTATCCGGCCGACAAGTCTCCCTTCTCCCAGCAAGGAGGCAAGCGGGAGCGAGACGGGGAAGCAAGTTCGTTGTTCAGGACAGAGGTGCTGTCGGGCCGAGTGCGAGTTCAGCAACCGATGATGGCGGGTTCCCCCATCCTCGAACCGTTGGGCCCGTCTTGGGGTGAGCCACGAGCAAAGGTTGCACCGGCTGTGGATGAAGAGCCTCCCGGGGGGGCGTGGACACAAGAGAGAAGCGAGAGGCGAAAAGACGATCCATCACATGGCTTGGCCCTTCCGCCTGTTGGGAGTGCAGGAGGAAAAAATTACCAATATTGAATCCACAATCCGCATATGTAGTGGAAATGCGGATCTTGCGGGACCCCTAATTCTGTTCTCGGCCCTCTCGACCGCATCGTGGCCACGGGGCGTGGGGCGATGCGAACCGGGTTCATCTGGCTTTCGAGCGGCTTACCGTCGTGTTGAATCGACGATGGTCTCGCGAGGCGTGTCAAGGGAATGAGTCGTGCCGCTATTGCTGCCGAGGTTGATGGTGGCTATGTGGTGAGGGTTAGTTGGTTGTCAACTGAGACACGACTATACTCTCGTTCAAAAGAGGAAATGCCAACTTACTCTTGAGACTCAAGAAACCCTAGACAGCTCACAACCAGATTTTCACACTTCACACCTGATCCCTCTTGGCGCCTCGTATCCACTCACTAGCATTTTTAATCTCGCACTCATATGACTGCGCTATCCTGTCCTACGTACAATCTAGCGCATCTCTGTCCTTCCCAACCGACGCGGGAATGCGCTCACGTAGAATACAGATCGGGTATTCTCTCAAAAAGATGATGGCCGACAGCCAGCAAAACGCCGCCGGTACCATCAGCAACCATGAACCAAGCAAAGTCTCCTGTTCTTTCCACAAATTCGCCTCGCGCCAAGAACTCATCAAGACAGTACGACGCCATTGGGCCTGATTCCCCGTGTCTCGACCGTTACGCCTCGCCATCGTCAGCGTCCATGCCCATGTCCGTGTCCATGTGCGTGAATGATTGCGCCTGGGTGCTCTGCTCGTCCAAGTCTTCGGCGAGCGCCACCCCCATCTCCAGTTTCTCGATCCTCTCAAGCGCCTTGATGAACTTATCCCGCTCCAGCTTGACGTTCTCGCGCTTCGACGCCGTGGCTCCGTCCTCAGACATAAGCCGCTCGTAAATGTGATGCGCGTTGGACGTGCGAAGGCCAAGCTGTTCTTCGAGGTAAGTGGGCATCTGTAGTCGGATGGCCGGGATCATGCGGCAGAGGATGCGCTGGGAGACGGCATCTGCAAAGCGGAGCGCTGCGAGGCGGTAGTAGCCTCTAACGTACGCCACGACCTCGAGCTCTCGCACGAATTGATCAGGGCCGAGTTTCAACAGTTCCGTCTCTCGCAGCTTAATGTCTTTGGCGCGGCTTTCCTCCGTCATGTCGCTCCACTGGCCGAGCGCGGACGACTGAAATCCCGCTGCCTCCATGCGCATAACGTGGCGAAATCGGGTCAGGACAATGTACTCGTCGTCGCGGTATCTCGCAAACGCCTCGTCATTGAAAGTCATGAGGCGCCCCTGTTCATCCCCGCAGAGATCCATGAGGGCGACGCGCGTCTCCCTGAGATGTTGATCGAGGAACGCCTTGACATGTCGCCTGGCTTCTTTGTAGATGAAGCGTTTCTTCATATTAACCAGAGCCCGATCCAAGGTCTCCAAGAGCACTGCACCCAAATCATGCATGGTTTGGACGAGAAAGGCGTCGGTAGGACCACGCCACGGTCTTAGAGCCTCCTTGACGAGATCGGTGTACACTTCATCTGAGATGCGGTCAGGCATGCCAGCCTTGGTTTTTTCATTCATTTCTTCGCGGACTTGACGTAGTGTTCGGAAGCCTCGACCAGTCCCTGCAAACTTGTCAAACGGTGGCATGAGATTCGTCCGTGCCTGCGGTCGCGCGGGCGGCGTGAAGACGGGCTCTTCGGCCTTGACATGACCGTTACCATTTGTTATGTGACCGTTGACTCTCTGGCGCTTCGAAGGAGTCGCCAGTGACGGCGGAGCGATGCGCTTCGGGGTTGGGGTGGGCTGGGTGGCGACGGAAGCGGCGTCCGAGTCATCGTCCGAAATCTCGAGGACAGGTATGTCGGAGCGATCTTTGAGGGTGAATTTTGGCTTAATCTCGAGCAAACACTCGCGGAAGCTACGAGGGAGTTGATTGAATCGTCCCATAAACTCATCCATCTTGCTCCTCGAGCTATCCGCAAAAGCTATGAGGCCGGTCTGAATCTCGAGCTGCACATTGTCGGGAAGCTCGGGTAGTTTTCGCAACTCCTTGAGATTGTCGTTAAGACGCCTCTGAATATTTTGCTTGACCTGTGGAAGACTGGGAGTCGTTAGTGGAAGAAAACAGCGCCACTGCTTTGGGCACCTACCTCTTAATGAATGCCTCGCTCAGTCGCTCGGCGAGAAAATCCTTGAGCCTCTCTATGCCACATCGCTCCACAAATGCGTGAAAGGATGAGGGCCAGTTGGCACAAGAGTTGTCTTCAAAGATGCGTTTCTCCCATTCCTTGAGGTCTTCGAGCTCTTTGCCCTGTGGACGAGACGTGACGAAGTAGCCATGTCCAGTCTTATGAGCTTGACCTTTCATGATGGCTAGCCATTGGTCATGGTTACCTTCAGGCAACAAGTCGGCCTTTGTCAGGACGCCAATGGTGCGCGACTGAGCTCCGAGTCTGCGGACCAATCCAAGGGTGGAAGAGTTCTCGGCGTCACTATTCATGGGCATACAGCAAATGACGATGGCGGTATCGTGAGCGATGTAGCTCTTGGTAAGATTGCGCACGACGCTGACCAAGTAATCATCGCGCGCGTCTGCAGGGTTCTCGAAGATACCGGGCATGTCGTAGAAGGACAAATCTGGCAGATCAGGGCTCTTGATTTCAAGAGCCACGATATTTGGGGAGAATTTGGCTTCCGTTGTCTCTGCTGCCCTCTGAAGCGGGACTTCTATGGCAGTCCTTCCGGTTCCTGGGATGTATTGCCCGGGAAGATGATTGTCGTTCAAGATAGCAATCTGAGCCCAGCGAAGCACCTCCTCAATCTCGGACTTGTCGTGCATGACCTTGAACTCGGTGACTTTGGTCGCGGGGAGCTTCTTCCAAGGGTAAAAGGGATCGGCGTCGCCGACATTTGAATTCTGAATGTCTTGACCCGCCGGTGGGTCGTATTTATAGTCCTTGCGTAGAGACACGCGGCAAGACCAGTGAGAGTGTCGCGAGACACGAATGTGTAATGGGCATCTTGTGCATGTACCCTCACTGCGCGGAAGTTCTAGGTTGGCGAGGCCAGACATGAGGCTCGATTTACCAGCAGATTGGTCGCCGACAAGGACAAGCTCTGGAAGTTTGACGTCGTAGGAGATACCGAGCTGTTGGAGCTCTCCAAGGGTGTCCATGCACTCCTTGAGACCCTTGCCAATGTCCTGGAACGAGGTTTGGAGAAAGCTCTCATGGGCGTTGGTAGGGCTTGCAACAGGCGCAGTGAACGAGGGCGCCTCACGAGATCGAAGCTCTCTCAACAGCGGACCCGGCTCCGTGTCAGGCTCACTAGGCGTGGCTGTGGATGAGTTGGTCAGTCAAGGAACGAGGCCTCGGAGTGAAGGGGGAGGATACTCACGAGCGTCAGATCTGCCGAATCGAGCTGAAGACATGGGTTGAAGAGACCGGGCGGAATTGTCTTCATAGGCAGACGATGATTCAAGGATCCCGTTAAGGGGCTGACGTATCTCCGGACTGTTGGCCACTTGAGGTTCTTCCTTTACGTCTCTCACATCGTGCCGGCGTCGAGATGAAGGAGCCATGGCTTGGCGAGCGTGACTGCACTGGACTCAATTTCCTCCAGGGAATGCCGCGTACGAAGTAGATGTAAGTGAACAGGCGAGTATTTGGTGCAGCTCGCAGCCGACCAGGAACTGCAGCTGCACAGCCGCCCTGAGCGGCGATGAGTGAGTGTCGAGACAGATGAGAGTTTGCCAGCAAGGGGCTGTTGATGGAAGAAGAAGAAGAGGTCGACGCAGCGTTGGGCGAAAGATGTGAAGAGAGGATGGAAAGTGTGCAAGAAGAAGAGATGAGGAAAAGTGTGCACAGCAAGGCGAAGTGTATTGAGGAGTGAATGTCTGCTCTGCCAGCTGCCGGGCATGAGAGAAAAAGGTTCAAGGGTGCCAAAGTTGCCGCTCGCCGTTTGGCAGGGGGGAGCTGCAGCACCTCAGGCGCACGGCCCGCAGATAAAATGTGATAGGCTGCCATGCGTGTTGACGAGCAGAACGTGTTGTACAGTGGAGTTGTGGTTACAGAAACGATGACAGTAGAGTCTCCGAATCTTCAACATTTGATGCTGTTATTTTTGATAGAATGCGAATCCAAACGCGGGTGATGGAGAGTTTTGCAGACGCCCGTCGTTAACAAGAGTGAATGGTGACTAGAGTTGTAGAGGTGCATCGAGGGCGGATTTCATCGACAGGGGTGCTTTGGGGTAGAAATTTTGGTGGCTGGGCGACGTCCGCGGCCCTTGAACAGCACCCGTTTGCCCATGTGCCGTGCAGGAAGAGGTGTGCAGAAGCTGCAGCCGACGTGTTTCAGCAGAGAAGGCTTCCAGATTCGACAGGATCATGTCGGCTGTCCGTGTTTGCCATGTTGTTTTGTCGTGGTGCAGCCTGCCAGCCATCGACAGGAGCTCCGAAAAGGACAAGACGCACTTTGACGCCACTCGCTGGGCACTTGGTGGCCTCCAACATGAAGGTAGATATCTGAACCAAGGTTCCAAGATATCTGAACGAAGCTGCAATATCCTGTCGATTCACGACACCAGCATCCAGTCGGAGCTCTATTGTTGGCAGCTCCATCCCTGCGTCCAAGCTCGATCGAGGCTCCACAGCAGCTGCGGACCGTTAGCGCCCGCTTGCTTGGAGGTTCAGCCACATCTCTCGGGTCAGTAAATCGTGGCTGTGCCTCACAGGATCAACGGCCTGGACCCTGTCTCCAATCCGCCTGTTGGCCTAATCCAGGTCGGTCCTGGGCTGCTGGCGGGCTGGAATTTTGACTCTGCCTGGCGCCCCGTCCAATCCACGCTTTGCATCACCCGCCCCGCGACCCATCTCAGTCCATCCATGTCATTGTCATTGCCGACGACGCTGCTTCTTCTCCCATCCGAGGCTACGATACCCTCACCTCATCCCTCCACCTCCGACTAGGTCACCACGCCAGTCATCGGCGGCCATCTCGACATTCACTCGCCTCCTCTCCTTTTCCCTTCCTTTTTGTCGTCGTCTAATCTGTCCTCTCCGGTCCCAGCCTCTCACCCGCCATGTCTCTTCAGGTCCCCCTCACCCATCGGCCCAAGGAGTCGGGCGCCACCAAAGCAGTCATCTTGGTATGCCCTTCTGGCCAATCCGAGTGTCCTCCTCGCTAACATGGCAAACTCAGGTCGGCGGCCCCTCGCGCGGCACTCGCTTCCGTCCTCTGTCCCTCGACGTCCCCAAGCCGCTCTTCGAGGTCGCTGGCCATCCCATCATCTGGCACTGCCTCTCCTCCATTGCCCGCGTCCCCAACAAGCTCATCCAAGAGGTCTACATCATTGGCTACTACGACGAGTCTGTCTTCCGCGACTTCATCAAGGACTCGGCCCAAGAGTTCCCCTCAATCACGATCCGTTACCTGCGCGAATACCAGGCCCTCGGCACCGCCGGCGGCCTCTACCACTTCCGCGATGCCATTCTCAAGGGCAACCCCGACAACCTCTTTGTCCTCAACGCCGATGTCTGCTGCTCCTTCCCGCTCGCCGACATGCTCAAGCTCTTTGTCGAAAAGGATGCCGAGGCCGTCATCCTCGGCACCCGCGTCAGTGACGATGCCGCCAGCAACTTTGGCTGCATCGTCTCCGACGCCCATACTCGTCGCGTCCTTCACTACGTCGAGAAGCCCGAGTCGCACATAAGCAACCTCATCAACTGTGGCGTCTACCTCTTCTCCACCGAGGTCATCTTCCCCTCCATCCGCACCGCCATCAAGCGCCGCCTAGATCGCCCCGCCCGCCTCGTCTCTTATCCCTCTTCTGAATACCTGGACTATTATCCCACACAGTTTGCCGCTGCCGCTGCCGACGACGATGACACGGGCCGCAAGAGCGAAGTCATTCGTCTCGAGCAGGACATTCTCGGCGACATGGCCGACAGCAAGCAATTCTTTGTCTACGAGACCAAGGACTTTTGGCGCCAAATCAAGACGGCCGGTTCGGCCGTACCCGCCAACGCACTATATCTGCAAAAGGCCATGCAGACGGCAAGCCAGGAGCTGGCGCAGCCCAGCGCAAACGTGGTGGCGCCCGTCTTCATCCACCCGACGGCCCAGGTACACCCGACGGCAAAGCTGGGCCCCAATGTCAGCATCGGACCCCGCGTCGTCGTCGGTGCCGGTGCCCGCGTAAAGGAGAGCGTCGTCCTCGAGGACTCAGAAATCAAGCACGACTCCTGCGTTCTCTACTCCATCATTGGTTGGGGCAGCCGCGTGGGCGCCTGGGCCCGCGTCGAGGGGACGCCTACTCCTGTCGGCAGCCACACGACAAGCATCATCAAGAACGGCGTCAAGGTGCAGAGCATCACCATTCTCGGCAAGGACTGCGCAGTCGGCGATGAGGTTCGCGTGCAAAACTGCGTCTGCCTGCCATTCAAAGAATTGAAGCGAGTAAGTGAACCCGACTCTTTCCAATCTGTCTTTCAGATGGGCTTCCTCCCCCGATTGCCGTCCCTCCTCCAACCATTCTTCCCCTCCTTTGGCAACTCACTGTCCGGCCCCAACTATCGTGGTTTGAATCGACGATGCTGACGTCAGCCCGCAGGACGTTTGTAACGAGGTCATCATGTGAGACACGTTGGCCTCGCGATCTTGTCATTTATTTTACGTTGCGCAAGCGGCGGCAGACTCTGGTCCCAGGCCCCCGCATGTCTTGGTGGCTGCGCTGCTGCAGAGCTGGCGCACGTTTGCTGCTTGCCCCTGTGCCTGATCAGTCTAGGCACCTGCCCATTCCTACAGGAGAGACGGGACTTACGCCATGGTCGCCATTAGTCTTGGCCCCGGCTCCATTTCTTCAGCGAAGCAGGCGGGCTCAAATCTTGTCCTGAAATCGCTACAGTCCGTGTTGGCTTCATACCTATTCAAGCTGTGCGGCGCGCTTCCAAGGAGACTTGTTATATATATCCCCCGCCTTTACATGCCCGTTTTATTTCCCCCGGCAAGCGTGCAACGGAGTAGAGATATCGGTAGACGCGCTATAGAATCGACGTGCTGATTCTCCGCTTACGCATGGCGTGTCTGCGCAGCGTGCGTATGTCTATGAAGCACGGCGTATTGTGCCGTGGTCAATCCTCGTCTTGCCCATGTCAAGGTGCGCTTCGTCGCCCTGCCGTGGCTAGAAGGACTTGGAATCGAGTCCATTCGCCGTCATAACATTCCCACCGTACAGACCGGATTCCAGGCTCGGCTCACATGGCGAGGAATTGGTCAGACGGTGCAAGGCTCATGCTCATTAGATTTTTCGACGCCATCGAGCGCCCGGCGCATCCAAGAATCGGATTCCCCGTCTTCTCTTCATCGCGCCAAAATGGTATCCTAAAAAAATATCAAAATCGTAACCGTATATGTAAATAACCGCGTCGTGATGCAGAGCGCAGAGTGCAGGATTATCCCCAAGCATGATGGAAACCAATCGCCGTTTCTCCTGATTCCGTGCGCCGAGACGTGTCGCGACACGGCACTTTTCCCATTCCTTTTTCCCTCCCAAAGACCGCCATGGTTCCTTTTCTGTCGGCCTGATGAAGCCGAATAAACAAGCGGCATTGACTGTGCGGCCGTGCTCTAGTCGTCCCGCTCCAGGTGCGTCCTGTTGGCCTGCCTGGGGAGCATGGGGCTACTGGGCCGGCTCGACGTCGTGGCGAGGCCCTTTGCGTCAAAGGGATCTAGGTTGAGGCGGTTCGTGTCGACGAAGCGTGGCGTCGAGCCGGGCGTGATGACGCGCTCAATGGCGGCCTTTTCGAAGCTGAAGATGCGCACGGCGGGCGGGCGGTGACGGCTGCGCTCGGGGATGCTGTAGATATACGTCGCCAGCAGGACGAGGGAGGTGCCGATGAGAAACTGGAGACTCCCGTCAGCTCGAGGTCGTGGGGAGGTGCTTGCGAGGGGTCATGGTGAAATGCACTTACAGTGACCGTTACGTTGAATTTAAAGATCCAGACGCTGACGACGAAGCTTATGACGATGCTGATACTGGTTGCAAAATTCTTGACAATGTTGTCGGAGTCGCGAATGACGATGCTAGCAATCAGACCACCCGCCGCCTGGAGGCCAATCGCTGTCCAGACGACCCAATTGTAACCCTCGAAGAAACCGTGCTCCCGAATGCCGCTTCCGTCCTGCCACATTACGCCACCAATGGTGGCAGCGATGATGGAGTAGAAGCTGAGTTGGATATTGCGAATCCATACGCTCGTGTGCGAAGAGCTCTCCTTGAGGAGCTTTTCGAAGTAGACGCCCGCCAGGCCCGAGACGACGGCGGCGACCACGGCAGAAGTCGCGCCGACGGAGTAGTTCATAAGCGGATCAGGCGGCGGCAGGTCGTTGGCGATACCCTCGTAGGTGGCGGATCGCTTCGTAAGGTGAGACTCCGGTGACAGGTCGGCGGTCGACGCTTGGCCGAGCTCGTGCTTGGATCGGGGAAAGTAATGGTCGGGCATGCCGTGGAGTAGAAGGGCATCGACGGCGGATTCGGGCGAGGGAAGGGAAACAATGGAGACGCCGATTGTCAGCACAATGAGCGACACCCAGCGCTTGCCGCCAAGGTGTCTTCGAAGAAGGACAACGCTGAAGATGGCGGTCGTAAGAATCTGTGAAACCGTCAGCACGACCATTTCAAGTCGCGAGCCTGTCAACGGTCGCAGCCGAGGCGCATACCTTGACCTGGTAGAGAACCTGAAAGTGGACGGGGTCCAGATTCTCTACGGCCACGTACTGCAGTAGGTTCTGCAACGTGTAAAAGACGGCTGGGAGGATGAGCTTCCAGCCATCACCAGAGAAAACGGCATTATAGATTTGCTCAAAAAGAACGGTTGCGGGTGTGCTCGGGGCGAGCGTCTTTGACGTTTCGTATATGGCCAGCGTCAGGGCGATGGCGAGCTTGATTACTTCGTTGAGGAGGACGGCAGTCGAGGTAAAGTAGCGGTGGTCGCCGCTCGGGGGCATGATGCGCGAGTAGTGCATAACCTGAAGACGAGGACGCCGGGTCAGTAACGAGGCCGACGGGACATGAGGTCGACGGACGTACCAAGATGAGGGCCGAGTTTTGAAAGGTCAGCTAAAGTCGGACATCCGACGGTTAGTCCCAGAGGCGTCCAAGGCGTGGGTGAAGCAGAGAAAGCGCACCGTGATCAGGGACAAATTCCGACCAAAGCTGTCGTCCTTGGCGGCCCCTGGCTTGGGCGGCCTAGGGCCCGACGTCTCGAGTATCGTCATGGCCGCGGAAGCAGGCCAGTCGGTCGGGCGACGGGACGCGGTGGCTCGCAATCGGACACGGGCGGCGGCGTCGGCAAGATGCAGTCGTCACGGTGGTCTCGAGACGGCAAGCTTTGTGTGACTGTAATTATTTGCCCTTCTTTTTTTCTGGCAATTGGCGGACAAGCAGGCGCAACAGACGACGCCAAAGAAAACAAGAGAAAAACACGAAGCAGCGCCTCAGATGCCCAACCTCGAGCTGGCCTGGAGGAGGGAGAGCGAGCACGGAGCCCCGCGGAGGAGCGGGATAGGAGGACGGACAGGTTGGAGCGTGTGTGTGTCTGTGTGGGGAGGGAGTCGCGCGTCCGGAATTGGCAGACCCGTCCTCGAGGCAAGATGCGGTCAAGCTCAGCCAAGGCTTCCCCACAAGCGACGCAGCGGCGGGCTGTCGAGCCACCAGGCGATCAAACGAGATCCAGAAATATCTAGGAAGTAAATGGAAGAGAACGAGCGGTAAAAAAAAATAAGAGGCGTTTCTCAAAGCCCAGCCCAGCCGAGCCGAAAATGTCGCTCAATGCAAGCAAGCCGAAGACGGGGCAAAGGCGACTCGACGTCAGCCGTCCAAGAGGATTCGGGGCGGGCGGGCGAGCCTTTTTGCCTGGACGAATGGGCGGAAGAGGGAGAGATTCGCCGGTCGAGAGGGAGCGGGCGCAAAAAGGACCCAGGAAAGGACTGTGGATTGGCAAACCGGCGTCGTGTTCGATTTCGAGGCGCACAGAGGCAAGGAAGAGCAAGTTGAGCGCCGAGAGCAGCAAGGGAAGAAGCGCGCGTTGCCTCGCGTGCACAGAAAATGCGTGCGCGCGGTCAAGAGGAAAGGGGGAAAGGGACGAAGAAAAAAGTGCTGGCTGCGGATGACGTCGGGCTGCAGTGTTCTGAAGGACCGTAAAAGTGTCCATTTCTCAGTGCCTACGCACAAATGTCTTTGCCCCGGGGCGATGCCGTGCGTGCCAGTCGCCTTCCCTCCAAACGCGCCTCAAACCTCTGCAGATCCCGTCCACCTCGCGCTGGGCACTATAGAACATTTGATTGCTGAGGCTCGGCTCCCGCAGCTACCTACCTAGGTAAAAGTGACGTGCCGCATCCCCCGCTGCCAGGTACCGCCTGGAGAACGAGCAAGTAACGAGGACCAAGACACACTCTTGTCTGTCCCCGTCGAGTGCGTATCGCCTACGTCGCTGGTCCGTGTCGACGACTGGCCAGCTTGACAGGTCCAAGGTCCTGGCAAATGACGGCTCGCCCTCCTGGGCTGCATCAACCGCATCCACAAACTGCTAGAATCGTCCGCGCACCAACATAAGGACAGCCTCACATTCAAGGCAGGCAGCTACACTCGCGTCTGCTTGCGCATCCAGGGAGCCCCTTGCTTGCCCATCGGCCTCGGGTCCGCCATTCGATGGATCTTTTGCGGGGACCCAATCGGAGATTTCAACACGCGACCACATCTCCTCTCAGCTCTGGCAGCTTCCCTCGACACGCCCGGCCGTGGCTCGCAGTCACTCGCAACATGGCCAATGTCGTATTTCCCGTATGCTATAAGTTGCGTGCACAGAGTGTCTGGCGACGACTTGTTGCGCCATCGTAGCATCCTCTCCGGGCCAAGCTCCGTCACATCTGTCCAAAGAACTTGGAGCTCAGGCGCCCAATATGCGCGCGTGACGGCTTGTCCGACGCGCAAAACGCCCAGTCCCGGCCCTGGACTTACGAGTCGTCGCTCTTTGTAAACCAGCATTGCATTAAATGCCTTACCTAGGTACCCGCCTGCCCAGGCGTCATGGTGCCCAAGCTGGCCAAAATGCCCGCCGTACCTCCGTGTACTTGCTCGGCCACGTCGCATCTCCCCGCTTCTTTCGGGTACCTGCATGTCGCTACCGGCCGGATGGGCGGGTGCGGAGCGACTTGCATGCGACTGCCCACCTCTTGCGTCGGCTCCGGCTAACCTCTGCCGAAATTCCCCCTCCATCTCGCCTCGGCGGCTGCCGTAACTACCTACTAACGTTATATTGGTACCTACTCGAGGACGCAACTTCCCCAACGTCCACATCTTCACGCCATTGCACACTCGCCTCATCTTGTCACGCCATCGACTGTTGTGCACGGCAGGCAATTCGGGAACGTCATCCTCGTTTGACCTAGTCTCGACTGCCCATCTGTCCTCGGCTGCTGCAGTAAATCTAGGCCGCCAAAAAGCATCCCGCATATTCCCTACCAAAGCCAGTTTCTTGTTCTCTATTTCCTTTGTCAGTCCCTTTTGATTCTCGTTGCGCCTCGCTCGAACCAGTGCATGCCTGTCCATGTCCGTGGCCGTCCTTCACGCCTTCACAGGTAGCTTGATCCTCTTTTTCCATTCGATCAGGACAAAGTTGCGTTCGTCAATGACCGTGTTCCCCGATCGCAGTCCGGGAAGGCGGTCCTGCCTCTCAAAGTCTTGGACGATGTCATCCCACAGGGTGAACCAGAGCCTCATGACGGCCGTCAGCGGCACTGGCCGGAGCACATGGGAACGGCTACTGGCGCTTCCGGCTGCGAGCGTCCAGCCGCTGGTGTCTCTAATGATGCCAAGGTCAAGATTTGGATCCGGGGTCGATTCTGGCGGGCTCGGCCACTTGGCATACCGTCTATCCCTCTTCCTAAAGTGCAGCACGCTCTTCTGGGGAAGGAACATGCTCGCGCTGATGGTGGGCGTCGACGCTTCCCGCAAGCCGCCATAGTATAGGTCCCCAGCCTTGTCCAGGTGCTCGAAGAGGGCCTGGTGATTCTGGCTACGCAAAAACGCCAAGGATCCAATTTCAAACGCGGGCCAGAGACTACTTGTGAATATGCCGCTCAGTCGGGAAGCAAACGCTTCCATGGCAGAGCTCACATCATCCACATCTCCACCACCACTCAGCCATCCGCGAGTCTCCGAGCCAGGCGAAACGCCAAAATCAGGATCCCCAATGTCTGTGGCAGTGACTTGGCCCCACACTTCATCGTCCAAATCATCCAAGACACCTTCGCCCTTGTTTGCAGGCTCCAGTAACCAAGATATATCGGCGTCGGCGTGCACGAGCTCGGGGTTGTCGTTGATGAAGGTCTTGACGTGAGGCGACAGCTTGCGAACATCGGCCATGTCCAAGACAGCCCTGTTGGATCCGTATGCGATACCGACGTCCCGCATGGCACGGAACACGTCAAAGTCGATGTTGTGAGTGAATTGCGCCTGTTCGTCACGTCAAGTTAGCCTCGGTTGAATCAGCGCTCCCCAGACATGGAGCTTGCGGAACGCAGCTTACGCCTGGCTCGATGATCCAGAACCAGTCATAACCTTTGAGTCTGCTTTCCTTTGCAAAGATGCCAGACTTCCACCGGCGAACTTGACCAAGTAAGGATGTTGCCTCTGCAGGGCTGTCCTCGAATCCAGTATCGACGTTTCGCTCCTGCTCGAGAGTCTCGGTTTGTGACGCTCGCAACAAGGGTTCGCGAATGCCCTTGGGTGAGGTCAGGCCTGCGCCATGGATGACCTCGTACATGCAAGTGGCGTTGGTGGCATTCGAGGTGAGCCGGCGAAACTCCTCGCCCAAAGGACGTGTGCTGAAGAAGACCCAATCATAGCGGTGGCGGTTGTTGAATGTTTTCTCAAGCTGAGAGACGGATGATAGAATGGGGTCAAGATCGTGCTCGTGAGCGAGTGAAACGAGAACGGCTCGAGGCGGTTTATCTGCTGCAGTCGCAGAGACGGCGTAGTCGCCAGGCAAAGGCACCAGCCGAAGCCAGATGCAAAGCCAAGCCGAGAAAACAAGGCGAAGTCCAATCAACGTGCCATGACCTCGACCGCCGCGCATGTTGCTCACGTGGGGCGGGCAAGAGTCGACGCGACAAGTTGTGGAGTATTGCAAGACGTGAAAGTGGCTGTCACTGCAGAGGTGTGTACAGAAGAAGAGGATTTTGTCCTGGCGAGTTCGATAACACGGCGAGGCAACTGACGAGGCAGGGCCAGCGGCCACGCACGAGATGGCGAGAGGAGGCGAGAGGAGGCGTGAACAAGGAGAAGAGGAAGAAGAAGAAAAGGAGTGGCTCGAAGAGGGAAACAACGGACTGTTCTGACGATGCTGCACTCAAAGGATTGTGTAGATGTTGACGAGGTGAGGTTTGGGTGAAAAAAGGACGAGGGAAGAAGAGGAACAAGGAGAAGAACGGGAAGAAGAGAAGAAGAGGGGAAGCGAGCACAGCGTCCGTCCGGTGCACAGAGGGCTAGCCTGGTGGCAGCTGGCAGAGGCCGCGAGTTGGGTGAACAGGCCAAAGGTCCAGGACAGCCGGGAGGAAACCACCCGGGCACCGCGTCAACTGGCAACCGCGTGCGAGCAGAGAGGGTCCAGGTACTCGCCAGGTCGCCTGCCTGCCGCACCAAAAACACCAGAATCCCAGACCGCTTCGCTCGTCATTCCTTGGGGGAGCATCGTCACGAGCAGGGCCGGCGAGAGCAAGGATTCCGAGGGTCAGTGAATTCCCGAGTTACACCAGCACCCTTCTTCCCCTTGGCTTTTTCTTCGGGCACCACCGCCTTGGGCCGCTCCCCTCTCTCTCTCGCCTTCGTCCTCGTCGACGGACCGCGGGCCACATGAGCAGCGCTAATGCTGGCATCCGTCTTGTCCTTGGGCCGCGTAGGTGGGACAATGTCGTCGACGGGCACCGAGAGAGGGGGCGGGGGCACGACGCGTGTGTGTTCGGATGGAAACCCTGCGCGAGAACTGGGGAGTCCAAGGATGTAAGATGGGCAGGCAGGCAGGCAGGCACATGGTGCGCCCTCATTCACGGTTTTGCTGCATCGTCACGGGAATCGAGGCCCGGCCCGCGGCCCGGGATATCGGAATCAGCCAGAATGTCCATGTTACCGGGGATGCCATTTCCTCTCTTTCTGGCTACTTGTCGTCGGGGACCCAAAAAACGGGCGAGGGCCCAATGCCATCCCAGACGCAGATCATGGGGTGCCATGCCGTACCACGCTGCGCCGCATCATATCCCCGCCACGCCCCCTCCTCTCTCGTCTGTTCAACACCGTTGCAAAAGCACGCTGCTCGGATCCTAAAACTCCTTGGCCGGCCGCGGCCGCATTTCCCTGAAGACGCGTGTAGAAGAAGAACAAGCAAGCGACGACCCGTACCGTTTCCCCGATTCCCCTCCATCAGTGAGGAACGACAATGAAAGAAGCCAAAAAAAATGGAGATATCGTACAAGGCTTCGCCAACGAGAAAGTGCCGCCAGGGGCCAGAAGATCAACGTCGACTCCGGCGACGCCATGGACTGCCGTGTCAGGTGCGCGACACGTGCTACGTCTCCACGTCCATCGACTCGACGTCCACCGAGCCGTCCTCCAGGCTCAGGTCGAGAACCCTTGCGTATTGCGACGTCAGCCGCTGCAGTTCGCGGTATTTGCCTAGACGACATCACGTCAGTATACTTTTTGGAAAACGTATCGAGATCCGACGTACCGAGTATCAAGACGACGCCCTTGAGCAGCTCCTTGCGATCCCAGCCGCAAATCTCGTCCCCCTTGCCGTACCATCCCCGGTCCTCGTCGCCGTCACTCGTCGTCTCTTGCAAGATGCCTCCCATGAGACTGTTGAGCAGCTCCTCGACCTTGGTCTTGGCTCCCTCGGCGCCGAGCCGCTTGGCGTACATGAATAGATACAGCCGGAACTCGTCTTTTGCGCCCAGCTGCATGGCGCCCGCTATGCGGTTCTCCAGATGCGCTATGCTGACGGTGCTCTCGAGGTCTTCGGCTTCCCTACGCTGAATGGCCGTCTTGATGATGCGCTGCAGGGCGTACGCACGGCCCTTGAGCAAGAACTCGTTGGTCGTGTGCCGCTCCAGGAAGGGAATGATGCCGGACGAGACCGTCACTCCTGACGGCGTCTTGTCCTTGTTGTCGGTAGGCCCGACGGCCGTGGACTGCAGCGCAGAAATGGACGAGTCGTTGGAATTCCAATACTGCGAGCCTACTGCCCACCACGACTCGCTCAGGCGCTGCCAAATGTGCATCTCGCGGGCGTAAAAGAAACCGTCGCCGTTGGTGAGCGTCACGACAACGTGACCGGTAGTGTTGAGATGCGCAGACGTCACGCCAAGCCCCGACGTCGCCGTATGCTGGTTCAGCGATGTTGTTGCGATATCCAGAATCGGACCGAGCGAAACGGGCGGGTGAGGCGACGACTGCTTCTTCAGGTCCCAGACATGCGCCAGGCCGACTGCTGTGATGCAAAGTAGCCAGCGATCGCGGCATTCGAGAATGACGGGTTGCGACTCCAAGATCATGGGATTCAGCAGACGCCTTCCGGCTGGGCTCCAGACGTGCAAAGACCCATCCTCGCACGCTACGGCCCAAAAGTTCTTGTTCGCAGTCACGAGCAGGACCGCCCGCGGCAAGAACTCTTGCCAGATGAGGGCTCCTCGCTTCGTGACAATAACATGTGAGGGATCGCGTGGATTCGCATCGTTCTTCGCTTCCAGAATAATATTTTCAGGCGCTTTCGAAGCATCGTCGAGCGAGCTATCGGCTTGCAGCACGCCCCTTTCAAGGGGTCGTAGAATGTGCGCTCTGACTTTCGGTACGGCAAGCCTGACTTGAGCAAAGGAGATGGCAGGGTTCAGAACAGCTGGTCGAAGAAATTCTGGCGTCGGGACGACTCCATTTTGAACGGGTGCCAATGTGACAGGCTCCACGCCATTTGGCCCATCAGCGACGACGGGCGTCGGCCCCGTTGCTGCCCGCTTGGACGTCGGCTCTTCTTCATCCTCGGCATCGCCCATGACCGATTTGCGCTTGTTCCCGAGTAGCATGGAGGCGATGCCCCCTTTGGGCAGCCCATCAAAGGGTTTGGTCAGATCCAGCATTGTTTGCGGCGCATCATTTTGTGTTGATTTGGTGGTGGTTGAGCCGACCAGCTGTGTTTGGGGTAGCGATGACTGTCCCGTCCCCGATGATGACACGAGCAGTGGCGCGACTCGCTTCTTGCCATCCTTCCCAACTGTAACCCGCGACTTGAGCTCTCTCACACGCTCGGCAAGCTTGTCTGTTTCCTCGGTCTTCTTATCCTTGTCCTTATCCTTTTCCTTCTCCGCATCCGGCTCGTCGTTTGTCGTCGAGGCAGGCTTGGTCGACGGTGCAACCGACTTGGTGCCGTTGGTAGCCGGCGTCGACTCCTTGGTGTCAGACTGGAAATCGCCCATGAGCGCTCCCATTCGTGACTCGGCCGCCTTGGACTCACCGGCCTTGCTGTGGGTTTCGAGCATGAGACCGTCGACATCTTCGGCGATTCCCATTCCTTTTCTGGATGCGCCGTACTTCTGGAGGGCTTTGACATTCTCCTCCGTCTGGGCGACCCAGCCGAGCTCGCCCTCGTCGAACTTGACGACGACGATGCCTCCATCCAAGCTCGACGCAAACAGAGTTTGTCCATCCGGCGTCCAGGCCAGATCGGATATTGACTTTCCCGTCAGGTCCTGCAAAATTATAACGGGCCGTGACGTGTTAGTGTTCCAAATGCTTAGCGTCTTGTCCTGGCCAGCAGACGCGATGACGGTGACCAGTGAGCCCCCGTGACCGTTGACGGCGCCATTGGACTCGGGTTTGACGGTGTGGAAGAGCCTTGGCGAGAACATGCAGACCTCTGTGGGCGCTTCATGGCCAATCAGGTTAATCTCACTGTCCCAACGAGTACGCTCGATAATAGCGACGGAGCTGACGGGCCCGTTGACGGCATTCGCGGCTGCGATGTGGTTTCCGTCGGGTGACCAAGAACAGCGCCGAAAGTACGTCGTCAGAGGCGAGCTCTTGAAGGGCGAGCTGATTGTAGTTTCGAGGACAAAGTTGTTAATCATGTCGTGCTGTGTCGCGTTGGGAGCCGGCGCGGTGAAGCGAAAGATTTTGATGGTCCGATCGTCGCTAGCTGTCGCGAAGAACTTGTTCGCCGGGTCAAAGGTGATGCCCTTGACGTGACTCTGGTGTGCCGGGATTGCCTTGAGCTTCTCAAAAGTATGGCCGGACCAGACCACGACCTTGGAGTCGAGGCCGACGGACACGAGCAGGGAGGAGTCGTAGGACCAGGCAAGATCTTGGACATCGTTTTCGTGGCCAATCAGGCGCTTGTACGTCTTCCAGTTCTCGACGGGAGGCGGCTCGTTTGTGCCGAAGCTGGCGGCGGGCGGGCCTTTGTCGAGGTGGTAGACGCAGATGAGCTTGTCGTCGGCGCCACTGGCCAGGTAGCGGCCGTTTGGCGAGAAGCGCACCGAGTGAATGGTGCCGAGATGGTGGCTCATGTGGCAGAGCTGCCGCGGCTTCGAGTAGCTACCGTCATTGGCATTGTAGATGGCGTCGGTGGACCAGATGCGCACATGGCCATCGCCGCCGGCCGTCGCTAGCCGCTTGCCGTCCGACGAGACGTGGCAGCTGTAGACCTCGAAGTCCTTTTGCTCGCCGCTGTGGCTCAGCCACGCGGGCTTGATGATGTGCATCTCGACCGAGGGCGCGGCGGCCACATGGGCTCCAATCTGCGACGATTGGACCGAGGAGTCGCGTTGCGACGGAGCTGTTCTCGGAATCTGGATTTGCCAATCCTCGGTGGCCGAAATGTCGCCCCCTGATGGAGATTCGTATCGTCGGTCAACGCGATGGCGCGCGGCGCGCTGTCCGAGTCGCACGTGTCGCTCCTTTTTCTCAAAGTTGCCTGTTGCGTCTGTTTGCGATTTCGACTTTGGATGGACCAACAAAATGTCCGTCCGCCGCGAAACATTACGAGTAGTCTGGTGAGCTTCCATGTAAAGGCGCGACTTGATTGGCTCATCGGAACAAATTTGCAGCGCATCTCCGGACTAGGGATGCGACCTGGGTTTCCGGTACGTACTTGCTTGTAGTCGGACTCGCTTCTTCTCAATCACCAAGCAAAATGTCATTTCACCTCGAGACGATTTGCCGAGTGTTCTCCGTTGTCTACCCAATACTCTTTCCCATCTGAATTCGTATAGCGGCGAAAATCTCGTCGTCTGTTTCCCTTCTAGATCCCAACAGCCTTGACTGGACTTCTACGATCTCGCATTTGCTAGATTGACGCTGCTCTCGCGGGTCGGCTGAGAGGCAAAGATCCGAGTTCTCATGCAGATGCTACTTATTTTGACTCGACGAACTTGAGTGGAGACTTCTATTGCTCAGAGAGAATCAGATCATCACGGGGTCTTGGAAGACCTCACCATCATCTGATTACGTGTTCGCAGTCTTTACTCTCCACCTCCAAGCTTGGAAGAGGCCTTTAGTATAACAGGCGAGGTCATTCCATCACCCGGCAATATGTCCTCGCACCATCC
Source organism: Hirsutella minnesotensis 3608 (assembly GCA_000956045.1). Lineage (NCBI taxonomy): Eukaryota > Fungi > Ascomycota > Sordariomycetes > Hypocreales > Ophiocordycipitaceae > Hirsutella > Hirsutella minnesotensis. Next base: position 321,997 of record KQ030532.1, on the reverse strand, counting down.
GCTTGCAAGCCACATCAGCTCTAAATAAGCGTCTTGTTTGAGAGAGCTGCGCTCTAGTTGCATAGATTCCGAAACAGAGTGAATTGCCGTGACTTGCTGCTTAACGCCATCGACTCGACTTCTTGTTGATATATACATTGACTTATGTGAATGAGCTTTATATATCCAATACGTGGTTCAGTCAAGATCGTGCGTGACTCAGATTGCTTGGGTTGGGAAGCCTGCCAATGTCCGCATCGACCGTTCGGGCGAATACCGTTGCCATTTTGACTGGACTGTTCAACTCAGCCCTGGAGGCTCAAGCGTGCCACTCATTCTGTAAACATTTCGTTTGCTAAATCGACTCAGTCGCCCAGACAAAGGAGTGGGGAGCAAGCAAGTCGTCTTGTTACTATTCCAGCGGCAAGCTGCATAGCTTTGTACGTGTGCACCCAGTCTAGGACGGCCACATTGGAGCTTCCAAGCCGTCTCTTTAGCCCAAAGATGGTGACACATACGACACCTCTTTTCTGTGCGAGGAGAAAATCCCGATGCCTGTCAAGCAACCATATTGTATATGATTTGCAACCAATCAGTTTCCTCTGCGTCTCTCGGATGTTCGGAATGCCACGAATGGCAAACTGGACCGGCGCGCGGTGCATTCTCCGTATGCGCTCTTCAAGGATGAATTATCGAGCCTCTGCGGTATTCTCATAACTTTAAACGTGTGCCGTATGAAAGAACGGCTCTTTTATCACCGGTCTACAATCTTACCAGCGTTGGTAGAGCTTCGGAGTTGAACCACAACAGCCATCGCAGGCCCTGGAGACACATACAAGAGCATGGTCATCCATATTCAGGTTTTGTTATTTGAGACGCGCAATCCATGTTTGCACCCTCTACACAACATGACTTGTCAGTCCCTCGCACCTCGAACCAGATTCGCTGATTCTTTGAGAATCATGCATTCGCTTTACGAAGTAGGTAAGCTCGTAAATTGAGTGACACAGGATGCAGTGTCCACATCGGACATTTGCGCCCTACTCAAGACTTTATAAACGCCTCCCATCCATGATTCGGTAGCAAAATCAGACTTGTGAATGGCCTCCTCGTACGCACTTTCAGCGACATTGCGCAGTATCTGATGCGGCGACAAAACAATGAAGCCAAGTGTGGTTTCTATAAAGGCCCGGGACAGGGAGCTCCTGTCCATACAACTGCCTTGATGGAACCAGACTCGCCTCTGTTCTCGGCTAAGCGACAGTCGGGGGAAGAAAACAAGAACAACTCACCTCGTTCTCGCCCAGAACTCGTCGCATTTCCAGAATTCAACTTCTGCACGCAATCATGACCGCGTCTCGCGTCGGACTCGAGCTGGAGTTCATGGTCCCCTGCAAGTTGGGGGATCCGAAAAGTCCAGGCAAACTGCCCGATACATCATCAGACCAGCGATGGCCCGACTCTCCTGGTGTACAGGGACGCAGTAACGACTCGTTCTTCGCTAACACGCTTTGCCAAAAGGCCGTATGCCATGCGCTTGCCAACTGCGGGCTGCCAGTCGCGCGGACTGTCTTCTTCAAGCCGCTCTCTGGCGACCCAGACTCAAGAGACACGAACCACGCCGCAATCAGCATTGGTCCCTCGCACCGTCTTCTGGTGTGGAACAGAAAGCCAGACGCTTCAGCTGGCAGGCAAGAGAGGTTCAGGTATTGGTACGTGACCTACGAACCAAGTATTCTGCACGCTTTGGATACGAAACACATCAAAGGTCCGGGACCGTACCAGTGGTATGCCATGGAGATCAACAGTCCGATCCTCTCAGCTCCAGAGGAGTTCGCTGCCAATCTGCCCACCGTAGCAAAGGCGCTCTCAAGCATAAGGAATAGCACAAAGGTCTGGCTCAACGCCGAATGCGGCCTGCACATACACGTCAGCCCGCCTAACGGGCCGCTGGATATCAACGTGGCGAGGAGGCTGGCGGCTCTGACGCTGCTGATGGAGAGGCCGTTTCTGCTGAAGCTCTGTCACCCATGTCGCCAGAGATCACTCCACGTACCGCTCATCAGTACACACTCAACGATAGCCGTAGATGCGTCGACGCCAACCAAGGAGATTGTCATGACTGGCACAGAGGCAAAGTTGCTCTGCCAGATCCGGGCGACGGCCCGGAATAGGTCTCGAGATGAGCCACAAATCTTTCGAATGCTTGGTGTCATATTGGCACAGCCCGATGGCATCTCCTTACGTCAAAAAATGCGGACACCCGACCCTGGTGTAATATCGCTATCCGCGTGCAGCGGCAGGTGCGCGCTGGCCGTGTCCGACTTTGGCACCATGGAGTTTAGATACCCGCAAGCCAGCTTCGATGTAGACTTCATCTCGCTCTGGGTAGACATTGTCCGACGTATGTTTGCGATCGCGGCCTCGCCGGACGCGACCTTTCTCCCCAAGCTCGCCGAGTTTTACGACATGGCAACGAGCAACATTCAACTAGGTTGGATTCACTGGCTAAGAGCTCTGGGCTTGGCCGAGCGAGCGGAATTTTGTAAGAGGCAAATCAACCGTTATGGGGGCGATCTCAAGGATCTGAACAAAGGCGGGATTTTGCCTCTTGTGTAGGTGGACGGTGCATGAAAAGTTTGTTCTCGATGTTGGCATAAGAGGCGTCTGGCGGTGATTAGCGTCTTCATGCAAGTGGAAAAAATGGAAAAAAGGTAGAAACAAATGCTAGATGTGCAGCAACAGTCGCCTGTCTTCACAGTGATGAACGGCCTTATCGTGCATCTAACAATGTGAAAGGCCTGACCAGAGTTGAAGTCAAAACCATCCTTGAGGGGGTTGGTTTAGGGTACAATAGGCTCTTCGTACGGCGACTCAATCGCAGCCAATGACAAGAAGAAACGCTTGAATCATTGCCCATTTCGGAAAGTGGTCCCTGCCCCAAAGTGTACGTACCCTTACATTTGTCATCGCCCGCGCTGGAGCCTGGAAAGCAGTCACTTACTGACTTCCTCCCTCAACTAGGAGTCATCGTCATCAAGGTTCACGCATCGAGGGCAACCTCTATTTTCCTCCTTCAAATTCTGATCCTTCCCCCATCTCGGACGACGCTTTTTCCTTCTAACTTTCCAGACACTGGCGAGATTGGGCTAGACTTGAGATACATTGACGCATCAATCTTCGCCCTTACTCACGCATGCTTACAGTCAACGTTCGGCCTGCGTGCATGCCTCCCATCTTGCGCTTCCGTGACTGCGCCGAAGAATCAATCATGACAGAACGGGTAGGCATCTCATCCTGATAAGTAGAGCGCGGAACTCTCTCTACCCGACTGGTCTTTTATTTCATTCCTCTCACACCTCAATCGACATTTCGACCATGGGTCAAGAGCGAGATCAGGGCGAGGGCGATGCTGGCGAAAGTCGTGGCGCTCTCGTCAACAGAATGCTGGCGGCTGCCAAGGAAGCCTCACACGACGAAAATGTTGCCAGTAGTACGCAAATAGCGGGGATGAGCGAGGAAGATGCCCTGAAGAACCTGACGGGAGCCGTGCGAGACCAGAATGATGTCGAGCGTGACATAACCCTTCAAGCCAACACGGCGTTGATGGAAGCGGAAGATACCAAGGACAAGACCAGAATTGCAAAGCTCGAATCGACCAAGCAACGGCTACAGCTGCAGCTTGACAAGGAGAAGAAGAGACTTGAGCGCGTCGCTGGCAACCCGTACCAATCCCGAAATGTGAACAAAGAGATTGCGAAGCTTGAACAAGAGATTCGTCAGGTCACCCAAGATGCGTCTGATTTCCAGTCTCGCATTGACAAACGTCATCAAGAGGATCCATTGCAGATAGCCAACCCTTCTTCCAAGTCCAGCAGGCTACCCGGTGAAAGTCATCGTGAGTATCTTATTCGGACAGGAAAGATCACGCCTTTTGCAAGACTTGGCGGCGCCAGGCCCCCCGGTCTAGAAGGCCAATTGGCCGACACAATCCTGGACGCCGAACAAGAGTCATTGGCCGAGCAGCTCGGCGCAGACACTCAGGGGCCAACCTCGCATCAGCTGCTGCGTCGTCCCGGATTCGCCGACGAGGCAGAGCCGAAACGACGCGAAGCTCCAGCTTCTGTTGCAGAATCGGAATTCTCATTGCGCCCGCGAAAGAAGCGACGGGTGCAAAAAGAGCCAAGTCCGTCGGCCGACTTTACTCCTGGTGCCTCATCGGGCTCCGAGTCTGCCGATGTCACCGTTTGGCAGCAGGGCACCGAGGACGACCTGGTGAGGCAGCAGAACCGCAAGAAAAAGATCAAGGACAAGGCCCAAGAGCAGGAAGAAATTGATCTCAGCAAGATCGATGATGGTAACGAAGCACATTATCAAAAGCGACTCAAAGACTGGATTTCTCGAAGGAGTAGAGCCAGACGGGCCCGTGGCCAAGCTACAGACTCAGTCGACGCTGAAAACGATTCCGAAGAAAAGGAGTGGTTCAAACCTGCGCCCGATTATGCGGATCACTACTTTGACGACGACCTCAAATTGCCTGGTGACATCCACCCTTCCCTTTTCGGGTATCAAAAAACTGGTGTGCAGTGGCTTGCTGAGCTGTACAAACAGCGCGTCGGCGGCATTATCGGAGACGAGATGGGGCTAGGCAAGACTGTACAGCTTATTGCTTTCATCGCCGCCCTTCATTGCAGCAAGAAGCTGAAGCGCCCCGTCATCGTAGTTGCGCCAGCAACTTTGCTCCGACAATGGGTCGCTGAATTTCACCGTTGGTGGCCCCCGTTGAGAGTTGCCATTTTGCACTCGTCGGGCAGTGGCATGCTGAACCCCCGGGCAGAGGACGAGTATGATGTTGAGAACTACCGTCCTGTCGGCACCAAGTCTCAGAGTGCTGCAAGACGGATCGTCAAGGGAGTCGTCAGCAAAGGCCATGTGCTTGTGACGACTTATACTGGCTTACAGACCTATGCAGATGAGCTACTCCCGGTGGAGTGGGAGTACGCCGTTTTGGATGAAGGCCACAAGATTCGCAATCCAAATGCAGAGATCACCGTCACTTGCAAGGAGCTGAATACACCAAACCGTGTCATCCTCTCCGGCACACCCGTGCAGAACAACTTGACTGAGCTTTGGTCTCTGTTTGACTTTATCTACCCGATGCGTCTTGGCACTCTGGTCAACTTTAGAGCCCAGTTCGAAATTCCCATTCGACAAGGCGGCTATGCGAATGCATCCAATCTCCAGGTAATGACCGCCGAAAAGTGTGCCGAGGCTCTCAAAGAGACTATAAGCGAATACTTGCTCCAGCGTCTCAAGGTGGACGTTGCGGCGGATTTGCCCGAGAAGACAGAGCAGGTATTGTTTTGCAAGCTGACTGACGGCCAACGCGAGGCATACGAGACGTTCCTCAAGTCGGATGAGGTGTCTGCCATCCTGAACAGAAGACGGCAGTCTCTCTATGGCATCGACATATTGCGCAAGATCTGCAACCACCCTGATTTGTTGGACAAGAGCCTTTCGAACAAAGCAGGCTACGACTTTGGCAATCCGAGGGTCTCTGCCAAGCTTCAGCTCACCAAGGACCTGCTGCAGAATGTCATGATTCCCAACGGGCACAAAACGCTACTATTTTCTCAAGGCAAGCTTATGCTAAACATTATCGAAAAATGTATGGGAGAATGCGGCATCACCTATGTTCGCATGGACGGAGAGACGCCCGTCGACCAGAGGCAGCCGATGATTGACAGGTTCAACACGGATCCAGACATACATGTCTTCCTCATGACGACGCGCACGGGCGGCTTGGGAACAAATCTGACGGGTGCGGATCGCATCATCATTTTCGATCCAGACTGGAATCCTTCTACCGATTTGCAGGCGCGTGAGCGCGCTTGGAGACTTGGACAGAACAAACCTGTCAAAATCTACCGTCTCATGACGGAGGGCACGATCGAGGAGAAGATCTACCATCGCCAGATCTTTAAACAATTCATGACGAACAAGGTCTTGAAGGACCCGAAACAGCGCAGTTCATACGATTTGTCAGACCTTTACGACCTGTTCAGCTACAACGCTGGAAAAGACGCGGCCCTCGAGCGAAGCGAGGTCTTCAAGGGAGCCGAGGTCGACCTGGCTAGTGCGGCACGCAGCGCTGGTGATACGCAGAAATTACAGCCCATTGGCAACGTGGGTAGCAAGCATGTCGATAAAGAGCGGCAAGAGCTTCAGCAAATGGACCTGGTTGCGGCAATGGAGGATTTCAAGGAGGCCGACTCTGTACATGATGAGAAGCGAATGCTCGAAGGGATTTTTGCGCGCTCCGTCAATAGTGCGTATGACCACGAGCAGATCGTCAACGGGCCGCAAAAAGCGAAAGCAGATGTTGGAGTGTTGAAACAAGAAGCAAATGAGGTGGCGCGACAAGCTGCTGCTCACCTGCGCCATGCTGCCGAACAGGCTCGTCACATCCCCATTGGAACGGTGACGTGGACTGGCGAGGTGGGCTCAGGGGGTCGCCCGGGCGGAAACCGTCGTCGAGGCGGACCCAGCTCCGCCGGCGTCATGAGCAACCTGGCGGAACGTCAAGGCTTGAATGGCGGGAGCGCCAGCAGCTCCCGATCCGGAACGCCTGGTGCTGACAAGAACATCAAGTCAAGAGATTTTGTGGCCTTGATCAAGGCCTTCATCAATCGTCATGGTGGCCGTGTGCCCAGCAAGATGTTGGTAGACCACTTCAACCCACTATGTCCCGGCAAGAAGCAGAGCGATGAGTTCAAAGCGGCCTTGGATCGCGTAGCGGTGCTCAATAAGGTCGGCGGTACAGGGAGAGGGATCTGGTCACTCAAGCCTGGAGCTTGAAGTAGGTTTCGGGGCATGACTGACTTGACTAGATGGCTCACATTGGTGATGCGTGATGCAGCAGGGCGTAGAGCGGAGCAAAGTTCAGATTTAGCGACGGTGTTCAAGGAAGTCCTACTTGGAATAGTCAGGACTAGAGCGTTTCGTGATGACACAATTGAGTTACACTGAGCACGTGCGTAAGGTTCACTTCGGGGTTTGCATGGTCTGACAAGGAGTGTTGTTCATGTGCCTTCTTCGGGCGAATCTACATCTCAGCTAAGGCAGTATCAAACCGTCGTTTGAGCCAGCAAAGCGTCGTAGATTGGGGACCAGGCACAAGGCCGTTCCCCTCGTTTTTCGCAACGCCACAGAGAAACCAGAGAGCCAAACTCCTGCCCAGCCCAAGTAATCCATCGCCAATAAATCAGAGACGACGACCACGGCGACCACCCTTTCTGCGGGTAGAGTCGGAGGGGGTGGGAGTGACGTCCTCAATGCGGCCAATCTTCATGCCAGCACGGGCGAGGGCGCGGAGGGCAGACTGGGCGCCGGGGCCGGGGGTCTTGGTGCCGTTACCTGGAGAGACGGTTTAGTAAGGCTGGGACCAGCTGGGCCAAGGTTTCCAATGCAACATACCACCAGTGGCGCGGATCTTGATGTGGAGAGCGTTGATGCCGAGCTCCTTGCATCGGGCGGCAACATCCTGAGCAGCCAACATGGCAGCGTAGGGAGAAGACTCGTCACGATCGGCCTTGACCTTCATGCCACCGGTGACACGGGTGATGGTCTCACGACCGCTAGACATTCTTGTTAGCGCCCGTCATTCGTGGTGGCGCAATTCGAGAAATCGCATTGGAGGTCGACGAACCTGAGATCGGTGACGTGGACGAAGGTGTCGTTGAAGGAAGCGAAGATACGAGCGACGCCAAAGACGAGCTCGCCTATGACGAGGTCAGCCAAAGTTTCTCCAGGGCGCTCATCCACGGGGCCAGCAACGCACCATCGCGGACAGAGGGGCCCAAGGAGATGTTCTCCTTAGGAGCGGCGACTTTCTTGGGAGGGGCCATTGTGAAATCTGGTGTCGTCTGGTTTCTCGTCCGTTTGCGACTGAGGAAAGCACAAAGTCGAAATATCGCGACGGGCACGACTTGGTGTTCTGGATAGAGGTGGGTGGATTCGGGCGGTGGGGCCCGGCAGAAAAGCTCCCCTCGGATCAGCGAAAAAAAGTGTGTGCCCGCCGCCAAAACCCTACCCTATCGGGCGAGTGCCAGGCGGTCAAGGCCCCACCCTCGCAGAAAGGAGCCAAGGAGGAAGCCGAAAAAAAGCTTCGAACTTCTTCTTTTTCCTCTCCACCACCACGACCGCCAGTACTAACCGTCAACAATCCGCAGTCGACGTCGCCAAAATGGTCGCCACGTATGTCCTCCCTCCCTGATTGGTGTCGAAATGGGCATCGAAAACAGCCCGGTTCTTCGAGATATTTGGAAGATTGTTCGTGGTCCTCTCGCTGGGCAGACGGCTCCGGTCATACCGCGTCTGCCAGCTCGATCTTTCCCGGGCGCCTCCCTCCCTCGTCCAGACTCGTTACGCGGCTTTGGCGTTTGAGAGACGGCGCTCGGGGTGTTGGGAATGACGATGTTCGTCTTCCTGAAATTCATTGTTGCCTCTGCAGTCGCAATGCCCGCAATGGGCCTCGACGACTTTGCACGCAACCAATTCTTCCTGGACATTTGTCCGGGGTCGTTGTCGGATGAGCGATAAGAGGCAATGGTGCGGAGTTTCTCTCCCGCCTCGTCCTTGGCCTCACCGATTAAATTCATCTCGAGTCAGCCAAGGCGGGAATGTCGCGCTACAGCTACAATTCTCGCACCGGCGCTCTTCCCATACCACGGTATGCTGGACCCGTACTAATCTGACATGTGCTCACAGTACCGTTCCCACCAACGACCAGATCCTGGTCCCTGAGAGCCTTCTCAAGAAGCGCAAGAGCCAGGAGAAGGCTCGCGCTGAGCGCACCGCCGCCATCCAGAAGAAGAAGGCTGTGAGTATTTCTCCCATTTCCTTTTCTGCTCGGCAACATGATGTACAACACACACCTTCAACTAGACAAGTCGATGCTGTTGAAAGTTAACCTTCTTTCGGGTCTGACTTGCCACGCAAAATCCAACTTTTTTGATGCTTTCGTGTCGAAGCAACTGCTAATTCTCGACCCAGGCCAACAAGGAGAACCGCAAGGTCATCTTCAAGCGTGCTGAGAAGTACGTCAAGGAGTACCGCGATGCGGAGCGCGAGAAGATCCGTCTGGCCCGCGTCGCCAAGAAGGAGGACTCTGCCTACATCCCTGCCGAGGCCAAGTTGATCTTTGTTGTCCGCATCAAGGGGTAAGTCCTACTTCATTGTCAGTCACTCAATAGATGCTAACCTGCGGCCAGTATCAACAAGATGCCTCCCAAGCCCCGCAAGACCCTCCAGCTGCTCCGTCTTCTGCAGATCAACAACGGTGTCTTCATCAGGGTCACCAAGGCCACCACCGAGATGCTCAAGATTGTCGAGCCTTGGGTTGCCTACGGCTACCCCAACCTCAAGTCCATCAAGGAGCTCATCTACAAGCGTGGATACGGCAAGATCGACAAGCAGCGCATTGCTCTCACCGACAACGCCGTCATTGAGGAGAACCTCGGCAAGTACGGCATTGTCTGCATGGAGGACCTTGTCCACGAGATCTACACCGTCGGCCCCAACTTCAAGCAGGCCTCCAACTTCCTGTGGCCCTTCAAGCTGAGCAACCCCACTGGCGGTTTCCGTACCCGCAAGTTCAAGCACTTCATCGAGGGTGGTGACCTGGGCAACCGTGAGGAGCACATCAACGCCCTCATCCGCCAGATGAACTAGGCGGGTCGTTACGTCGACTGATTGGGATTGCTTGATGGTCTGGGAAAATGCATGGTCGCCTGGCGTTGGTATCTCGGCAATGATTTATGGAAATTGATCCTTGAATGATACCAGAGCTACCATGAATCTGTGAAACCCATCTAACGCTGCCAATGCTTGTGATCGCCGTGAAATGCTTGTCGTCTGCTCCATGAAACCTTCCTAGTTGCTATGGAATCAACGCCACCTGAGTATCCCCTTCACGTGAGCAGCGCGACCACTAGACTACTATGTTCATGCTGGTTCCATGTAGTCGACTGAGGAGTTTTGTAAAGCTTTTGCTAGGTTCAGCCTTTGATGTCAAAGCTACTGCCGCAGCCGCAACTGCTCGTCGCATAAGGATTGTCCACGATTTTAAATTGTGAACCAATCAACTCCATCGTATAGTCAACCTTGCTCCCCTTGAGCAGGTCCAGGGATGCCTCGTCGAGTATTATTCGCGGGTTCTGAGAATACGCCGTGCTGTTATCGGGCTCGTCTGAGAAGTACTGCAATATTGTATCGTCCTCATTGACGATGGACGACCATTCCTGGCCGCCTTCGGCCGGGATCGTGACTAGGCTCATGAGGTATTGGAAGCCATGACAGCCGCCGCTTTCGACTTGAATGCGCAGGGCAAGATTGGGATTGTCGTCCTTTTTCATGATTTCTGTCAAGCGCTGGAAAATGCGGCCAGTCAGCCTCGTATCACGAAATCGCTCAGCAATAGAGGATACCTTGGCAGCTCGAGGAGTTATTTCCAGCATCATCTCGTTGCCATCTTCGTCCTGTCTCGGGTTCAAGGTGACTTTGGTGGCGTTGCGACTAATAGACGCCGAGAAAGTTCTCCGTTGAAAGGGCCGTGACAAAGAAGCAGGTAGCTTGCAATTTGCGCGGTAGCTCGGCGCGCGCCTCGACGCAGGGTTACGATAGCTTCTTGGTACAAGAAATTCGAGGGCGACTGGAGTTCGAGTGGCGGAAACAGAATAGCCGCGGTTGGCTATCTGGATAAACGACCGAGCGGCGGATGCGCTGTTCGCGCAGCGAAAAGACACCATAATTGGGCGGAGTGCAGCACTGCTGTCTAGGTTCGGATGTGTTTTTGGAATTTCGGGAGGAAGAGGACGGAGACGGGGAATATTGGCTGTAAGTACCCGTGGGCGGTGATGAAGCCGGCTACGGGCGGAATTTCAGAACTTGATGATGAAGCTGCAAATGCAGTCTCTAGCTGAGAGTGAATGCTGATGTAAGCATGGTGCTCACAGTGCCCGAATGCTCCGCATCTCGGGGGAGGCAATGGTGCCAGAGCAGGCTTGGCTGCTTGTAGGTACCTTTTGGCGCCTATAGCGCCAGGCCAGTACCTCTGCTGCTGAGGTGCAGGGAGTCACGTTTCGCTTAGCCACCAGTCACAGGCCCCACTTCGCACCAAAATTATCAATTTTTCGACCCTCAAGTCACGCCCGGACGCTGGAAGCAACCCCGCGCAATTCGCGAGACTCCCCCTTTGAGCCAGCTCAGCAACCTGTGCCCAAGGAGAACCACCGTCGAAATGTCTCGATTTTTCCGCGGCGGAGACGACAGCTCGTCCGACTCCTCCAGCGACGAGGAGGAGCTCTACTCCGGTGAGGAGGAGGAGGACCAGCAGGTCGACCAGAACGACTCGGACGAGGACTCTGACGAGAATGCGTCCGACGACAGCGACGATGATTCCAGCAGCGACGATGACGGAAAGGCCAAGGGAGCCTCCAAGTTCCTGAGGGACATGGACTCGGAGAGCGAGGACAGCGATGACGAGGTTCGAGCCAAGGTCAAGAGCGCCAAGGACAAGCGGCTCGACGAGCTCGAGTCATCCATCAAGCAGATTGAGAACGGTCAAAAGAACGGAGACTGGACCCTGATTTCGGCCGGTACGTCGGAAACATGGAAAAATTTGATATCATGCGAACAGAGGTAGGCTAATGCGTCACAGAGTATGACAAGCTCAACAGGCAAGTCATCAAACTGCAGGATGGCGGCAAGGCCCCCAAGCCCTACATTCGCATCTGCGCCGAGCTCGAGGACTTCATGAACGAGGCCCTGGCCAAGCAAAAGGTCACCCCGAAGAAGATGAACGCCACCCAAGCCAGAGCCCTCAACGCCGTCAAACAAAAGATCAAGAAGACCAACAAGGAGCATCAAACACAAATCGACGCCTACCGAGCAGACAAGGATGCCTTCATGGAGTCTGAGGAAGAGGACGAGGTCGTGGTCGTTAAGCCCAAGAAGGCGCCCAAGTTTGACGTCGAGCCCGTCAACGAGGAAATGGACGACGAGGGCTTTGCCACTGTCGGCAAGGGTGGTCGGACTCTGCAGTACACGCCCGAGAGCATCTTCAAGCACCTGCGAACCATTATGGAGTCGCGTGGCAAGAAGAACACCGACCGTGTTGAGCAGATTAAGGTCATGGAGAAGCTCAACGAGATCGCCAACACGCCTTACCAGCAGATCCGAGTCCTGCTCACGCTCGTCTCGGCCCGTTTCGATCTTGGCTCTGGCACCTCCAATGCGATGCCCCTAGAGCACTGGAAGGCTGCCGAGAAGGAGCTCTCCTCGCTTCTCAAGATTCTCGAGTCAAACCACGACTACGTCGTTGTTGAAAATGCCGAGGAATGGGATGACGACGAGAAGCCCCCGACGCTGCAGCCCGGCGAGAAGTACATCAAGGTTGCCGGCAGCATCGTCTCATATGTCGAGAGACTCGATGACGAGCTCATCCGCTCCCTGCAGAGCATCGACCCTCACACCTCCGAGTACATTGAGCGCCTCCAGGACGAGGGCGCCCTGTACAACATCATTTTCCGCGGTCTCCTGTACTACGAGCAGCTGCGCAAAGACGAGGCTCTCCAGATTCCCCAGGATAGCATCAACCGGATAGTCATGCGGAGACTTGAGCACGTCTACTTCAAGGTGCGTGAGCTGAGCTCTATGAACTCTGGGAATTACATACTGACATGATGCATAGCCGGCCCAAGTCGTGAAGACCTTTGAGGAGAATTGCTGGAAATCAGCCGGCGACAAGGTCGAGTCCGTCATCACCCCTCGCGCCCAGGCCCAGGATGCGGGTAATCTGGTCAACGTTCTCTGCAACTACCTCTTTAGCAACAGCGAGGGCATCATCCGCGCGCGAGCCATGCTGTGCCAGGTCTACTTCCTCGCACTCCACGGCGAGTACTACAAGGCCCGCGACATGATGCTCATGTCGCACTTGCAGGAGACGATTCCCAACTTCGACGTCCTCAGCCAGATCCTGTACAACCGGACGCTGGTGCAAGTCGGTCTCTGCGCTTTCCGCAAGGGCCTGGTGTATGATGCGCAAAACACTCTGCAGGAGATTTGCGGCAGTGGCCGGCAAAAGGAGCTGCTCGCCCAGGGTGTCATGATGCAGAGGTACAACCAAGTGTCTCCCGAACAGGAGCGTCTCGAGAAGCAGCGACAGCTTCCCTTCCACATGCACATCAACCTGGAGCTGCTCGAGTGCGTCTACCTGACGTGCAGCATGCTGCTCGAGATTCCTCTCCTGGCCCAGACTGGATCCTCGCCCGACGTTCGGAAGCGCATCATTAGCAAGACGTACCGACGTATGCTCGAGTACCACGAGAGGCAAATCTTCACTGGCCCGCCCGAGAACACGCGTGACCACGTCATGCAGGCTTCCAAGGCTCTGGCCGCCGGCGAGTGGAAGAAGTCAATCAACTTCATCCACAGCATCAAGATTTGGGAACTGATGCCCAACTGCGAGGAGATCAAGACGATGCTCGCCAAGCAGATCCAGGAGGAGGGCCTGCGCACCTATCTCTTCACCTACGCCCCCTTCTACGACACCATTGCCGTCAGCACGCTGGGCAGCATGTTCGAGCTCGAGCCTTCCAAGGTCGCTGCGGTCATCAGCAAAATGATTAGCCACGAGGAGCTCGCAGCCTCCTTGGACCAGGTTACCTCGACCGTCATCTTCCGCAAGGGCGTTGAGCTCAGCCGTCTCCAGTCACTGGCGCTCACCTTGTCGGATAAGGCCAGCGCCCTCATCGAGACCAACGAACGCACGCTGGAGCAAAGGACGCAGGGCACGTCCAACGCCTTTGAGCGTCAAGGCGGTCGCGGCCGCGGCGGTGCTAGGACAGGCCGGGGCGGCGGTCGCGGCGGTGCACGAACGGGAGGCAACCCCCAGAGGCAAGCAGGCGGCACGCAATTCACTGGCGGTGCCCTGGGTGCGGCTGTCCGGGGCTGAGGGGAGCCGTCAGCGAGATCGGTTACATTTTCCGGGTGCGCACCGGTTGGGGGGCAAGTGGTTGGAGGGGAAATTTCTCGAGTCTTGGCATGGGTTTACGGTTGCGATTTCACGAGGTAAGTAAAAGTCAAGACAGCAAGACGGGGAGTTTTTGCACTACGTCGTTGTTTCTGAGATTGAGGCAGAAACGGGCTTGATGAGTGCATGATGGGATAAATAGAATGGCCATCATAGTCTCAAGCTCTCATTAACTTGTGTGATTGTATTGCGTTTGACAGTCAACGTCATGAACGGAAGTAACCGTAGCCATCTTAGCGTCTGAGCAACGTGAAAGCTTTCATGTTGAGGCCTGTTTTCTATACGGATAGCCTTGATCCCTTGAGAATGTTCTGTTTACGCCGACTCTTCAAGAAACTTGGACCACTTCCCCAGTCCAACGTCGCCCAGCCCTCCGTCTCCTTACCAGAAGGACGCCTGCGCACAAGGGTGTAGGACGACGCTGCTGTTCGCCCATGAATCTGCGTGGCCAGCCACGAGCAGCATCCCAGCGCGCGCGGCAGGAAGCAGGGCACGGCCTCGACAACGCACGCACGCGCCGGCCTCACCGCTGCAGCGGCAGACCGGCGGCCGCCCAGTGCAGGTACCAGAAGAGGCCGAGCAGGCACAGGCCGATGAGCATGCCGAAGTTGAGGAGGGGATTGAGGTCGTGGCGCCACGAGACGGCGGGCTGGGGCGTCTTGAGAAAGGGCGCGCCAAGGTCGTCGTCGTCGTGGTGGCCGTCGTGATGCCCGGCGCGCGTCATGCCGTCGGGGAGGCGCTCCTCGTCGGTGTCGTAGCGCGAGTAGCGGCTGGGCATGGCGGATGGATGCGGATCGGGACGGAGTTTGGGGAGGGGCGGTTTGCGATGCCGGTTCTCGTGTGTTTTTTCGTGTTGGCTGGGACTGGTTTGCGGGTTGAGAGGAGGCGTCGAGGGTGAGGAGGTTGCGAGTCGCAGGATGAGTTGGGCGCAGGCTAACGCTGGTACCTGGGCCTACGTCAGCGGGACGCAGGGTCCTCCGGGCAGCGGGGAGCGACTCTGTGTTTCAAGTCGTGCCGCGTCTTTGCGACCCGAGCAGAGCACGACTCTCGGCCAAGTCATTCACGGCAAGTCGTCGAGCCAGCGGCATGCTGCACAGGAGCCTCCGTTACTTTTCTCGCCGTCGTCACATCATCTACCGATGTCGGCCCCAACCCGAGACTACAGTACACACTAACCCCGTTGCGTCTTCCGGAATTTCGGGACTCGGCACGGCTCCGGCCCCGGCACGGCCCCGCACAGCAAACCGCCCCCGTGGCGACGGCCCCCCCGTTTCCATCTCCGACCCGGGGCATCCAGCCCTAGTCTTGTTTGGCCGACGACAGGGCCTCTCGGACCAGCCTGATCATGCGGGTCCTCTGAAATAGGTAGTCGGTGAGGCGCTGATGAACCCACGGCAGGCCCCTGACGAGGCGAGTGACAAGAGTCCATCCTCCGGTCCAGACGACGTCGGGGCTGCCGCCCAGCCAGCCGCCGAAGCGGCCTCGGCCCTTGATGGATTCGGCCACAATCCGACGCGCGACGACGTCCGCCGACACCAAATCCGCAGCCCATGTCCTCGTCTGCTGCCTCACAAAGACGGGTCGCGCGGGCGCGTAGAGGGATCCCGGCTGCAGCTCATGCAAGTTGTTGCGGTCAATGTTGGACAGGACAATGCCGCCCATGATGACCATGACGCGCACGCCCAGGGGCTTGAGCTCCCAGCGCAGGCCGCGCGAGTAGTCGTTGAGGGCGCTCTTGCTCGACGTGTAGTTACTGCCAAACAGGAGGTCGAATTCGGTGCCCATGCTCGACATGTTGACAATGAGCCCGCGGGCGGCCATGAGGAGGCCGCTGAAGGACTTGCACATGCGCATCGTCCCAAACAGGTTGACCTCGTACAAGTCCTTGACGGCCTGCATATCGGAGTCGAGCAACGGCATCGTGTAACTACGGCCCCTACGAGCTCATCGTCAGCAATCTGGTCCCCGCCGTCGACAAGGTTTTGCGACGCACGCGTTGTTGACGAGAATGTCGAGCTTGCCCCCCGTCATCTCGGCCGTCGCCGCTCTGCACGCGTCGACGCTCGCCTGGTCCGTCACGTCGAGCTGCAGCGTCCGGATGCCCGCGTCCGCCAGGCTCTCGAGCACCTCGGGCCGGCGAGCCGTGGCAATGACGATGCATCCTATGCCATCACGGTACCCGTCAGTCACCAATGTCTCGCCCGGGGCGCTCGCGAGACCGAAAGAGGCGAACCTCGATGGTGATACTCGACGGCCAATGCGTGGCCGATGCCTCCGGGCGAGCATCTGGGACGGCGGCGTCAGCGAGTCTCTTGAATCCAGGGGATGGCAGATGGAGCTCAACGCACCCCGTAATGAGCACACTCTTGGCCATTGTCTCGAGTCCTCGGAGATGGATATCGTGCAAAAAAGTCGCCTCGCTTGTCATGAAGCGTAGTTGGGTTCGCGTCCGCCTTCTCAAGGTGCAGAGAATCACTCGTCGAGGCCATCCGCCGTCGGCATCGCTCCCGTTAACTTGGCCCCTGGTGCACCACGAGGGAGAGGAAATCATGTCGCTCGTTCCCGTCGCACACGCACAACTAATCACTAGGCGGCCAGACCTTCTGCCGAGCGCCACGACATAGGATCGTTGGTCAGTCGACTCGAAAACTCCTCTTGGCGCGGCTTGCTCGTCCGCTTCCCCCGTGCCGCCTCTTCAATTCCTTGCATTGTGTCACCGCAAATGGCTGTTTACGGCTTCTCTGCGGTGCGCAACCGCGTGATTCGACGAGCAAAATTTTGGCACATCAAACTTTACGTCCATCTCTGACCGGCATCGTTGGCTTCGGCTGCCTGACGACATGGAGCGCAGTGCCGCCTGCAAGCCGCATGTCGTTTCGCGAGAAAATGCAAGAAAAACACGGTGGCGCACTCGATTGTATTGCTCTTGCGCTCTGGCCTGTAGACCGGACGCGATGCTGGGATCCCGAGGTGAACGAAGCCGAGAAACGCCGCCGCCGCTCCCTGAACGCTATGCTGCAATATCCAATATCCAATATCCTGCCTAGTCCTGTCTGGAAGTTGAAACCGCGTGGCCGATTCCGTCAATGTCATTCATCTTGGCATGGCAAACCGTTCCGACTCGGATCCATGCATCTGCGCCGGTAGGCTCGTCCCATCCATCTCGTACACCTGGTCTTGGTTCCAGGCCGGCTTGAACTCCGCCGCCGCGGGCGCTGCCGACATGTCCTTGCCGTCACTTGCGTCTTGGCGATGCCGATCGCCTTCGTTGAACGGGGGCGGCAGGATCGTAGCGGCCGCCTCTTCGTGAGCGGCCTTGCGCCGGCGATGCTGGAACAACAGGAAGGACAAGCCCGCCACGGCTGCGACGCCTCCCACAGCCACGCCAACGCCAATGCCTATCCTGGCGCCCATTGTCAGGTGCCGTGCAGGCTTCACCGAGGTGTCATCTTGGTGCTCTGTGGAGGACGCCGACGGTGCATCATCCGTGGACGTGACTGTGACCTCAACCGTCGTCGTCGGCCTGCTACTCACGTTCTCCGTCGTCGTCGTCGTCGGCCTGCTACTCACGCTCTCCGTCGTCGTCGTCGCCGACGGCGCCGCGCTCGTCTTGGTCTTGCGTCCTCGCCCGTTAGCCACGGCGAAGAAGTCGCTTTGGCTGACGCTCATGGGTGTGCGAGAGTCGGCGCAGGCTTGGGCCATTGTGCGGTACACGGACGCCACGTCGGCACTGTCCCCCGTGCCCAGACACCGTGCTGTGTTGGTGATGAAGCTGCCGCCATTGCCACAGAGACACCCGTTGAGCTCTTGGCTGTCGGAGCCCTGGCACTGCGCCCGCGTCGCCGCCTCGTAAAGACAGGGTTGGGCGTTGACGGGATAGAATGAAAAGTCGTTATCCAGGGCCGTGGACTTTGCAATCAACAGGCACACGCTGAGAGAAAGGCTGATGAGTATTCGATTGAAATGACAAGATTGCCTTGGTGTCGCCATGGTGTATCGATTGGTGGAAATATCGGACGAGTTGTGTGCTGCCTATCGAGGCCGCTGGACAGCTGCAGACTGGGTTGAAACAGCAGAATAGGCATCAATCTCTTGTCCTCGTAACAACTTTTGGGGGATGATTTTGGGCCAAGGCGTCATGAGACCCTCAACGACAATGCTGTCCAAAGCCAAGTGAAAAGTGAGAGAGCGGACGGGGAGAAGTGGCGGCAGCGGCAGCAAGAGGCGGCATGAGAGCTAAGAGACGATGTCGATCCCGGATCCCGAACGACGACAAGTTCTTGGCTGGCAGAGCTCAAGTCGACGAGTTTCTTTTCGGGACAGCCTCGAGTCCGTCCGGTGCAGGCAAACCCCGTTTAATTGAACCCATCCGCAAATTTTCAACCGCGCTCGCCTCGATCCTTCGAGAGCCCCCTTTCCGGGTCGATGCTCGCCCAGGGCCAGGGCCCCCGGTAGCAGCAATCTCAAATTTTGGCCGGCGATCCCCTTGACAGTCTTACTATCAGCCCCAGCCACCAACTGCCGGGCGCGGCCAATCCGCTCGTGCAGCCTCCGCGCGGAGCCGCCTCGATGGCTAACTTACATCAGTAAGCAAGTCTATGCGCGATGTGGACGGACGAGGGCAACTTCGAATCTCACCCTACCTCGCGTTTGTCTCCTGTACGCGGGCCTTGTTAGCACAAAAGGTACCAAGGCGTGGCTGCAGCGTGGCAGCCAATATGTCTGTGCTTCCAATGGAAGTCATTGGCGACAGAACGAAGAGGGAGCACAAGTGGCCGCAGCCGACGCGAGGAGAGCCTTGGGCGGCCGGCGTGCCAAAATTAGCAAATAAACCGGGCTGCGAACAGTTAGTGATTACCGATCATGCAAGTTACGAGCAGAGACAATCCGTCCCGACCTCATACACCGATGTGACGGCATGTACGAAGTAGTTGACGCGCATCCTCTCGGCATCGGCCCACGACATGTCGTTCCTCTCGAGCAAAATGTCGCCAAGGCAGATTTTGCTTCGCCAAAGCCGCTCTGCTATGCATAACCTGGCACCGCAGACCCTCAAGTTCACGACGTTGACCTCATCCATCGCAAGCGCATCTCACCACTGTGTCACAAGGGACCGGGACACTTTGAAACGAGTCGATATTTTCGGCATTGCCTCTAATCGTCCAAGCAACTAACCACCGCCGTCGTAACGGTAGTAGTATGTCTTTTGGTTGTTGGCCCGCTTGCCATACGAAAGCTCGTTCCTCTTGTTGCGAAGGTTTCCCGCATCCCGCCCGCGCTGCTGCACCTTGCGCGCCAGGCGCTTCTTATCGTCCGAAACACCCATCATTCCTTCTGCTCCGCGAGGCACAAGAGCGCGGCCCCGTCCTTCTCGGACAGCCACTTCCCTGTTGCCGTTCCGGGCCTCACGGCCTCGATCTTCCCGGTCGGAACCTCCGTCCTCGATTGCAAGCCTCTCCGCCCTCTCCTCAGGAGTAGGATAATTGACGAGATTTTGTCGATAGTATCGGTTTAGCGATCGATGCCCGACTGATTTCCCTGACGGAAGGTGCAGCTCGTAATCGTCATAGAATACGGCGTGCGTATGCTTGTGCGCCCGTGAATGCCAGCCGTCAACCTGATGCCTGTTGCGTGGATCATGATGAGAATGGTGCGGGTGTTTGCTGAGGCGCTCAAACTGGTGAATGTGACCCTCTGCGGGCACCGCGGTCAAGTCTGCCGAATCGAGAGATGACACTGAACTGTCTGTTTCCCAGCCATCGGCATCTTCGTCCCCGTCTATTTCTTCACCATTTTCGCCAACAATCTTGGCGCGCCGTTTGGGGCCTAACTTGGCACCTCCGTGTTCGCCCTCCGTCGCTTCGCCGTCAGAGTCGTCTTCCTCACCGTCCGAGTAGGTGCTGCGGAAATCATAAAAATCGCCAATCCTCAGTTGTTCTTCCTCGGTAGTATAAGGGATTTTGCAGTGGCCCTTGTCTCTCATGTGAGTCTGCAAGGCAAAGATGGTCGACTTGTACTTGCCGCAACTCAGACATTCATGGTCCTCGCTGACTTGGCGTTGCAGGTGCTTGATGAGGCCCTCCAAGTTGGCGAGATACTGCCTCTCTGGAATGAACATGCCATGGAAGCGCTCCATGTGGGTTGCGTTGAGAGCTGCCGTGGGCGAGGCGTAGTTGCAAAAGAGACACGACTCAACAGTCCATGAAGGTTCGTAACCCATAGCTGTCGAAGCATCGTCTTGGGAAGTGCCGTTGACGTCCTCGGCCGCGGCTACAGGCTGGGGATGTGAGGGGCGCTTGACCGGAGATGGTCTCTGCTGTGAAACTGTCGCGTTCTGGAAGCTCTCGATGACCTGGTTGAACTCATCCTCGGCATCCGAGTCGAAACGACGCCGCGGTACCGCTGTCGGTTCGCCGAGCGAAAAGGTCGAGCTGATGACGGACGTTGTTTCGTCATCATGACGTGGTTGCGCGGCAGAGAGGTTCTGCTTGTGCTTTTGGCTCGACAGGTGATTTCGGTAGGCATTTTCGCTATAGTAGGTCTTTGTGCAGGCATCGCAGACACGCTCGAATAGGGCCTTGTCGGCCTCTGCTGTGGTCGCTGCCCGCGCCTGAAGGACCTTTTCGGTGAAGATTTCGGAGGATATGGGGGGCAACGAAGCCACTCGGCGCTTGAGGTTATATCGGCTGATCAAAGAGGAGCATGGGTCAGCAGAGCGGGGAGAATTCGTTCAGAACCAGCAAGAACTCACTGCCAGTCGCTCTTCATGTGTCCCTTTTGCAAGTCGATGTTGCGATATGCTACCTGGCAGGTGTTGCAGGTGTAGGGATGCGACGCTGCAGTGCCGACGACGCTGGCGCCTGCGTTGGCACTCGCCATGATGGCGGGTTTAGGGTCACAAACGACAGTCACTCGAGCAATGAAGGATGCGGGTGTATGAAGAGTCGTTGTCGGCACAAGGACGTGGAACCACAGCTGCGACGAGAGCTCGCGTCAACGACGTTGGACAAGGGAGTCTGCGAGTGTTTTGGATTTCTAATGGCGGTTTTGTGGCGACCAAGATTTCCGTGGTGGGGCGGGTTTTTTTTTGATGATGCAGGCACTGCGGGGCAGCCGGACCCCTTTCGCGTTAGACTTCCTTGGAGACTCTTGCCTCTTGTGCTCCTCGGCGATAAGTGACTTGGGCGATAAGGGATGGGGATGCGCTGAGCCAGCCTTCAGGTACGGTAGGGGCGGCAGAGGAAGTGTGTTTTGCTGGGTCATGAACACGTACTGTACCAGGTAGCAGTAGATAGGTACCTATTCTACAATCGGTAAATCTCACACCCGTTTGAGGAGGAAAACCCAGACAAAACCCGTCGGCATCCGTGACTTGAGAGTCCTCGACGTCCGCCTTGCCCGGAAACCAGCGTAGCCCCTGTAGGTAGGTATCGCCGAGGAATTGAATGGTTTGTACGTGGAGACTCAAGCCTCATGGATGCCGCTGTGGCCCGGCGTCGTTTCCGCGGTGGCCTCGAGAGCTGAGGCGTCATCTTGGCGGCCCGAGCTCTGGCTAGCGGCATGGAAAGCACCAAGCGGGCATTATCCCCCGTCTCAAGTACCCAGTAATATTGAGGTAAGGTATCCTCTCTGTTCAGTCCGTCATCAGTTTCGATCATTCCAAGGTTCAACTTGTGTTGGCGGACGGCTCATGAGTCTTCCAAGTGCGACTCGAACCATCTACGTCCATGAGATTGAAGTTCGAGAGTCGAGGTTTGAGGACACAAGAGAACAACGGCTTGTACTTCGTAGCAGTGGGAGACTTGTTAGATGTCACTCTGCGCTTATTCTGTTCGCAGCAGAGGGGGAAAGCACATTGGTAGAGCGGAGCCTGTCATTGGCTGCCTGAGCAGCGCCGCCAACCAAGCAAAGTCCCGTCCTTTTGCAGGCACGAAGCGCGTACCCAGATGTATCTGGGCTCGTCCTGTACTCGCCAATACCTCGAATCCGGCTACACGAGCCCCGTCTCACGTGTACCTATTCGTCATCGCCCAGCCCGTTCTCGCCTCTCTCACTCACGCTCTACTTCGTACTCTCTTCTCCCTCTCCAACGCTGCGCCTCCCCGATCCCATCCATCCGCCCCTACGCTGTACCTAGACTAGACATTCGATGCCTTTGGTTTTTCTCGTCGCCTCTCCTCAACCTCCCACCGTCCGACGCCCATCTGCCGCGAAGCGCCCTGCATCGATACCATCCTTCCGTTTCCTCCGTCTTGCAGCATGCGCCGTGACGTTTCCTCCTTCTAGTCCGCCTCAAGTCCACAGTCATGACTCCGTCGGCGCACGCCGCCGTCGGTAGCGACGACGCAGATTCGACTCATGCTCGGCATCGAAGAGAGGCTCTCGATCTGTCCGACCTGCTAGCAGGCCTCTGGCAGGAAGCCCCGTTCGCCCGTCTCCCCGACGATGCGCCCTCTGAGCTGCAAGACCTAGTCCAGGACATTGAGAATCCGCGCCGCGTCTATGCCATCCACAAGGCCACCCGTCGCCATGACTTTCAATTACTCGTTGACCGGTTTGTCCTCCCATAGCATCGCCATGCTGCCTCCAAACCCCGCCTGCTGACTGCCGTCTGGCAGCTATGTCTTTCAGCTTCGCAATGGCTGCGGCTCACCCCAATGTACGACATCGACTTGCTTTACTTGCCGTAAGCGGCTTGCGGGAAAGGCACCAATTAGACGATATACCCCCACGAGCGCTCGAACACTCGCCGTATACCTAGCCAGCCAAGATAGTCCAGAAAAGGGCCTGTGTCCTCATCTATGCCGCTCGAGGGATCCGCCTGCTGCCACAAACACCCTTATATTTTCCGCTCGATTCGCTGCGCCACCTTGGCTTGACCACAAGCCTCTAGGCAATACGTCTTACCCCGGCAAGGGAAAACCAAAACCTGATTCTAGACCGGTCAATGTTCCTGCCTCAAACCGACACGGCACTTCATCACGTCCCTCCACGCGCCGAAATGTTCCTGTAGCCGATAAGAGCCGCCACCGGAGTCATGCAGTAGCCACCGAGCCACCGACCGCATCGTCTCCGAAGCTAACTGTGCATGAACGGTCAGTGAGCAAGGACTATCGCTCGTTCGCCGCCGCTACCTTTGGAACCGTGGCCTTCAAGATGCTTGAGTGGCTCACCCCTCAAGGCATAGAACTCATGTCCAAAGAGCTACGCGACGTCGCCCAACCTGGATCGAGCAGTCCGGACACTCAAGTGCCCAGTGTAACAAATGAATCGAAAGAGAACCCGACAAAGGACTCCCCATTACAGCATCCGCCACCTCAAACGCCCAAGTCTCAAGATGCGTCGAAGAAATCTCAACGCGAGCGCGAGCGACGGCCCTCTGCGACCCCTGCGACCGGTGCCCCGCCGCAACCTAAAAACGCCACGAAAACCCGTCGCACCTCAAGAGGGTCTTTCTGCGCGCCGTCTTCTCCAAAGTCGACTCGAAGAGCATCAGTCGATTCTCGCTCCGCCGCGACGACAAAGGACGAATCTAAACCGCCATCCAGAACGGCTACTTTGAACGGCTTCCATCTCGACAAGCGATCGCGAACGGCGAAAATCGCGCCCAGCGTCATTGCCAGAGCGGTGCCTGAACTTCCGCTGAAGTCGGCGATCCTGGAAACCGTTCCTTGCCTGTCGCCACCCGTCGTCAATGATGTCAAGGATTCAGACCAAGGCTCCTCTGACGCTGGAGACGGCGACAGCAGTTTGGCAGGCTCAATTTTGAGTCCTGCAACTACCAGAATAGATGTGCCCATCAAGGAAGAGATCCAAGATGCAGACTCGGAACAGGACTCGGCACAGATCGACTGCCTTTTGCCGCAATCTTTACGCCAGCTCAATGTCGAGGTCGTCGACTTCATCTGTGATGTTTTCCAAGAGGATCACACGACGGAAAAGCTCTTTCACGGCCCCTTTCCCGTTGGCGAGCCGTACCCAAGTCCGCACGGTACCCGACCAAGGCTGGCGAGACGGCATCAGCATGGTCAAGCAATATCCAGGAAGCAATGGAAAGCCTTCAACGAACAAACGATATTCGACGTCCTTAGCAACCCGCAGTCCTTGGTTCGATCTTTCACGACCAATGGTAAGCTATTCGACTCGCACACGCTCTGGTATTGTATGCTTCGCATGACGAGGGTCGCGCCAAGTCTCGTGATGCACAGTCTCTGGTTGGCCGCGCGAAGCTTGTTCGCACCACCGGAATCACTCAAGAGCGTGCGCACTCAGGCGAGACCTCTCTTTGGCGGCAACCCAGAAACATTGTGCGATTTCGAAGCCGGTTGCATATTGTCGGTCTGCCTTCACGCCCTAGTGGCAGCGGCTCCTTACGTTTCGGATGCGAAAACGCTATACGAAATGTCGCGTGTCCGGTCTCACGGTCTGGTATTGTCTGGAAGCGGCATAGCGGCAAGACCACCGCCGTCCATGTGCCTGGAATACGACGATGTCTTTTCCAATGAGCTCGCCTTGAGGCTGGCCCGTCGCCTGTTTTGCGCTATTACGGCACGTCAATGCTTTGCCGACATCGCCAACTGCGACATCAAGAAGCCGGATAGCCGAGAAGAGGGCACTAATCTTCTGCAGCCGTTGATCGGTCAGCTCGATCTCTTGAATTCTGATCCGATCCGCCTGCTAGAATTCACACCCGCCGAGCGCCTTCTGCATGAAACCCGGGTTCCCACGCTGCTTTTGGATTGGGCAAGAGCGGTTTTGCTCCGGGAGTGGAATGGCCGCGCCGAGTTTGCTTGCGACGGCCCCTTTTACGGAGCCTTGTCGTTGATGGCAACTTTATGTGAGTATACCAGAAAGAGGGCAGTCACTTCAAGGGACCCAGCTGACATGCAATCAGTCGAACACAGAAACATGCTTCTCCTCGGAGATGTGCAATTCCGCGTCGATTTTCTTTCGGATCGACTTGACTCGATGGAGACGCCTGTTGGGTGGACGACCTTCACATCGACGAGACAGAAGCGTCACCTCTTGGACTACCCCTACTTGTTCAGCCCGGAAGCGCTAGTCACCTGGTTTCGAGCCATCAACTTTTCCAGGATGAGCCGTACGTTTGAAGAGTCTAGTTCACTCAAGACGCGCATGTGCGCCATCATCGACCCCGGTAGCCTTGTGACAAATCCGCACCACAAGACCGTTTTGCAAGATCTACTTAAGACGGCATCTTCCAAGTTCCTGGTGCTCGACATTAGGCGAAAGCACGTGGTACAGGATGCGTTTGATCAGCTTTGGAGGCGGCAAGAGCGAGAGCTGCTTCGCCCGCTCAAAATCCACCTGGGCGAGGATGGAGGCGAGGAAGGTTTCGACTCTGGCGGCGTTCAGCAGGAGTTCTTCAGAATGGCCATCGCAGAATGCCTAGATCCGAGATACGGAGCCTTCACCATTGACGACAGGACTAGGGCCGCTTGGTTTGCGCCCAGTTCCATCGTCGAAGAGTGGAAGTTTGAAATGGTTGGCCTGCTCGTCTCATTGGCCCTTTACAACGGCTTGACATTACCCGTGACCTTTCCAAAGGCCCTTTACCGGAAACTGCTGGGCCAACCTGTGGAACAGCTCTATCACATTGCCGATGGGTGGCCGGATCTGGCCAGTGGCCTCACAACCCTCCTGGAATGGGACGAGAAGGACGGACTCGTGGAAGACGTGTTTGCTCGGACGTATGAATTCTCCGTCGCGGTTTTCGGCAGCAACGTGACGCGTCAAATGACCAAGGACGGGTCGACGTGGCCCCAAGGAATCCCCCCGGCCGGTGGGGGAACGGGCTCCCGGACAGATGCTGAGGAGGCGCCCTTGGTGACGAACGCCAATCGCGACGAGTACGTGAGCGACTACGTTCGCTACCTGACCGACATATCAGTGAGGCCACAATATGCTGCTTTTGAGAGAGGTTTCCGGGCGTGTCTCGATGTCAAGTCGCTCTCACTCCTAACACCACCGATCCTGCAGTCTATGGTCGAAGGTGTGCAGGAGATTGACATTTCAGAGCTCAGGCGATACACGCGTTACGTCGGGTGGGACTCGTCCCATCGAACTATCAAGGATTTTTGGTCGATTGTGAAGCGATTCGACGATCGTATGAAGCGCAAGCTCCTCGAGTTTGTCACGGCCTCGGATCGCGTGCCCGTCGGCGGCATGGTCAACCTACAGTTCATTATACAGAGGAACGGAGAGCAGGAAGGCGAGGGCGGCCACTTGCCCACGGCGTACACGTGCTATGGGACACTTCTTTTACCGGAGTACAGGGACAAGGAGGTGTTGAGGGAAAGGCTGTGTATGGCGCTTGAGAACGCGCAGGGATTTGGCTTTGCGTAGATATTTCCGGAGCGTAGCATTTGGGAGCGAGGCCTGTTTGTTCAATTCATGATATTCCCTTGCAATAGACGTTTGGAAGTTTGTCCGCATCGGCGGAAGGCCAGGAGCCGGCCACCAAATCACTCGAGGCGAGGGGCTTGGGCCTGTAGGAAAGCAACGAAGCGCCTGATTCGGTCCACATGTCCCGGCGACACTGTCATGCTCCATGATTTTGATTTTGAGCAGGCGACGACTATTCCGTCATTTGCCGCACGTTAAAGTTTATCCTCTTATTCTCCATCCATCCCCGCCACTCGGCAAAGGCGCCGTCGTCGCGCGCGGGCCAGGCCTGCAGATGGCTCGGGCAGGTGCCCTTGAGGACCTTTGGCACGCCGTGCCAGGCGTAGCGGGCCTCGTTGGTCATGTAGATGGCGTCGCCGGAGCGGAGGCGGAGGAGGAGGTAGGGCTTGCCGCCTGCCGCGTCGTCGCCTGCGCGAGGGTGTGGGCAGGCGGCATCGGCGGCGCCGGTATTGTCGTTGGGGGCGATCATGAAGAGGCCGTCGCAGCCGAGGCTGAGGCTGACGAGGCCGCGGTCGGCGCGCTCGCTGACGTCGCGGTGCATCATCATTGTGTCGCCGGGGCTGTAGAGGTTCACGATGGCGGCCTGGGCGACGGTGTCCGGGAAGAGGGCGCCGAGAAAGCCGGCCAGGTCCGGCGGGAAGGCGGGCGGCTGGGCGTCCGGGTAGACGCGGTTCGTCCAGTCGTACTGGCCGCCGAGCGTGACCCAGTGCAGGCGTCGCTGCAGGACCTGCCGGGCGCTCAGCGGGCGGTGGACCGACGGGTCCTTGGGGCGGAACAGGCCCGGGGTGTCCGGGTCCAGGGAGAAGAAGGAGGCTGCGTCGGCATCGGGGGGCGATGGGCCTCGAGAGCCTTCGGGATATGGCAGCTCGTAGTGCAGGTGCATGTTGGTCTGGTGGCGCGGGTTGCCGAGGTCCCGGTGCAGCATCTTGTCCAGCAAGACGGCCTGCACGGGGGCCGGCACCAGGGACGGTATGACGAGGAGGCCTGTCGGGCCGGGGTCTTAGTCTCGACGTTTCACCGACCGAAATGCGCTGCCAGAGGTCCACTTGCCTGGGAGTAAGGGGTGAAAGAGAATGGGCGCGTCGGCGTCGGCGTGAGCGTCGAGCCCCGGGTCGAGGTGGGCGCAGGCGCGGGCGATCTGGTCCCTGGCGATGCAGCCCGCAGAGCGGAAGCCCGTCTCGTGCGGCGGCCGTCGCGGATCGTCGACGCGGCCGTCCCCGACGAGGGCTTCCGGCTCGAGGCGCGAAAAGTGTTTCCACTCGGCCCTCATTTCGTCGCTGGGCTGCTCGTGAGCGTCCAGCTCAGCGAGGGTGACGGTCATGGCTGCGGGGTGGCCGCGGCAGAGGCGTCGACAAGAAAGTCGAAAGATGGGGTTTCTAGGCCGGCTGCCCCGGTGGGTTTCATGCGAGGGCGAGCTTGATGAGTCTGGTGGTGTGAGGTCTGTGGTCTAGGGTGAGCTTGAGAGTGACTAGGAATCATGAGTGAGTTTTGGGGATGAAGTGAATCTGGTTCCGATGTGGATCGGCTGACTTACTGCGTAGGGGGGATATGAGGAACAGAAATAGGATATAGTTTGAAGATTGAGGACTCGCAAAAGTATTTGGTAAACGAAAATGAAGATACCATTCGAGATAATTGCGAGGGGATAAATTGAAGTCGTGTAAAGCACAGCAGCTAGCATTTCCGTCAACTCACTTACATAAGCACCAACGTCGTTGTTCAATTTTCGCCTCCACTTTCAACGTCGACGACGGACCGTGTAAGTCTTGCAATCACCGCCGTCCTTTATTGACGGACGAACGGCATACGCGATTGTACATGTCGCGGTCATGATGCTGCCCTCGAGGCGGCCCTTGATTCGCGAACTGCCCAAGTCGATTCTGCTCGTGGTTCGACCTGCAATCAGCCGTCCGTTTTCCACTTCATCGCCAGCAAATGCCAGAAAACGCCCGGGCAGGCTCCGGAGAAGCCTTCCGCAAGTCCCGTGTCCGGAAAAGTTTACAGCCAAGGAACAAATGATACACGGATCACGAGAGGAATCGACCGCCCGTGCTGTCTCGGATCGGACTTGGACTCCTTCAATCCGCGGCGGACACGGGCCCAGGAAGCAACAGCATGACCCCGTCCGCCAAGCAGACATTGGCCAGAGGGCGGCCACGAACAAGCCGGGATCCGAGGACACGGCCTTGTCCTTCTCGGTAGCTCAGGAAGCAGCCCCGTCGCCCTCGGCCCTCAAGGACTCCCTCCTGTCATACCACAGCATCAGCCAGAGACCCGGCGGCAGGCTCGAGACGGAGCCCGTCCTCGCCCACGACAAGGGGCTGGCCGCCGCGCACGCCTTCTTCACCGACGGCGGCAACTTTCTATACTCGGCGGCCACGCTGCGCGACCACCCGCGCAACGACCACGTCCCCGAGATCGCCGTCATGGGCGCCTCCAACGCCGGCAAGTCGACCTTCCTCAACGCCCTCATGGGCAAGCCCGACGTCGCGCGGACGGGCCAGCGCCCCGGCCTGACGCAGCTCATGAACGTCTACGGCGTCGGCCCACGTCCCCACGTCCCCAAGCCGCGCGCCCAGCCGGGCTCCTCGCCGCAGCCCCCGCCGCCGCTGCCCCGGCACCGGCTGCAC